>JBBGBA010000100.1:0-434692 GCA_038088335.1 Mesorhabditis sp. LJ9110 | reverse complement strand
TTTTTTGTGAATTTGACCCCCGGGGGGATTTTCTCCGATGTGATTCTGAATTTGCTTCCCAGTCTTTTTCCCCAAAATTTAGTTATATAGAACCCCCTTTGGTTATTTTTTTTGCCTAGATCAATCAGTAGGGGGGATATAATTCATTTCTTTTTTGAGTCGACCAAGATTGGCTTGCCTAGGGAAAGCGTTTTTTTCACTAAAAATTTGTAAAAAAAAGGGCCTTTTGTTGTTAGCGGCTTGCCCCCCCCTTTTTCCCCAATTTAAACCCCTAAAACGTTTGCGTTGATGTGATCTAGTAGTTTTGTACTTAGTTTGTAGAGAAAGAGAAAAAAAAAGTGGGTTTTTTTTTTTTTTCCCCCCCCCATACAGAACTATATTGCCCTGATTGTGATATGAAACCAATACGGTAGTTTCCGGTATGCATGATATGTATTTAAAGTGCATGCCCCTTTTATATTTTTTCAAATTGTAAAAAAAATGCCAAACTCCCCGTTGCTGGTTGAGTTTTTTGAAATCTTGCCAGTAAAAGATTTTAAAAAAAGCGGCTGCAATGAAAACACGTTTCGATTTGCCGGAAGCGAAGGGTTTTTTTCCCCGGCGTGCCTGAGTTTTTGACTAAGTAATTATTTTCGAACCGTACCCCCCTTTGGGGGGACGTATCAAGAGTTACAGGGTGTTAATGGAGGGGGAAACGACGCAGTCGGAAGATTGTCCCTTTTTTTAAAAATGGCCGGTCGACTTTGGATATTCAAAAACATGGAGGGGCGACAACATCGGTAAGTTATAATGTTATGTACTATAACGGTAGGATTTTTGTTCGAAACCCAAAAAATTTTTTTGGGATGTTAGTCAGTCTGGCTGAACGAATTTTGGCGATGAACCCAAATGAAAAAGGGGAAAAATTTTATTAAAGGGTTTAAAAAACCAAATTTTTGGGAAGTCGCTCAGTATACGATTGAGCGTTCTTTTTGGGCGAGTTTGATTTCCCGCAACCCGATGATACAAATTTTCCCAAACCTACAAAGAGTTCACAGAAGATGATGTTAATCGCATGATGGATAAATTTTTTTCTTTGTTGCCCCCGGGGATGATTATCATAAAGGAAAGTAAAATATTTTTTCTTTGTAGGGTTACTGTGTGACATATCTTCCATATAAATCCCTTTGGGGTTAACTTAGGTATTTCCATTGTCCGAATTGCTTCAAAGTGACTGCAAAAAACGGGCCGTTTCCCGGGGATTTAGGGGGTCTATCACGTACTTGCCACTTTTCACGAAATTATGCAATGGTAAACGTTAACTTTATTAAATTTGAAAATAAAAAACCGTTCTATTGTTTCGGGATACCCACTAAATTTGGGGGTAATGGGGGGGGTTGCGTCTGTGATTCTACCCGGGGAAATTTTTTTTGTCGCCGACCAGCTTGTGGTTGCTCACGACAGAAACCCGGGTTTTGGGGGGGAATGGCATAAATAAAAAATTTTTATTTGTTTCAGACTGACCCCCTGACCCTTTTAGCTGCAAACATCGTCTTTTATCACAAAAAAAGATTCCCCCGTTGATGTCAGGCAAAACCGGGGAAAAAAAATTATGAAATATCATCGAATGATAAAATCGACTACCCGTTAGTTACGCTGTGTCACAAAATTTTAAAGGGAAAAAAAATAGATGTGGAAGCCAGCTAAACAGTTTTTTAGCTTTAATTCTATGATACAGACGTTGTCCAACCCAAAAAAAAACCCCGGATATTCTAAAAAAAGAAGCCGGACAAATGTTCTTTATTGTCGCAACAACTGCTTGTTTAAAAAAAAATTGGGGTTTTGACTGGGGACCGCAAATTAATCTTTCCAAGTCACTTTTTTAAAAATTTTTTTTTTCCCCTATTATTAAATGGAGTTTATCTGCTTTTATTTTAAGATCCCGCTTTTTGGCGATATTTTTTATAGGTTTTATCAAATTGTATTTAAGTATGGGGGTTTTTTGGGCCAGGGGCTATAAAAAAAAATACGGGTTCAATTTGTTCGTTCAAAATGTATTAAATATGAATAAATTTTTAATTTCTATGATATTGACACGTCTAAAACCAACCAATCGGGGTCGTTTTTCATGGTTTTTACAAAGGATGTGTTTGGGGGGCAAAAAGGGGGCAAGTTTTTTTAAAATTTTTTTTGGGGGTCGGTTGTCAAGTTCAAAAAAAACAGCTAAATTTCGACCAAAAAATTTAACCACTAGCTCATCGTCATTATTTTAGGTTTTAAAATATCCCGGGCCCCCATCCATCTTTTGAAAGTCCACTCACTTCGCTGTTAAAAAAGGGGCCCCCCCCGAAAATTGAATCTTTATTTCAGAGTTTTTTTTCGCTGATTTATCTTTAAAACCCTAAATGCTTCAAACAATTAAAATTTTTTTCCTTCCCCCCTCGCATCCAACTAAAAAAAATTTTGGGAAAGCGATAGACTTCTGAACATCTCTTTCCCCAATGATGTTTTGCCTATCATCGGATTTACCTAGGTTTATTTTTTTTGGGGGGTTAGGTAGCGAATTTTCACCTCCCCCCTTTTCGTTTACTTTTTTCTATTCACCTTGTCAAAATAGGAAAAGGGGCAGGGGGCAAGATTAGCAAAAACGATGAATCCCCCCAAAAGTTTTCATCTAAATCAGGGTTTTTTGGGAAAAAAAAAAAGTCAGCTAATGAAAGCGAAATTGACAAACGAATCGAAAAAGATGAATTGTAGGGGCAGAATTCATTAGAAGAATGTTTTTCTATGGCTTCCGGCATGAGCACCATGAAACAATAGTATGCTAGCGCCTTTTGTCATTTTTTTTTGAAACAATTGATAGCACCTTCACAATGAGGGGGGGGGGGGATTGGAGGCGAGAAGATGAACGAAGCTTGGCCACCCATCCGTCATTAGGGGACCACTGGGAAAAAAAAAAACATGGCCCGCAGAGCTGTGCCAGTTTTTTAAAATTTTTTTTCGTGACGTTAAAATTTTTTTTTAAAATTTATACCAGTTTTTTTAAACCCGGGGGTGGGGAAAACGAAAGTGTTATGGTGAGAAATTTTTGGGGGGGACAAGGAACATGTTTGGGGGATTTATATGTATGGCCAAGTGGGTTTGGTTTTGGGCACGCGACCATTGACATAGGCGCAAGCATGGACGCGAAAAAGATAAAATTTATTTAGACGAAATTTAAACAGATATATACAATATATTTATTTTTAAAAAAAGGTTTTAAAAAATTTAGACACAAAGGCAACCGATGACACTAAAATTTATGATATTTTTCATTTCGGGGTTTTCAATTTTCCAGATGGGGTCAAAAATATACTACGGGCTTAACAGTTACCCCAAAAAATTTAATAAAGTTTTTAAATTACATAAACAAGATATTTCATTAATTTTTTTATTATTAAAAGGAAAAAATCGAAAAAGGGTTTTAATAGGAAAGGGAAAAAAAAAGTTTTTTAAAAGGGAAAATTTGTTAAAATACCAACAAGGGGGGCATCAAGATTGTTGTTGACCACAGTTAAAAAAACGTTTAAAAAATTTTTGATTATGCTGCCGGGGGGAAAAAAGATATGACATAACGACCAATTTTATGTATTTTTGCTATTCTCGATTTTTGGTTCATTCGGCAGAGCGATAATGTATTAAAAAACTTTAAAAGGGCAAAAAAAAAAAACGGGGGTTTTTTTATTATCAAGACTTTGCGGCCGTTTTTTTTGCCCAAAGCATTGTTGTGAAAAATGCAATATTTTTGGGGGTTTTTTATCGATAATCGCCCCCTTTTTCTGAGCCGGGTCATCCATTCCCCCCCACCAAATCGATAGCAGCGGCCCGGGGCCCAAAAAAAAAGCCAGAATGACGCCGGGGATCCCCAAAATTTTTCCCACGAAACTTTTCCAACCATGGCCCGACTTTCCCAAAACCCATCAACCCAAAACCCTCAAATGCAGGTGCCCCCCGGGGCCCACGCTTTTTGGGGCCCCCGAATGCCAGATGCGCAATTCGTCGTGCCGGTAAATTTTTTTGGGTTCCGGGGCCGTGCCATAAAATATATATCCCGGTCGGGTTTTGGGTCTGAGGTATAAAAAGTTGAAAGAGACTATTTTCGGGCCTAGGGAAATTTTTTATAAAGGCTGGGAAAAAAAGGAAGTTTTCCCCAAGGAATTTTGTTTCATTTTTCTTTGGAGCCGTTTTTGACGGTTTTTTCCCCCGTGGGAAGGGGGGTCATACGCCAAAAAACATGCTGGAAGTAGGTGCCGGTCTGGAATTTGTTCGAAGCTTTTATGCTTTGAAACACCATATTAGTCCAAACATGTAAAAGTTCCAGTTAATAGGAGTGTCCACTTCACATCCGAGATCGCGCTAGCAATCATTCCGTGACATATTCGATATCGGGGTTTAAAATTAAACAACATATAAGAAGAAGAGAAGGAAAACGTCTTTTGGAGATTTTAAAAATTTGAACCCATCCGGGGTTTACACCGAAAATTAATAGTCTGATCTTACATTTTGATGAGAATCGCCAGAAACCCTTATCCCCCTCGATTAGCTTGATATAATAGGAGCCCGTCCTTGAAAAGGGGTTATAAAAAAAACCCCCGAAATAATTCTAATTTACCCGGGATTGGGGAAATTTTTCTTTGTGGTCATATCCTTTTTTTTTGGGGGTTTTACCTTTAAAACTAAAAAAAATTTTTCTGTATGTGTTTTTTAAAATTATGATGACATCTTCAAGATATTCTTCGGGGCAAATTGTGGCTAAGGGTTTTGATATAATTTTTTTTTCCCCCCAGATCGAGAAGGGGGTTCATCTGGGGGTAGAGACATCACCAAGGCGACAGGCCTTTTCCCGACGTCCTTTCCTCTCGGGGGAAACCCCAACCCCGGTCACCTCAACTTCGTCGCCTTCATTTTTTTTTCTTATCAGCGGCGTAAAGTTTGACCAACCCGGTTCCCCCCTCCATTGCCCCCCTCCATAGCCGCCCCTTTGAATATCTTAATATCAGCCCCCCGTTCATTAAAGGGCCCATTTTCACCGGCCTGGGGTTTGGCCTACCCAATTCCCCCCTTTAATTTCCGGAAACACCCCCCAAATAACCCCATCTTGGGATTAAAGGGGCCAGGGTAACCCATGGTTTCATAATCCGCTCGTGCAAATGCTGGTGTAAACTATCAGTAACCTAAAAATGGGGTTATTCTTTTCCTTTCACTGATCAGATCAAATTTGATCAGGTTTTAAAAATTCATCTTTTAAAAAAATTTTTTTATAAGCAGCCAAAATATTCGCCACGAATATTCCATCGTTCAAATATACCATATTTAGATTTTTCACCCCCACCCCGCTCCCCCCCCGCACATAAACCCCGTCTCCCCGCGATCGAGAGGGAGGGGAAATGGGGAAAAGGGGGAAGATCCCCGCCAATGCCCCGCTTTTTAAATTTTTGATTTTGGATTGATTGTGGTTTTATATGGGGGGGATAAAATGAGTTTGAAGAAGCCCCGGGGAGACGCAGCGGGGGTTAGCGCAGCGCGAAGGGCGCAATTTACCAGCGCGAAGGGCGCAATTTACGGTAGCAGCGAGTTTTTTCCCCCCTTTCGTTTTATTTTTGGGTCCGTGGGGAAAACCCCTTTTTTGCAAAAAAGGGGCAAGTTTTTAAATGGGTCTTTTCCATTCGGGGAGTTCATGTGGCCAGCATGACCCGAAACGGAAAAGAAAGAAACCCAAAGCAGCTGCTATCCCGGAATATGAGAAACAATATGGAGGTGGTTGCTGCCGAAAAAGGCGCAAACCCATAATAAAGACGTTGCTGCCGTACCAGGCGCAAAACTCATCAAAAAGGAAATACCTCGAGCACGGATCACCAAAATAAAACGAAATGGAGGGGGAAAAACTCGCTGCTACCAGTAAATGTGCGCCCTTCGCGCTGAGTAAATGTGCGCCCTTCGCGCTGCGCTAATGCCCGCTGCGTGCAATAAATTGCCCCGAAACTTCTTCAAACTCATTTTATCTCGCCCATATAAAACCACAATCAATCCAAAATCATAAATTCAAAAGCGGGGCATTGGTCGGGGATCATTCCCTCTTCTCCTCCATCTTCCTCCCCTCTCGATCGCGGGAGACGTGGCCTTTATGTGCGGGATGGGAGCGGGGGTGTCGGTGATGAATCTAAATATCGAGGATATATTTGAACGATATTGGAATATTCGTAGGCGAATATTTTGGCTGCTTATGCAAAAAATCGTTTGCAAGATGAATTTCTTAGCTGCTGATCAAGATTTGATCTGATCAGTGAGAAGGAGAATGAACGCTATCTTTTATAGGTTACTGATAGTTTACACCAGCATTTGCACGAGCCGGATTATGAAACCATGGGTTACCCTCGGCACTAATCCTCCAAGATACGGTATTTCGTGGGTGTTTCCGGAAATTACCAAGGGGGGGGGCACATCTGGGTAGGCCAAAGCCTTAGGGCCAGGTGTAAAAATGGGCCCATTAATAGACGAGGGGCTGATATTCAAGATATTCTAAAGGCGGCTATGGATGAGGGGCAATGGAGGGATTAGGACCGATTAGGTTGGTCGAAGCTTTACGCCGCTGATAAGCAATAAAAAATGAAGGCGACGAGATTGAGGTGAGCCGGTAGTTGGGTTGCCCGAGAGGAAAGGACGTCAGGGATAAGGCCTGTCGCCTTGGTGACTGTCTCTACATCCAGATGAACATCTTCTCGATCTGGAGAAGTAGATTCATATCAAAACCCTTAGCCACAATTTGACCCGAAGAATATCTTGAAGATGTCATCATCACATTTAAAAACACATACAGAAAGAATTTTTAGTTTTAAAGGTATAACTCGCATCAAAGAAAACTGGCGATATGACCACAAAGACAAAATTCCAATCACCTGGGTAGATTAGAATTATTTCGTGGGTATTTTTTTATCAACGCATTTTCAAGGACGGGCTCCGATATATACGCTATCAAGCTAATCGAGATGGATAGACGGGTTTCTGGCGATTCTCATCTGAAAATGTAAGATCAGACTATTAATTTTCGGTGTAAATCGCCCGATGAGGTGTCCGAAATTTAAAATCTACCAAGACTTGTTTTCCTTCTCTTCTTCTTATATGTTGTTTAATTTTGAAGCCGATATCGAATATGTCACAGGAAGTGCAGTTGCTAGCGCGATCTACCCGGATGTGAAGTGGACACTAACGCTATTCAACTGGAATTTCTATTTTAGCATGAAATTTAAGGACTAATATGGTGTTTCAAAGCATATAAGCTTCGAACTGTAAATTACTCTCAGACCGGCACCTACTTCCAGCATGTTTATTGAAGCGTCGATGAGCCCCCCTTCCGAGCTGGCCGAAAATCCGTCAAAAACGGCTCCAAAGAAATTATGAAACAGAGATTCCTTGGAAAGCTTCCTGTTTTCGAGCCTTTTATAGAAATTCCATAGGCCCGAAAATAGTCTCTTTCAAGCTTTTTTTTATACCTCAGAGCCCCTAAAACCCGACCGGGATATATATTTTATGGCACGGCGCCCGGAAGCGAAAATATTTCACCGGCACGACGTAGTGCGCATCTGGCATTCTGGGGCCCACGAACTTTGCGTGTGCGGCGAGCCTCCTGTGCCGGGCTTACCTAAGCATTTTGAGGTTTGGCAGTGGTCCGATGGGTTTTTGGGACATGTCGGGCCATGGTTGGTAATTGTTTCGATGGGGAAATTGAACTCTGGGCATCGCAGCGTCATTCTGGCGAATTTTTCTTTGGCCCACGGGCCGCTGCTATCTGATTTGGTGGGTCGGAATGGATGACCGCGGCCAGAGAACGGGCTTTTCGATTAGCGAGCAAAATATCCCTAAACATATTGCATTTTTCTTTTTTACAACAATGCTATTGGGCAAAAAAAATCGGCCGCTTAAAAGTCTTGATAATAAAAAAAGCCTCGGCATGTTTTTGCTTTTTTGCCCTATAAAGTTTTTTAATACGTTTATTATCGCTCTGCCGAATGACATCTTCAAAATATCGAGAATAGCAAAAATACATAAAATTGGTCGTTATGTCGTACCTATCTTTTTCGCCCCAGGCTGTAGCATAATCAAAGTTTTAGACTACGTTTTCTGAACTGTAGGTCAACTAACATAGTCTTGATGCCCTATCGATTGGTATTTTAAACGAAATTACCATTTTTAAAAATACTTTTGTTGCGCTATACTCTATGTGCACACATACCCTTTTTTGACGATTTTGCCATTAAGTAATAAAAAATGTTCAATGAAATATCTTGTTTATGTAATTTAAAAACTTTATTAAATTATTGAGGATAACTGTTAAGCCGCGTAGTATATTTTTTGACGCGCCATCTGGAAACATTTGCAAAATCCCATAGAAATGAAAAATATCATAAATATTTAGTGCTCATCGGTTGCCGTTTGTGTCTGAATTTTTATAGAAACCATTTTTAAGCATAAATATATTGTATATATCTGTTTTGAAATCTGCTCGTCTAGACTAATATTTCTCATCATTTTTCGCGTCCATGCTTGCGCCTATGTCAATGGTCGCGTGCCCGAAAACCCTTACCCACTTGGCCATACATATAAATGCGACCCACGTATGTTCCTTGTCCACTCCGTCAAAATTTCTCACCATAACACACTTCGTTTTCTCCACCACCGATTTAAAAACTGGTATAAATATTTCAAAAAATTTTAACGTCACGTAAAAGAATTTACAAGCTTGGCACAGCTCTGCGGGCCATGATTTGCTTTTTCCGAGTGGTGCCTAATGACGGATGGGTGGCCAAGCTTCGTTCATCTTCTCGCCTCCTTTAATCCCCACTCCATCATTGTGAAGTGCTATCAATTGTTTCTAAGAAAATGACAGAGAGCGACGCTAGCAGCTACTATTGTTTCATGGTGCTCATGCCGGAAGCCATAGAAAAACATTCTTCTAATGAATTACTCGCACACGTCCACAATTCATCAATTTGTTCGATTCGTTTGTCAATTTCGCTTTCATTAGCTGACATATTTAATTTACCTATTATCCATGATTTAGATGAAAACTCTTTGGGTATTCATCGTTTTTGCTGTCTTGCTCCCTGTCTCCTATGCCTATTTTGACAAAGGTGAATATGAAATAGTAAACAGACAGCGAGAGGTGAGATTCGCTACCTAACCTCCAAATAAAATAAACCTAGGTAAATCCGATGATATGGCGAGCATCATTCGGCAAAAGAGATGATTCAGAAGTCTATCGCATTCCAAATTTTTCTAGTTGGATGCGAGGGAAGAGGTGAGGGAAAATAAGTATAATTGTTTGAAGCATTTATGTTAACGATAAATCAGCGATAAAATCTCATGAAATAAAGATTCAATTTTCCAGGGGAGGCCCTAATGCTGAACAGCGAAGTGAGTGGACTTTCAAAAGATGAGATCGGTGCTCAGATGCATATCTTTAAAACCTAAAATAATGACGATGAGCTAGTGGTCATAAACTTTTGGTCGAAATTTAGCTGTGGCTTTTGAACTTGACAACATAACGCGATCTCCATAAAAATGTTAATAAACTTGTTCGGTTTTGCGTACACAACACATCCGCAATTGTGTAACCAAACCATGCTTAAAAGCGATCGATTGGTTGGTTTTTAGACGTGTCAATATCATAGAAATTAAAAATTTATTCACGTATTTAATACATTTTGAACGAACAAGATTGAACCCGTCATTTTTATTTTTATAGCGCCTGGACCGTGAAACCCATAACTTAATTAAATACAATTTGATAAACACCTATCAAAAATATCGCCAAAAAAAGCAGGATCTTCGAAATAAAAGCAGATAAACTCCATTTAAGTAATACGAGGAAAAATAGAATACTTTCAAAAGTGTGACTTGGAAAGATTAATTTTGCGGTCTCCAGTCAGAACCGAATCTGTTTCAAACAAGCAGTTGTTGCGACAATAAGAGAACATTTGTCCGGCTTCTTTTTCAGAATATACCGGTTGCTGTTGGGTTGGACAACGTCTCGTATCATAGAATTATCGCTAAAAAATTCTGTTTAGCTGGCTTCCACATCTAGTTATTTCCTTCAAATTTCGTGACTTACAGCGTAACAGTAACGAGGTAGTCGATTTTATCATTCGATGATATTTCATAAGTTTTGTCCGGATTCTGCCTGACATCAACGGTCGAATCTTTTTTCGTGATGAACGACGATCGTTTGACGAGCTCAAGGCTCAGAGGGTCGAGTCTGAAACAAATCAATTTTCTTATTTATGCCATTACCCCAAACCGGTTACTGTCAGTGTAGCAACCACAAGCTGGTCGGCGACAAAAATAATTCCGGATAGAATCACAGACGCAACCCGCGCTCATTAGCCCAGAGTTTGAGTGTGGTATCAGAAACTAGAGTAGAACGGTATGTTATTTTCAAATTTAATAAAGTTAACGTTTACCATATGCATAATTTCGTGTAGAGTGGCAAGTACAGTGATAGACAAACTCCTAAATCCCGGAAGCGGCCGCTTGGTGCAGTCACTTTGAAGCAATTCGGACAATGGAAATACGCTAAGTTCATTGAGCCAAGGCATTGCTATGATGGACATGTTTTGATATGTCACACAGTAACGCCTACAAAAGAATAAAATGATTTTACTTTCCTTTATGATAATCATACCGCGGAGCAACAAAGAATAAAATGTATCCATCATGCGATGTGAACATCATCTTCTGTGAAGCTACTTTGTAGAATTCGGCCAAATTCGTATCATCGGGTTGCGGTAAATCAAACTCGTCGGCAAAATATGAACGCTCAATCGTATACTGAGCAGAGCTTCCAATGCATTGAGTTTCAAACCTTGAATAAAGTGCCATTCGCTTCTTCATATTGCAGGTTCATCGCCAAGATTCGTTCAGCCAGACTGACTAACATCCGAAAAATTTGAGGTTACGAACAACAAAATCCTACCGTTATAGTACATAACATTATAACTTACCGATGTTGTGCAGCCGCTCGCGATGTTTCTGAATATCCAAAGTCGACCGGCCATTTTCAAAAAGAGGCACAATCTTCACAGACTGCTGCATCGTTTCCTCTCTCCATTAACACCTCTGTAACTCTTGATACGTCCCCTCAGAAGGTCAGTACGGTTCGAAAATAATTACTTAGTCAAAAACTCAGGCACGCCGGAATGGCAAAAACCCTTCGCTTCCGGCAAATCGAAACGTGTTTGCATTAGCAGCCGCTTTTAATATATCTTTATACTGGCAAGATTTCAAAAGCTCAACCAGCAACGGGGAGTTTGGCATTTTAGCTACAATTTGAAAAAGTATAAGGTGCATGCACTTCTACAATACATATCATGCATACCGGAAGCTACCGTATTGGTTTCATATCACAATCAGGGCAATATAGATTCTGTATGGGGGAGGAAAAAATCAGAAGCACTACTTTTTGTATCTCTATTCTCTACAAACTAAGTACAAAACTACTAGATACACATCAACGCAAACGTTTTAGGTTGAGGGGGAAATTGGAATGGCGGGTGGCAAGCCGCTAGCACAACAAGGCCATTTTATATTGACGAAGTTTTTAGTGAGAGAGCAACGCTTGTACACCTAGGCAAGCCAATCTTGGTCAGACTCAAAAATGCAAAGTAACGAATTATATCACCCTACTAGATGTGGGCATCTAGGCAAAATAATTATAGCAACCAAGGAGCTTCGTATATAACTAGAATTTTGGAAGTTGACTAGCAAGCAAATTCAGAATCACATCGGAGAAAATCACACCGGGGCTCAAATTCACAAAAAAAAACACATGACACACATTATTAAAGGCAATCCATGGCGCGAAGGATATTCGCAAGTTCTTCGGCGATCGGCTCAGCGTATTCCTAAAAGAGGATTTCATCAAACACTCAGAATATCAAAATAAAACCCTTCCAAAATATTTTAACGACTGACCTGCATTAACATCAATTCCACGTGAGCACGGTCGTCCATGGGGCGTATGTACAAACGGATGAAATGACTGTTTATCCAACAGCCACCTGGAAGAAGTACATATTTGATGCAAAACTACTGCCCACCTCGCTCCTCATCGGGGACCTCCTCGTGTTGTAACTGCTTAGCATCAAAGAAAGTCTTCGCTTCGTGAACAACTTCTATCGGCTCAGCAGCACAAACCAGCACCTAAGAACCAAGGTAAAGGTTTTTTTACAAATCAATACCGTTCCCCGGCTTTCCGGGCGGAAACCGGGATGTTCCGGCGTGGAGGCACCGCTATGAATATTCGGATTCGGCGCGAAACCAATGACGGTTGCAGGGCGTACTTGTTCTCCGTAGATAACTTCGTTAGCCTAAAAATACAAGCAACCTTTGGATGCGAAACAAGGTTTAACCTTTTGCTCAAACAGGGCGATCGGGTTGAAGTTGGCGGAAGCACATCCCGGCGGCAGCAACTTGTTATTTTCATCGGTGATAGAGATGCGAGGAGTGTTCTTGAGCGACATCGACGAGGTATCCATAGCCAATGATGTTCTAGAACGATTTTTAGCGCCAGCGGAGTTGTTGGACTTACGTTGGTGAGCAGCCGCTGCCAGCAGCCAGCTTGCCAAGCTTTTGGAACTCTCGCTGAAGTTGCTTGATTTGGAAAAGGTCGGAACCTAAACGTCAGAACTTTTCTTGCGTAGCCAGGGAATTCCTTACCAGCTGACATATGCCGGCCGCCCTTTTGTAGGTGTTGCATGTAGAGCTTTTCGAGCTGGCTTTGCTGGGTGGTGGATACTGGACTAGGTGCCCATGAGCTTCTTCTTTCGCCATTCGGTGTTTTCGAATAAGGACTCCTGAAAACCCAATACGTTTATCTTAGCGTTTCTAAACAGCAAAAACCCAATTAAAATTAACTCTACCTCAAATGCCTTTCCTTCTCTTTGCCCAAAGCTGACGCCGGTGTCCCAGTCAACGCGTGCACCGTATTCCTTTTCGACGAGCCTTGTTGGCTCAGATACCTAAGTTTTTTATAGAATAACACTACCCAATATCGACTGACTTTTTGCCCTCTTCCTCGATATTCATGTTGGTTCCGCTGCCAGACGCCGTAGGACTTTCGCTGCCAGCTGGCAGACTATTGGCAGCCCCCTTCAGATGAGCCCCAAATAGAGCTTCGGAGGCGCTGGCACGTCGCTCGCCCACTGCAATTTTAATTGAAAGTGCAAATGGGGAAAGGAGATCTTACTGAATGGGATGTGAAGGGTTGGGTTCTCGTGAAGAGGAATTGGCGACATTCCGTTTAGCAATCCACCGTAGGCAGTCATCAGCTCTGGGGCCTGGCCACCAAGAAGCATTTGCAAGCCAGTTTGTTGAAATTGAAGAGCAGCGGCAGCATGGAGGCCTTCGACTAAAATTGGGGAAATAACCAAATCGTTTAATTGACAAGGCGAGTAAGAGCCAACACGTTGTACACTGGTTAGAAGAATTTGTCGGCATACAAAAATCCCATGCTACTTGCCTCCGCCTAGCTGTTGCAACAATTCCGGCGGCAAAAGCGGTTCGGTTGCGCAAAGTGTATGCCGACGTTGTTCCCTCGATTGATAAGGCATTGTCTCCTCGATCCGATGCCTGAAACGAACACGAAATAACTTGCACAATTTCAATATCTCCTTACTTGCTGTCTTTTCGTCGTGACGATGAACAAGGCGAGTCCTCACACATTTCCGAAGCTGATGAGTCGTCAGATTCCTGGATTGAACGGGTAATTACAAAAGGTAAAGATCGATTACATATTCAGCACTCGACAACAAGCTGAGCTGGGCCAAGTGGTGAGCCGAAATAGTTGGTGCCGCAGGTTCAGGATCCACATTAGCTTTTCCTAAATAAATAATTTCACGCAATTCTATTAAGGAAACCTGATAGAATGCTGCCTCTGCTCCCTCTTCTCGGCTGATCCACCGTGGTATCTTCCGAGGCTGCTCGCAGCTTTTCACAGAGTAGCTCGTACGCAGCATAAATCGGAGCATCATAGTTACGCTTTTCAACGTCCTAGAAAACAATAGATTTGCAAGAAGAACCGTTTGTTACCTCCATAATACTCTCCTCCGACCATTTTGAATGTTGTTGAAGAAAAACGAGCACGGTTGGGTTGAGTTTTCGCTTTTCCGAGAGGCGGGCACTCAAGAATTGATCACTTTGTAGAGCAAGGCTCGACGCGGACATGGCCATTTCTTCGGTCTTCGGAGGATTCAGCCACCTAAAAATACTCCAGTTTGCTCGACAATTCTAGCAGACCTATGTTGTCCAACTTGCTGAATGCTGAACCGTTTCACTGGATTGAGGACTAGCATTTTTCTGAGCAAATCCGAGCATTCTAAGAAAAAAAATATTCCGTTGCTTTTCGGAAAAATCACTTACCAACCGAAACGAAGTAAGGAATTTTGAAAGGCCCTGAGAGTATGGCGCGTTTAAGTTTGTCAATAGAATCGCCGGGGAATGGGAAGCCACCCGTAACCATTATATACAGCAGGACGCCGAGACTCCAAATGTCAGCCTGAAACAAAAATTTTCGAATTGAAAAATATACAATACCTTTGTTCCATCATAATCATTGGCTAGCAAAAGCTCAGGGGCAGCATAAGGCGGCGATCCGCATGAAGTTTTGAGCAGGTGATTTGGCGGTTGGAAGTTGGAGAAACCAAAATCTAAATAGAAGATTAAGTTTCGCAGCCATTTTGCTTGTAGAGTAAATTCGAACGGAAACCCACCAATAATTCGGATATCATTGTTCTTGTCGACGAGTAAATTTTCGGCTTTCAAATCTCGGTGCACTACGCCGTTTTCGTGGCAATAAGTGAGGGCAGCGACGATTTGATTGAACCATTTCCTTGCATCTGTTTCGCAGATCCGTCCTTTTTCCACGAGAATTTCTGAAAAAAAAAAACTCTTTATTAACCGTTATCTCGCCAATTTTCAAGATTTTTAACATAATTTTGCCTTTTCAAACTTTTAAATTTTAATCGCCAGCCACTCAAAACCTCCCACCCTAAAAATGGCTCTCATGGTTGCCCACATTCGGTTGGTTTAATTACGCCGTCGGCTCATCTATTTCAAACCTATTTGAAATATTGAGCCCTTCACATACGGGGTGCAAAGCCCCCATTCGCGCGCCCATACATCATCATCGGGTAATGAAGCGAATGTACATAAAATGTCACAGCACAAATACCCCTCTCTTCTCCCGCACATCGTATCGGATACGCTAATCCGCCGCTAACGAAGATTTATGTAAATTGCTTATTTCCGCAAAGGGTTATCATTCACTTTTCTGTAAGTCAGGTAGGACGAGGGTTGGGAGTAACGGTGAGAAATATATGCAAAGCTGCCGGAAATCCCTAGAGGTGTTTGAAGTGAAGCTGCAGTGGTCCATTTCAAAAAACTAAATAAAAGGATGGTGTTGCGTCAGTTTTGGATCCAATTTGTCAGGTTTCAGCAGTGTACTAATTGGTAACCCACAATTCTACGCTGACATCCCTGTTTAAATTTCGTTCAAATAAATAGTACCCGTTCTTTTGCATCTCAGACCCTCCTCTTGTCGCTCGAAGAACCGTGAGAGCCAAAACGTGCGCGGGGGTCGATTTTTCGGCGAGGGATGCGGCCGATCTGGGAATCGCAATCCCACCCCATTCATCAAACTCGTCAGTCGGCCGACTGTGCATCCGAGGAACATGTGAGAATTCCCAATGCCATCCGTTACTCTTTGCCGCACAAAAATATCGACGTACAATCGTAAAATATCCCCCGACACAAATAGCAATAGGAAGCGCGATATGAGATTATTCCAACAACTAACGCACCAGGGGCCGCCCTTGGGGTCGTTGTCAAAGCCAATTTGGGCACCAATTCATCATGCTCGCCTGGCAGACGATACTCGAAAAGGTTGCAATTCCCGAATTCCAGATAGCCAAAAACTAAAAATAGAATCCTCAGGACATCATCAGGGCAAATAACGTGCCAAAGGGGCAAAGGCATCTTATCCAAGCACCTAAAGCTTCCTGGGATTTCTAAAGGCCATTTTGTTTCTGACGGCAACAAAGACTCTAATTGGGTCCACCGTGGCACAGTCGAGACGCTGCTCGTCGTCTAATTGATGGGTTCGCACCTGCCCGTTATATAAAAAATGGTGGCTTCAATAAATGGCAGCGGGTTCGGGGCCCAAATTTCTGCTCGAGAGCATAAAGCAAAGGCGTTGTTAAAAATAAAAGACATCATTTCCTGCCCCTAATCCTAAAAAATGATCATGTCTAGCCATTCCATCATCGAAAGCCCCTCCTCTAAAGGACCCCCCATATTTTCGAGGATTATACCTCGGGACGGCAAGTTCCTCGAAATTCCAAGATTCCCCGCTCCTCCCCATCCGTTTTCAAATGGAATAACAGCGAAAAAAACCAAGAATAATTTGCGCTGTAAAGAGAGCCATTCCTTATCCCCCACCCGCCCGCACTCGCGTAAGCTTCGGATCCCGGATATTCGGATTATCCACCCAGGGCACAAATCCAGCAGTGAAAAACCATTTCTGTGCGTCATTCAGGCTGGCAATTCGACCGCTGGAGAGGGGGATTTGGCGATCAAAGGCGTGAATTATGAGGCTCCACAAAGTAAAAGATAGGAGCAGGCTTTTTTGTGGTCCCCCCCCCGATGTAGGCCAGGGTAGGCAAATATGAAGAGGCAATTATAATGAACGTGTCCCCAAGGGCTGATTGAATAACACTTGAAAAAATCAGGCTCACCAAACATTTCGCCGCCCGAGCAGTATTCGGTTACAATGTAAATAAATCGGTCGGTGCGCATCACCTAGGTACAAAAATATTGTGATGAATAAAGGGTATGTACCTCATAGAGCTTGACGACATAGGGATGATCGAGTTGCTTCAGGATCTCAATTTCACGCTCGATTTTGATGAGGTTCTCCGGCTCGATCTTGGTTTTGTCAACCATCTTGACAGCGACCTAAAAAGAAATTACTGCACGGCTAAATCTCGTTTAATTTTTGCCACCAATTACGAAAAATGCATCAGATTTGCACTTCTAAAAAATCCAACAACTCTGTACCTTCGTTTTCGCAATATCATGCTTGGCCAGTTTTACGGTTGCAAAGTTGCCGCGGCCGATAGATTTGAGCAGATGATAATTGCCGACCTAAACGATTTGGGGGGTATAGCAAAACGACTGGTTCGTACCCGATTCAATTTATTCCGACTCTCGATGGACCATGGCCCCGGGGCAGAGCTAGTCGAGGCCCGCTGCTCCCCCGGCCATGTGCTGTCCATAAGCGGGGCGCAATGCCTAAAAACTGTAATTCGTAAGGCAAATAAAAATATAGAAAAAGGAAAGACAGATTACAGTCAGAGTGAATAATTGGGGAGCTTGAGGATGAGCTAACATGGGCGGTCACAAAGATCTGTGGAGGATAAGGCAAAGCAAACCTAAACTGTTTAAAGCAAGCAAGTAACGGTATGCCAATGCAAAAATTCATTTCAAAACCCACAAAAGATCGAGTACTTTATGGCTATATTCTATGGCTATAAGTTTACGTTTCCCCTGAACTTTCACTAATACTCCAGTACCGAACAAGGGATATAACGAATTTGTAAAAACCGTGGGAATGTACCGCGGTTTACCATTCGCCTAAATAAAACACCCATACCTTTTAGACATCCTCGAATACGAGGTTGGCCGCAATAAACACGCACCAGCTTCGGCCATACAGCCGAATATCGGACTGCGGAAATATGGAGTTAGTACGACTGGGCGCTACTTTTTCAAAAAACTATCGCCATATCCGGATTAATTCACAGAAGTCCAGCCTCTTTTCGGGGGAGTTCACCCAATCCCTCGTCAAACAGTTTTCCCTAGGGGGAAGTTTTTTGCGAGAATTAGAGATGACAAAAACCTGATCTCACCGCCCAAACAGTATGGCTTCCACCCCAATTATCTCCGGATTAACGAGGCCGGGTGTCCAGTTAAAAAGGTTCAAATAGAGGCAAAAACATGACCTATCTAGAATGGAATAAAAGGGGATCAATGGTCAGACGCTCACAATTTTTGATAAGAATTGATCCCGGTCACTATCACGGCCGTGAATCATTCTGCCGGAAATCAGTTCCCCTCTCTCGAATTTCCCGTCTGGCACGCTCTATGCGGCCGCCTAATTAGCCCGCGCTCGCCTCATAAATCAAAACATCGGGCGCATATAGCTTTCTGCACAAATTACCGCACATATGCAAAAACTAACCAAAAATCGCGGAAATCCAATCCAGTGATTAGAAAACGGTGTTCTTTTGGCCTGTGCTGACACCAGCCAGCAAATTTGTAGCCATGGCTTCATAAGAAATGCTTGTGCGCCGGCTGGTCGGGGGGCAAAAACGGCGCAAAAAGTTTGGGGAACAGAAAGACACAATAGACTGGAAATGGGCGGAATTTATGAACGAGAATTGAGAAATAGTAAAATGGCGCGCTTGTCATTAGAAACGTGATTCGCAGTGTGTGCTTCAAGGAGCGCGGGTGGCGGTACTGTAGTTAGGGCGCATCGGATTCCATCAAAACTTCCAAAAGCCAAATACGATCATCTCACATGTTAGTTTACATCTTTTAGAGACGATAGCTATCGGTAACTTAATTGCGTTTACGGCTTTCCGGGCCAATGCCCGATGAAAAGTAGTCGCTTGCTAGGTGACTTTTTCAAACTTTCTGAATATCACGGGGCTTATTGCATGTCAGGTTCAAAAACTAAAAACATCAGTGCTAAACCGCTAAGGACAAACTTAACCAAGTGCAAATTTTATCGAAAAACACAATTGAAAATCGACTTCTGATCAAATGCTTGATCAAAAACCTAATAAGCTGCTATTGTCAGAAAAGTTTGAAGACAAAAGTTTGGATTGATGCTAGCAGATAGCCTTGGGATTCCTGGAATGTCCACGGGTCTACCAAATGAGATAGGTGAGCGCGAATCCTGGGGATCTCGGGGCCGATCCTCGGCTGCCGGGGTGGGCGGGCGAGCCGAGATGGTGCATTATCCCGCCGGGTTCGGGTCGAGCAGGGGGGAGCTTTCTCATTGCCGTTTTCTCGCAATGCGCAAAAGGTGCTGCGAGGAAAAAGGAAGAAGAAGCAAAAGAAAAGCAGGGAGAAGACGGCGGAGATGTGGTGCGGGTGGAGGGAAAAGATTGGGGCGAGGGGCGATGAAATAAACGATAGGGAAAGGGACAGAAAGACTGCGGGGTGGAAAGATGGGTGATGGAGAGGGGAAGAGGGGGGTCGCTTTTGGTCTGTGTGTATGTGAGGGGAAATGGGTGTGTGGAGGGCAGAGAACAGAAAACGGAGGATAGAAAAGGGCTGTCTCATGGAAATAGGGGGGTCTCAACGAGACGACGGGCTGAGAGACCACCCACCGATTGGGAGGCGAGAGAACACGAGCACGCGCCACAAACACACTGCGGCTGCGCCGCGGCGCCACCCAACCACAGGGAATGCACGTCACTGGCGCGCGCTTTTTTAGAGCCCACACTAGCCCGTCGGCTTTGGGGCTTCAAACGGCCCCCCTTATGCCCCTAGGGGAGGCGGTGGAGTGGTGGGCTAATGCCCTTTATGGCCCGACAACGACCGCATCCCAACATCGCAACCACTAACTTATCATGTTGGAATGGCAGGCTCCCCTACTCCCGAAGCGCTAGCGTCACCCAATGGAAATCCCCGCCAATTTAGTTGCCGGTACTGTCCTATTTTGGCTGGCTACCCATTCTATACAGCATAAAAAGCATACTAGAAGTTTCGGTTACAGCTGAAAATAATCTAATACAAAATATTCATAGCACAAAAAAACTCTAGGAAATGCAGTTATGGAAGGTATTTTTCGAAATTTTCAATATTTTTAACAACCCCAGGAAGGCCACAATATCGCTTCAAATAAAGATTCGATTCAATATCCCTAATTTCCGCTCAAAAATTCATATAACATAGTCAATGCAAAAAAAGAATCTGAAGGCGCATCTGGCCCGATGAAATAGCACAGTACCGACTCGCCTCCATTTCTTTACTTTTTGACCTAAGCAAAAACAAAGAAAACCTAATATGCACATAAAATATAAGTATAACGTTCGATGCTGAGGCAACCGTTTGATATCCAGCAGTTATCCAAGAAAATAGTGCACCCAAAAACCTGGCGCAAGAAAATATTTTCCAAACAAAATCCCCCGATATTCTCTGGATTTTTGAACCCTGCTTTCATAACAAGAAGACCCTAAGCCGGTCGTCTGCGTTTCGCACTTATATGCGTGATCTTCGAAAGCAAGTCTAAAGGAATTTGCTGACAAACAGCCCTAGATTGCTCCTTAGTATGCGGATCAAAGCGGGGATTATTGTCTGAGATTGATATTTAGGATCAGCTGATCGCTGGATGTGGTTGGCTCGTCGTCGGATTTGCTTAGAACTTAGGTTTTTTGTTATGAAACGGGTGGTAATAAAGGTTCGGAAATATGCATTACAAAATTTCAATCAAGATCTTGGGTAGCGGATTTTAAAAACATGAACTTTGAAAACCATTATTGACTACGGCGGTTGAATTGCGAAAAAAAAATGTTCAGGTTGCATGTTTCATTGGAGGGATCGAGTACATTTTACACCTGCCACTTCCTGGGTACATACCCTCGCATTGAGTGGCAGATGAAAGACCCATTGAGGCCCTCCCACAGCGTTGGGTCCTGGTGCTCATTTATTGCTATGTGTCCTCAATCCATCGCTATGCCCCGACAAGTTGTCAACCAAAATAACGCAATCTCTGGCAACCTAAGTAATGGCTTACTTCATTTGTCGGGCAGTTTATAATTTGGTTCCGTGAAACGTGAAACCCTGAATGGTCTAGCTAGCCCGGTGTTTTATAAACATGCAATCGGGGTTAGCGGGCGTAGCCCGCTAACCCCTTTTGGTTTGAGGTACCCCCATACGACTCTTTTGAGGTCCTTTTCCGGATTTAAAAAAGAACCACGCATCGGATCGCAAAACTGAATACACCATCGGAACCGGCGACACTTTTTACATACTATAAGCTTTTAAAATTTTAAAAAAAGTTAAATTTCGAATTTTAACAGCCGATTTAAATTGCGTTTCGAGGGGGGGGGTCTGCGTTTGTTTGTATGTATGTATGTACGCAAAACCTTTGTAGTCGTCAAAAGTGCCTTCCCATGGTCCGTTTGGGCTGAAATTTTCCACAGATATTGACTTGATGTAAATGAAGGTGAGGAAGAAGCGTTTTTTCCAAAATAGGTTTTTAAAATTTTATATATAATTTTAAGTTTAAAAGCTAAATTGCGGCCAAAACAAGGGTTAATGATGTCCGTTTGGGCTGAAATTTTGCTCAAACATGCATTAGACCTTGCCGGAAAAAGTAAAGAAGAAATTGCATCGAAAGAATGCTCCTTCTCTGAGATATTATAACTTTAAACCTTCGCCATACGGGGCGCCACCTCCCTTTGGCGGCCCCAGTCTCGAGTCAGGGCGGGCGGGTCTAGCTTCCCCAAGACAGGCCTCCAGTCTCCCCGTTGGCCTAGTGGTTAGCACGCTGTACTGGGAAGTCTTGCCCCACGGGTTCGAACCCCACCCGCAACATCCGTTTTGCCGATTGGCCCCCGTGCATCCTTATGGTTTCTAGTACCGTTACAAAGCGCCGCAGGCGAATTTTTGAAGTTTTGTGTACAAGAGTTCATCTGAATAAGTATTCATTGGCTTATTTTACGATCTTAACAATAAGATTGAGGCAAAAGGGCTAAATTCTCTCTAAGGCTAAAAAGAGTCTTTTCAAAAAGGGCTTTTTGGGTTTTCGCAAAAAGAGAGGAATTCTCGTGGCAACAAAAAGAGCTAAATTCCTTTCAAACTCTTAAAAATGCTACAGAATGTGGGATCAACCAAAAGTTGCTGGCACCTTATTAAAATGGACAGATCTAGTTTCTAGCGGTTTCGGCTTGCAAATAATTTCTGTATTATGATCGATTTGCACTTTCTTGAAATTAATCTGTGGACCAGACCTGTGATCTGGGATGGTACCGAGTTTATTAAGGTTTTAAATAGCCAGCAACTTTTGTTGTTCCCGCATTCTGTAGCATTTAAGAGTTTGAAGAATTTAGCTCTTTGCCAAGAACTCTTTAGCAAACTTTGAAAAGACTCTTTGCTAGATCTTTTGCACACACACCCAATGACTATTAAATGGCAAAGCCTTTAAAGTTTGTCCACATAACTTTAAAATGCGTCAAAAATTATAAAAACCCTCGTAACTACAGACGAGTTGCACTTTGTTCCTTTTTGGGCGACAATTTTTTAGCTACTAACCTTTAATTTTGACGCCACGAGACGACACGAGCCTGCGCCCATATTAAGCACCGACCCAAGCAACAATGGGCTACGGTATCTCGTGAATGGGGTAGTATTTTGCCCTTCCCCACGACCTGCACGTCAACCCCAGGCGCAAAAAAAACCACAGAGTTTGGGGTTTTTCAGGTGATCATCATGCAAAACGTACCATCGATCCGTCCACCAGAAAAGGAAGTTCCCAATCCGGATCATTGTTGAAGAGCTGTGGCGAAGAGAACGGGGGACAACGAATGAATCGAAAGTCGATCGCGGGGAAGAAAGCGGTGGTTAAGAGCCATTAGCTCCCGTCGATCGATGCATTTTATTGTTTATGATCGACGGGGTGAGATCTTCCAGATTCGCATACCGAGCTGATGGGCGGCGGGGGAAACGTCTCCTCGCTTTACAGACAAAAATTACGGCTTGCAAACCTGCAGGGTAGGCCACCAGGGCTCTGCAACTGTTTACAGTATGAGCAAGCAACCGAGTACCAAAAAAGTTGCTTTTTATTGCCTAAAGCTAGCGCCGATCATCCGATGAAGCTGATATCATTCAGTCGAATTCAAGTGGAGATTAGCGAACGGGAATTCCCAGTATTGTCTATTCCAAAAGTACACCTAAACTTATGTATTGAAGTAGAACTGACTAAGAGCCCACAAAAAATATCAGGAAAGTAGATATCCTTACTCATTATTTTCCAATTAGTAACTTACAAGTTAGGGGAGGGGGCAAAAATCTTAGATGGTCATTTACCGCCCAAAACAACCGTAAAACAATCTCGGTAAAAGACAAAGTAATCGCAGCTATGAAAAGCTAAGCATCATTTAAACTAAACTAGAGATAATGTAAATTAATTCAGCCGACGCATAGGCTAGGCCTAATAATCAAGCCAATTAAAAACCTGATCCAAGTCGCTACTGTGCGAAGCTACACGCGTGCACAGAGAAATCCCTTGATCCTGAGTAGCACCCGCATTTTCCCCGGGTTAGATTCATGCCTTGTAAAGAAAAACTATTTCAATAATATTTATTGGAATAACCTATCACAACCATTTGCAGCCAGCTCTCGATCGTCCCACCTCCACGTGTCCATACCTGAAATTTCGGAATTCAATGAAACCCAAACATTTCGAATACTAGCTAGGTATATTAGCCCAAAATTATTGAAAACACAAAATGAAATTCCTAATTAATGATCCGAATACTTGACCCGTTTTAATCAAAGGTATAAGAAACATAAGGTTTCTCTTGGATGGTCGGTACATTATAAATCACTCAAAAGCGTGTAGTTTTTATACGCCCAGGAAAACAAGCAGGGTAAAAAATGCACAACTTCTAGATAACAAAGAAAACAACAATTTGAACAACGCTGGTAAATGAGGTAACGACATGGGAAGGCTTTAGGGTAGGGTGGAAATTTTAACAACAACTAGCTGACAGAGGGACTAAATATGTGATATCAAAGTTTAGCTGGATTAGGGCCTGAAGCCGGCAAAGATCTTCGCAGAGAGAAGCGTCTAAGGCTAAAAATAATAAAGCATCCTCGAAAAAATGTACTCGTAATGGAAAAGATCGGGTAAGAGATTGATTATATGAGGCACAAAAAGGTGAATTGAGACAGATGACAAGTTTGGGATCGATCACGATTTCATTCTCCTTTGAACAACACCCAAACGCGCGGCGATTCAATGTAGCCTGAAATAAACCATAGATTGTGGAGAAATCTTTTTACCGGAAGTCGAATCACTAGAAAGGTATCCGCCGTGATCCGACAGCGTGTGATTTTTCAATTCAGACCATTCCGTGAACTTCTCTTGACAGATAGGGCAGATGTATCTGAAGGAATCATCATCTCAGTAGACTGAAAATTGAATACCCATGTTCCTCCTTCGTGTGTTCTTCCATCTTCAAAAAACGATTACATTTGAAATCGCAGATCTTGCATTCGAATTTAATGATTCCGGTATGAATTCGTTCGTGAGTCATAACCTGCAAACAAGAATAAACGTTTCCTGCAAGAGACACGTACCGAAACTTCGCTGATGAAGATTTCTTCGCAGAAATGGCATTGGAATGTCTTCGTGAAAACATGAGCCATTTTCTTATGCTTTCGCAACTTTCGTGGCGTCAGGAACCTAAAAAAATAATAATGCCGATTTAGGCCGAATCTTACTTCAAATTGCACTGGTTACACTTGAAGCCCGAATTGGCACCGCGATGGAACTTCTTCCTGTGGTTCAATAAACGAGCGTCGGTGACCAGATTGCGGACTGGTGTACATTCAAAGCACACGTAGGTCTAAATCCTCGTAATTGCGACGGCAGCTTAAGAATTACCAATTCACATTCGTGGATCTCCAGCTCCTTCTTGTCCGTCAAACACTTGAAGCAACGGAAACATTGGACGAAGTTTGAGCATTCGGGATGTTTCTTGACAAAATGCTTCTTCAGAGAGAATTCGTTTCGATAACGTTTGTCGCAGAAGGGGCATTGTGGGGAGACCTAAAAGAATTTTAATTAATAATAATTTCTCCCTCCAATACCTTCTTCTTGAACGGCCGACGAATATATCTCAATCCGCCAAACGAATCGAAATGAGGAACGACACCACCATTGTTCTCACCGGGAAGGGGGATCCTTAAAAAAGATAATAAGGAACGGTATTAGGAAACCGACTCGTCTACATCGTATTCATATCCATCGGCAGCAATATCCTCGGCTGGAGGAATAAAGCCACCAGAAGTCAACTCCTCGATGCGGTTCGCCTCCATTTCTTCCTGCCGTTGCAGTTCCATTTCAGCTTCTTGTTCAGCGATGAAAACTTCATAGTCTTCAGGATGCCTAAACAGAGAAAATGGATTTCACGGATAGTTTTCAAAGTAAAATAGCAAAAAGTGACTACTTACCGATCTCGCAGATGGCGCTCATAAAGATTCTTCTCAATAAAACGATTCTTACATCGCTTACAGCGTATCATCTTAGAACGCATCAAGCTTCGAACCTGAAAAAAGGTATATACCAAAAATCGAAAAACATACCTGGTCCCTATCAACCGGGTGGGGAGGCGGTGGCGGAAGATCGAAAGGCATGTCTTGTATAGCATCGGCCAAAGCTACAGTCTGCTCAACTTGTCCTATAAAGAAATTTCTCGCCGAAATTGGTTTCATACCGATGCGGCAAACTGGCAAGTCGTAGCTCGAGGTGATTCTGGTCGGGTTATACTTCACGCATACACTCTCCTTGTACTCGTCAATCATTGCCTGAGCAGGATCGCGGAGATATTGAAGGAGATCGCCAACTCCTGCCCGCCTAAAAAATAATGAATTTGATGAAGCGGATCAATTGCTACCTTCTTCGATCAGATCGTTTGATAAGCGGTTTCATCTTGAAGCACTTGGTATCCGGACAAGTGGGAGCCGCGGCACGACCGTTCGAATGACCATTTGTGTAATTTCTAGAGTAAGATTATATGACTAATAGGAATATTATACCCGGAGCTATCACCAAATCCATTTTGGAGACCCAAATACAGAAGTCCAGTCGGCACATTGGCTGAGGCGTATCCGTTGCTGAGCGCTTTTAGCGAGTGAAGTTCTTGTGTTCTAAATAATTATAATAACAAAAGTTAGGTGTAGATAACTTGAGCGTATCTTAGTGTGCTTGCATCGGAACAAGGCAGAGCCGAAAACTTCAATAAGCAATAGGAATTTGACTAAAGGTCAGGCCCTTTCCAAGCATGATGTAATTTCGCATTCTCAGAAAACAACTCGTTGAAAATCGAAAAAATAGCAAATTCCTAGTTCACAAGCTCAGGCTAAGCAGGTAAATAGTCAATATCAAAAAGAAAAAATTAATGACTAAATCTCAAACATACATAATGCCAGCCGGCTTGTCCAAGCTGCTTCGCCTTTTCAAGAAACCGGTTCTGAAGGACTGATAGTCGCTGTCTTCACCAGGGATGTAGTTTTCGGTCGATTCTAGAAAATAAAGCATTATTTGTACCACAAACGACGACAAACCACTTCCAACCAAATAGCGGCTATACTGGTCGCCATAAGCGTCTGAGCCCTCGGCCATCACCTGGAAACGTCAGGTGATGAATAATAACGGATTGTAAAAACATAACAGATAAATTTACAAATTTACAAGCAGAATCGCGTTTGGATTTCGAATTTTGGCGAGAACTTTGTGGTCTAATGAAATACACGTGACGCGGGAGACGGAAGGAAACCGTCGATAGGATTGAGGCGTTGCGGCAAAGGGGTTATGTTAGGCGGGCAAAAGGCTTATCGGGGTGGCGGATCGAAGAGATGTCTGGCGGGAGTTTGTGTTACAATGGGCAGCTGGCTAGAATAGCGACATCGATAATTTGTACGCAGGTTGTGGGGGGAATTATTTGGATGCACTTTTGGCGTAGATACCCCAAAAACCGAGTACACTCCCTCGCGTATACTTTCAAGTGAAAATTTGACTGAGGCGGACCGTTCATTAATTCCGTAAATTGGTGTGATTCGTTTTTCGAATTTTGAATGCAAATATGCCCGTTCAAGGATGACATGTTGGTATTTTCATTTGAATTTTCGATAACATTTAGACTATTTCCAAAATTTTTGAATGTTTTTATCAAAAGGATATCCTGGCTGTCATTCGTATTGGTCACCAAATTGTCTGAAAATTGCACACGAGTTTTTAGAGGCATTCAATGCCCAAATTTGATTGAAAACATAACACATTATATCGCGTATATTGCGGAAGAATATGCGAAGCTTAAACAATAAGAAATCAATAAATTCTATAGAATCGGGGTGTTACACCACTATTCCGCATATCATTTTAGGAATAATCCGGCCGTCATTTGGGACTTATCCCTAGTCAGGCCCATGCAAAAGAGGCTGAACCTTTGCGTGTTGGCACTGAAAAGTTCCTTGGGAACACTTGCAATTTTATTGATCAACATTCACAGGTTCTTCGTCACTTCATCGATAGTCAAACGGTTTAACTTAGCCGTGGTGCATTTATAAGCTCGGCTGACTTTCTTTTTACCATCAGTTTCCTGGAAATCACGATATTTCTTGCTTTCCGACCTACTTGCACGGTCGTAGAGGCGCCTGGATCGAGTGGTACTTTATTGAGCCCCACTAGACATTCTAAATAAATGGTTAGATCAATGCAATTGGCTGAAAACCTACTAACAAATTTCATCTTATAGACGCTTCCAAATTTTAGACATTGCGCCCGAAAATGGAATCGCGGGCCTTTATCACCGAGCTGAAAATGATGCAAGGTTTTAAAATGTCTCTGAATGAACCTCATCGAACGTTTCCGATTCAGCCAGACGGATATACGTTTTAGCGGCGGGGATCGGGTGCACACATCCTAAATAGTCTCATAGTTTTTGAGGCTAAGGCTGAAAAAAACCTTGGTTGACCCATGCAACTGACGTTGTACCATTTACGGCAATTTCTTTGCATTGGAGCCATTGTGATAAGGTATTCTGGATTAAGTTTCTTATGAATTTAATCAATGTGCTTTTCAAGTAATAAAGCAGCTAGCGTTCTTTTCTGACATAACAGACTTTGTAAAATTTATTTAGATACCTTTACTTGTCCGACTGTGCAAACCGGGTCATCACCCATTCCATAGTAGAACAAGACCGTAAAGCATATAAAAGGTTTGAACCCCATTTCATGCCGTGAAATGTTCAGCAAAGTATTTATACGAACAATAAGATTTATGGGTGAGAATGGAGATGTCGGCGGTTCACAAGGTTTGAATAATCAACGAGATCGAGTCGACATTATATTTTAGGGTCTGTGATGTATATCGATAGGCGATTGCCTGAAATTCCGCAAAAGTGACTTTAATATGCGCCATTTAAAAGATTACCTGCGCATAAATGATATCACTGGTGCCATTTTGAATCAATCGAAAGTATGGCGTCTTGTGAGATCGAAGGTGGAAAGCTGAGAAACATTCAGAATGGAAATTCTATAAAAAAAGGAATATCTTACCGTCATAGTGGATTCTTTTTATAATTTCCAAGTCGTCTGGATGTACATAGTTGTAAAAGGTAGTATCTTTCACGCCGATTTCCTCAAGCATACTTGGTACGATAAGTTGTTCGAGTCTAAAGAGGAAAATTAGGTGTTAGACACTGTCAGCGCGCTGAAACCGTACACCGTAGAAATGTGTAGTATCCGGAAGTCGACTTGCAAGCATAGATACATTGAATAAGACGGAAATGTGGCTGTGGAGAGTACAAGTTGTGGAATAGGGAATAGGTGTACAAATACACAATTCTTGGTAGCACGCAGTTCCATTCGAACAACCTAGAATTACAACCTTAGAAAAATATCATTAACTTGGTAGTGAATGTGGCTTATACTAACCTTAAAACCCGGCGATGCTCTTGCCATTTCTCTATTCGCTCGTTTCGTTAAAGAACTTACAACTCGTAGACTCAACCCAGCCGGTTGATAATCCAATTTTGAAGCTGCCAAGGCCTTTAAACAAACTTATACTTCTTCAAACTATTTTTACCCATTGATAAAGTGCATAATCGTCCGGATGGACATAATCTTTAAATGGCATCCCGGTTAACTCGACCTTTAAAATAAATCACAACTCATCAATAGACGCCCCACCTGTGATAACCCCATATAAACACTGATCGTCTCGCTGACATACAATATATCTCCATCTGCCCCCAAAACCATGATGAATCCATCCAACAGCTGTAAGATGCTAAACAATTTTCCCGTTTCATACTTACATCCAATAGATCGATAAACTGCGGCAATAACTCTCTATTTTGCATTTGAAAAGGAACAGCGGAATGAAGTTTTATATAAGAGACAGCGAGGCGCACCATGGTAGTCTGAAATTAAAAGAACAACCCTAAATCCTTTCTTACCTTGTCGATATGTTCAGACGAAATATTTTTAGAAAGGGGCAATCCGTCAGCCAAATTTTCGAATTCCTTATTTTCAAGGAGCCGGCGATTCTGGGCCATTTTCATGAGAGCAGAAGGGGATTGTTATAGTGGTAAAAGTGGGGCTCGTTCCGGTAATACTAGCTAGTTGTCTCCGTCTGGAAAATTTGAATAATTAGCTGCAGATCGTGTCTTCAAGGCACCGGCTGCGGGGGGATGATTTGCAATGGTAATTGCAATTTATGCTAAAACCGGTGGTCCTTGGGTCTTTCCCGTTTAGTTAAAAGCAGTGAAGCGAACTAGAAAGGAAGGTTGATAACTTTTAAACTTTTTGTTTTCCTTTTTGGATAACAGTTTAATTTAGCCAATGGTTTTTGTCATAACTATTTTATTTTGTGTTGTTTTGGGCTGAAATTAAAAGCCTTTTTTGCAATTCTATCGAATGGCTTTAAAGGATTTTTAAAATAACGAAAATTTCGGAAATTTTAGTCGAAAAATGCAAAAAATAAAAACAATTTTCCCAATTCAATCTGCTCCATTTTTTGCTTTTATAATAATAATTTTGTACTACATACCATCGCGCTGTAATTAAAATTTTTAGCATATTTTTAAAGACTCTAGAACATGACTTTGAAAGTATCTTGAAAAATAGCGCAAGGCTCAAATAAATTGGGGGAGCTTCAGGTCTGTGGTGACTTTTTCCCTGTTTACAACCACTATTGTTTGATAGCATTTGAGGTTGGGATAGTTTGCGCGCAGCTGTGAATCGTCTAATTGCTCGAGGGCTTTATTTGCCGGTCAGCCCGGTGGCCCACCGGTGGCTTGGTCAACAGCCACCTGGAGGGCCCGAGGCGAGTGGGTCCACCCGCTAGGTGGGGTGTGGGTGATGTCCAGCCCAGATTATGACTCCTCGCTCCACTCACCGTCACCATCAAACGATACTTGTATGGCTGTTGTTTTTTGAATTATCCTTGCTAGCATCCGCCAATGAGCCATGGACAAAGATTACGGTATGTTTTCATGCCCCCCCAAGCCGGAAGGTTCTGAAATCGATCTGAATTTCAAAAATCCCAAAAAATAGTTGACAATATCGAAGAAAAATTAGGAATTCTCGGGCGTGGCTGACGTTAGGCTTTCCCATTCATTTTGGTTCTCGACCGTTAGCGAGGGAGGACCCACCTTCTATTTTTCTACCTATACCTACCTAGTAATGATCTATAATGTATTTTATAGTGTTCTTAGTAGTTTTTTATTGTTAAAAAGTTATAAAAATATTTTTTGATTTGGAAAATTTGAAGATTTCGACATTTTTTTGTCATTTTTCATACATTCAAAAATTTTCGAAAAGAATTAGAGAATTGCGGAGAGGATAGAGAAACACAGGGAAAAATTTAGTTTCCCCCACGCTAAACCCTCCCCCCGCTAATAGTCCAGAACCTTAACTTTTACATAGCTAGCGCATTATTTAGATAGCATCTCTTCCGATCGAACAATTAACACTCTCTCCTACTGGAGTTCGACGAATATTCTGCGGAAATATTGACAAAACTTTCAATGGCAGATTTCACTGGCGTTTTGATGGGAGTTCTGTATTACCACAGAACGTTTATACCAGACGGGACCATCTAGAGTGCGTATTGTTGTTGCCTTACCTTGACCTTCTACAGTTTGGCAAACATCCCCGAAGATCAACTTTCGAAATACGCTGGCTTGTATGAATGCTGTATCCGGGAATCTCTGGGAAATGTCTGTTATGGGACACGACTCATCTATGGTATCAGTCTGGTGAGCACAAAATTCCCCCCTTGTTTTAGTGATACCAGACTACCTTGGCATCCAAGTCAACAACGGAGACGTCATCGAGCTAATCAGCCATCAATCTGTGGTGCTCCGTCTGGGGCTACACGACCCAAAAGATACGTTCTCATGCTCGGTCAATGGCAGCACCACCCCAGCACCCTTGAAATTCTCGGTAAGTAGCAAAAATTATCCACCCCAAAAATGCTCTAGTCGACGCGCCAAAAACAGCGACAACAACTTCAAATCTTCATCGATCGCGTGGAGCCGAGTGTCTTCGGGGAATATCGCTGTTATGCGCATCGTAAAAAGAAAGAAAGTTTATTCACAGAATTCAGGTTGCGGGCCAAAGTCGGGGAAAGGGGAACATATCTCATTGTGGTGTTATTATATGTTGTCTTGTTCAGAAATGCTGCATGAAATAAATACATATGCGGAATGGTGTTAAAGCAAAGGAAGAGGAGAAGAGGAGGAGGTGAAATTGTGGATATATTGGGGGGATTTATACAGAATTTAAGTATAAGTGAGCTGGCAAGGTGTGATATTGGGGTGGACTAGGTTGCCTTTTAGGCTACAAAGCCGTTGCCTGCAGCTGGGCCATATTTGGCTGGGATGCAAATTATGAAGCTGAGATGGAGAAAGCTCATCGTGGTATCGGGCTATGTTTGTTGATGGCTTGGTGTCTAGTAGGCGAGGATGATGTAGAGGGCATGGATGATGCCGGGAATGTATCCGAGGATTGTCAACAAGATGTTGATAGCAAGATGGTAGGTGCAGCCCTTCTCCAGGAAGACACCAATCGGCTGAAAATTAATTATTAAAACTGAGATTTAAAGTTTCAAAGTCTTTTTTTTTGGATGCTTTTAAACAATTCACTTACCGGCAAGAGAACGGCGCAGATAAGCTTGGGCAGATCAGAGCAGGTAACAGCCATCGTGTAGGATTTGTTTTCTGAAAATAAATTCCTTAGCTCAGACCTCCTTAGATCGACGAAACAAATGGAACTTTGACGAAAACGAAACATCCACAACAATTCAAATCGGGTAGTCAAGGTGTATAGCTAAGGAACGGAGAGCTACCGGAAAGACCCCCAGCCCCCCGAATTGCCTGATTTATATGAAAATGAACGACACGCGCGCATATTGCCTGGCCAACAGCGAGCATTTATGCCCCTCTCAAATTGCCGTCCCACCCCATCCACAACCCTGTCAAAAACGGAAAATATGAGACTAGAAAAACCATTTTTCATTTTATTTTTGGGGCTGCGCAGGCGGGCGGGCAGGCAGGCAGGCCCAGGCGAAATGGCCAAAGGTCTTTAGCTAAAAAAACTGGCACAGCCAGGCGCAAACAAAATTCTCGTGGTTGGGTGTGGCGGTGGATCGAGTGTATGTGCAAACAGTGGCTTTTTGAATGTGGCTCAGATGAAGTGATCGCGTTGCTTGACTATAGTTTTTTTTAATGAAAATGGTTGTAAGGTTACAAGCCCGTTTTCAGAGATTCCTAAGAATTTGAGGCTTGTCTTTTGAAGGCCAAAAATGAGGACGGGGGGGGGGTAGGACGGGAGCGAGGAGTGAAATAGTTGAATTGGCTTCTCCGCCGCGATCGCATGGGTTGAGGGCGGGTTGTTTGTTGAGCCGCCCAACGGGGAGAGAGAAAATTCGGAATGCACACGCAAAACTGCAGTAGAGGATGGGGCGTAAACTCATGCTATTTCTACGGGAGCTTGATGGGGGTGACTCAACAAAATTGTTGTAAAACCAATATTGAGCAATGGGAAGTTGGGGAAATGTTGAAAGATAATATTAGTCAGAAGTCATCAAGATGCTATTTGGTTTCGATGGTGAAATCGGGTTTGATATCGTCAAGAAATTTTTTAAAAGATGTAAATTAGGAATTTAAGGTATAAATTTAGGACAAACAATAAACTCAATTAAGTATAAATATTATTCGTCTAAAACCACCCTCATCTTTAAATCTATCTACACTAAACCCAAAGTGAGCTACTTAAAATAAAAGAGCCATTGTTGTCCGGGAGACCGCCGCTGTAGACTGATATCTCCAAGGGGCAGACACGGCTTATAACCCTTTCCCCTCCCCCATGGGATGTTTGTCCGTTTGTGGGTTGTTGTTTTCGCAAAAAAAAACTACGCGAGTGTCCGCCGCCCGTCTGGAGGCCCTCCCCTCCCCTCACACATACCCCAAACCCTGCTTTCCGCCCCTTTCTGCCCTCATGTCGCGAGCGTGTTTGTGTGACTTATTTTGGCTGAAACGATCGCTTTTCAAAAGAGTCGGTCAGGCGAAAGGGCATAGTGAGTCAGGGTTCATTTGGGATGGATGCCAAGTTGGTGAAATTTTTGATTATTGGTGCTGACGCTATTGCGAGCAAAGTCTGCATCTGGATTTTGCACTATAAACAGGATTAGGCGGAAGCTGCCAAAAATTAGGGTCATTATTTTATTGGAACAAAAATCTTAAGGTAAGGAATTTTTCAGGTAGATGTTCGTGCCCAAAAATATATAAAAAGAGCGATACTTCAGCTATTGGTTCAAGAGAAAGGCAGGAAAACCCAAGAATATTTGTTCTCCGCGCCTCTAGGCGACTACGGATTACGTTTCTAGCTGGAATGCAATCAGAAGCGGGGTGTGGAGGGGAGAGTGGACTACCAGGGCCCGCCCGGATAATTACAAATCCATGGTGCTGCCAATTTGGTTCGAACCTCGCTCACTGGCTTGTCAAGGCCAACCCCATTTTATGTCGTAAAGCCTATTAAAAATGCATAGGTTTTGAAATACGGGCAAAGAGTGGGACCCTGTTTTGGGGCGGGTATTTCGCTAAATCGGGGCAATTATAACCTGGTTTGGAACAAAAAGTTTTGATTTTCGACGATTGTCGGGCCTTTTTGGGGATTAGTGAACCAAGCCATTGAGCTTTAAAAGCTTTAATCATTGTTAAAAACTCAGTAATGTCTAATCTTAAAAAGCCAAAAAAGCTTGCTGGATTTATCTTTCCAAGAAGGATGGTTTTAGCGTTTTCAGAATGAAAATTGAATATAGTCTAAGCAGGCTAATAAGGAAACAATTTAAAAAGAAATCACTTTTCTTAGAAGTCAAAAATAATTTTACGTGAGCGTGAGGTCGGTTTTTAGGATAACTTTTTAAAAGCACCAAAATTTGAAGTTTCTCCCGAAACCACATTGAATCGATTTTAAATAGTATAGTTAGCATAATAGATTCAAAAGGATTCGCCTTCTTGAACATTAAATACCAGAAAGTTTTCAATCGTAGAAAATGGAATTTTCGAAGGCTGGTGCCACGTATCGACCAGACGCTGCTGGTGGTAGAAGTGGATTGAGCGTAGACGCGGGCTGGGTATTTGTGTGGTGGTGCGTTGTTTACGGGTGTCCGCCAAAGTGCATGTACTCTTGTTGACGTCCCCGGGGTGGGTGGTGTCTCCCCCTGATGCTTCTGTCTCGGCAAAAACTCACCCCGAGACCGACTCTCCAAAAAACGAGGCCGAAATTCTGGTGCGATTGGGCGTGCGGGCGGAAAATATTGGCTGTTGGTGTTAGTTGGCTACAAGGGGGTGGTTTGAACTATGAGGTTTTAGTTCCGGTATCTACCGTGGGAAAATAGGTTTTAAAGCAAGTTAGCACTAAGCCTTATTTGTGTCCAAGCTTTAGTATTAACTTTCAACGATGGGCGTCGGAACTGGCGGCCTTTAGCAGGGAAAAGCTCTTTTTTGCCAATTCATAATTATAAAATAACCATAGACTTGGAAATAAATATATAATTTACCTGTTGATAAGATAATTTTATAATTTTTTTAATAGTTTTTGGATAGCTAGAAAGTTAAAAAAAATATTTACAATGCTTGGAAAATTCGCAATGTGCAAACTTTTTTCGACTGTGCAGGAGCGCCGGGAAAAATTTTATTCCTCCTGCTAACCCCTCCCCCCGCTAAGACCCCAGTACCTAAGCATCTATACATAATACTTACAATAGCATGTAATAAATTCTTTAATTTCGGCGGCTTTCAGAACAGACGCATTTTATTTTTGTATTGAATCCATGGATTCCCCCCCCCTCCACGTGAAGCTTGTTGACCATAAATGTCCTTAATCTATTCTTTTCCAGCGATAACATGTGTATTTCCGGCGCTGGGAGTTCAGAATTCGGGCAGAATGATTCAATGAAAATACTTTCCAAGAACAATAGCTGTCTGGAATGCGATTTGAAAAATAAGATTACGTGTTTGAAACGATTGTCAGAGCAAACTCTTGGTTTCAGCATTTTATTTCTTTAATCCGATATGACAAGGGGTTATTGACAAATCACACACGCAAATTGATAAATATAAGCTTCAAATAAATATCGGCACTTAATAAGCCAAAATGACGTAGATAGCATGGATAATGCCGGGGATGTAGCCGAGAATCGTCAGCAAGATGTTGATCGCAAGATGATAGGTGCATCCCTTTTCCAGCCACACACCAATCGGCTAAATATTATGCATCGTTTTTGTATCTGTCGATTTTAGCTCCAGGGCATAACAAATTCTCAGCCCACCTACCGGCAATAGTAGGGCGCAGAGGAATTTTGGAATATCACTGCAGGTAAGGGCCATCTGAAAAATTAAGGAAAAACGTGATTGTTTGAGAAGAAATGTGTGGCAATGAAAGAAAGGGTTTGAAGGGCTTAGAAATTCCTCTCAAATTATTATGGCTAGAGAAAATACGGGGGCGGGGAGGGGGCCTTTAAATTGTCATGAAAAGATTTTGTCATCGTTGACGACGTCAAAATGGAATTCAGATAGATTTCTTTCGAAATCGTTGCTGTTATCACCTTTAGTTAAGAATTGACATTTAGTTAAGTGGCTTCTCGCCTGCGTCAACCCACGGCTTCAATTTCATCAGGGCTTCATCTGTGTGTAGGTTACTATAGGAGCCGCGCACGCTACTCATTGTAATAGATGAGGGGAAAAAGAAATTGGAAAAGTCTCCCGACCCGCTAATTTGCTCACATCGAACAAGCGCCGTCCAAAAAAAGCCCCGGACAACAATCCTTCTCCCCGAAAAAACGGCGCAACCCCGCTAGCCCCTCATTCCTAATTCAATATCCAGCAGCGATTGCCGACTTTCTCAATGCAGCTCTGAACAGCTGAATTCTAAAACGGCTTCAGAATAGCACCGTACAAAAATTTCAAACAAAATGTGGGCACTGTGAAGAATTATGGGACTGGGAATCGAATCGTGTGGCTTTAAGGAGAAAGGCTTCCATGTACAAATAGGCTGAATCATCTCTGAAAATAATAACATTGAGGGCACTGGGGGTCTTCGGCATCCACTAACAAAATTCAATGCATTTTTTCCCCCAGCGCTAGCTGCTGAATCAAATATGCCTCGGCGGTGTCGAAATGGGCACGAAATTGATTTTGCCGTGGTTGTGTTGGGGGTGATCGTGTGTTTTTTTTGGTGGGCGCTGCGAACAAAAACGAGCCGTCAATTCTTTATTTTCTTCAGAAGCAAGCAAAATGCGTGGAAAGAAAGAGGATAATTTTGGGGGATACAAGATAGAGACTTTTCCGGTTACCTGACAGTTTTTTGCGGCGACGCGATAGGGTCATTTCAAGGGGAAAAGGTAAGTAACGAAAAAGAAGGTTTTGAAGAAAAAGAATGTAGGAAGGTATTGGATCGATAGCCATAATTAGACGAACGGGGCCGGATTAGGGCTGGGGGTGACGGGATGATTAAACCGGCTTCCACACGCCGCATAACCGAGCTAGGCCATTTGGAAGATCAATTCAATCCCTTCCCAACCTCCAAATAAAGCACACATATGATAATCATAAACATACAATTCTCCGACATTTTTTTGGGGTAACCAAGCGAAGCAAGACGAGCGATAAGAAGTTAACAGGAAACCATAATGATATTTATATGATTAGGCACTCGCTTCTTCGACCCTTGTGGCCCTCGAATGACGGCGGCATTCCATTTTTGTCGGTGAGCGCTGCTGAAATATTTGGGTGGTCTTTGGGTTGCTCTTATTCAAATAACGTTAATGATTTCGGATAGGGTGAGTTATGAAGATCGCTGGAGTGCAAAATGGATGGAAAAGAAGGTTCGACCGCAAAAATGGCAATTGCTCGGTTGTGATACATAAAAAGCTACTTTCTGCTGATTTTGATATACAAAATGGTATTTAGATATGTCGTATCAGATTTTGGTTTTTGCCGCTGATTTCTGCCTAAATTTAAATACGACATGCAAAGCACCCAAAATGCATACTTTCCCTTATTTTGTCTGAGTAAATAAATCTCTACGGTAGCTTCAAGCTGCGTCGAAAATCTATACCTGCGATGTTCCACGGGGGCTCTCTTCAACATCACCATGATCAACAGAATGGGCATGATGAAGATGTTGGGTGGCATGATGTAGCACTGTTCCCTGCTTGTTCAGCACCCCAAGGTTGTGGTTGAAACGGGTCTCTTCGAAGCCGGCGCGCAGCTGCAAAAATAGCAGTTTGGCTCCATTATACTAATGAATACCTGATCAACAAGACAAGCTGTAAGCACGACCCATGCCTGGCCGGCTCCAGGAAGATCGCGTACAGCCTCCTGGGCGAGGACGATATCAATCATCACCTCTCCCAGCTTCTCCCAATAATTTCCGGTAAGCCCGTACGGACGTAGCGTGCCATGGAGACGACCTGATTTTTAAATAAAACAGATTTACAGTGAATCACCAATAAGACGAGGGTCCAGCTCGGAGCCGGTGTCTGTACGTTTTGCCCGCTCGGTTTCCAGGTTTTTTATTACGCTCTCAATCATCCGGACGATAGCCTAAAATATTGTTTGAATCCCCAGTCTTTCAACAATTTTTGATATGTATTTCTGTTGCAGCTCACCCTGGAATGATCACGTAGCGAAGCCGTTTCATGGCGATTCATGGCACAAAGAAACATTCTGGTTGTGAACATGTCACGAACTTGCGGCATTTGCCGGACAAGACGATCAAATACCTGAATATGCCTAAAGGTTAGCCATTGACACGGGGTTTACCTCCTCAAAAACTTGTTCCACTCGTTTCCCACCATTTCTGGTTTGCAAACGGTGCCAAGTGAAACGCAATGCCTTCTTTTGTAGCTTGTTCAGCTTCCCATCATAATCATAATAGCGTAGAGGTGGTCCGGATGAAGTCGCGACGCCTTAAAACCCGAAATTAGCTTCTAAAAGAGTTCCAACCTGGCTCACAAACACTTGGCATACTCGAAGTTCGGCGCATCTGTGTACGATCCACCGTATCCTCTCCCAAAGAACCATCCGTCTTCTGTCGCACTGTCTTTCTAAACCAAAAATCACGTAAGAATCGCTAGGTATATGATTTTACCCTGTGATTCCCTCTGAACATCTACGATACCCATCAACGCTAGTGGCATTTTTGCTAGCCAATAATTTTCTAATAGCCATCGGTTTCCGGGGATCAATACAATATTCAAGGTTTGGCATGATAGGGATAGAAAATCAAACGGGGGATAGATTACTGGGTTTGAAGTTGTATGAAAGCGGGAAGGGGTGGGAGGCAGTTGAAGCCACCCGATCCACTTGTCCGTTCTTCAGCCGGGATGGATTCCGATTTCAACGAGAGTTCGCCGCCATATTCATATTGCCTCTAAGGGTGCTTGGCGCCTTGAAAAACACGGGGTAGACGCTATTTGAGGCCGAGTTGAGGGCATCATCACGTGTTGGGGGGTTTGTGATTTTTGGCGATTTACGGGTTTCGGTCGTCAAGTGCAAACAAGTCTAGGCATCAAGAATGGTCTAGAAATCTCGATAGTCGTCTATTTTAAAAAATCCATAAATTTTAAAGTCTTCCAAATCAACGCCCTACAAACTCAATTTTGGTTGAATGAAAACACACATCTTTTGCTTAAATTGTAAATCAGATTTAAATGGGATTTCATTTGTATCGTGCTAAAAATATATACTAATTTGTACATATTAAAATCTACTAAATTTTTTAAAAGAAACGATTTTTAAGTAGCATTTTTTTACAATTCAACAAAAACCCACGACATTCCCATAGTGAAAATGTCCATGAAGGATTTGGACAGGGCAGCAGTGGCTGACAACGACATCTAGGGGGTTGGATGGTGACACATTCAGGGATGGAATGAAGCATATAGAAGGAACGTCCAACAATAAAAGGGAAAAGCAGCAAGCAACCCGAACACTGACCTCCGTTTCCATACTTTCCACATTTTTAAAAACAAAGAAAAATGCTAAAAATAAGAGAAAGTTTTTTTTTAGGTCGAGGAAATGACTTTTGGCACGAATTCGAATTTTTGGCTCATGAATGGAAGGTTTTTTGAGGAGAAACCCTAGGCAGTTCAGGGACGGAAACGGGTTTCAAAAAATGGTAAATGACGGGCGGAATCCCTACCAAAATCGAAACTAATTGGATTTCTGCCAGCGGATTTAGACTTCACCGAATCACTCTTTTTTAAACTTTTGTTTTTTTTATGTTATTATGGCTAAAAATATCACTGCATTGTGGAGGTCACACAGAATTTCGAGAATTCTAAATTGGGATGAGTTCAAAAAGGGCAGGATCTACACGCTTGTGTGCTTTTTCGAATTGAGGAAAGACGACGTTCGCCCCTCATATATTGGCCAATGGCCTCAAAAAACCCTTCAAATGCCCGAGGCACCGAAATGAGAATTTGACGCGGAAGGAATGGCCGGCATGACCTCGGAAAAGGCATAAAAAGAATTGTAAATTGCGATCCATCTCCGGAGATCCGGTTTTTACATCCAGCATGATTATTAAACAGTTGTACCAAAACCACCAAGAGACTGGACGTCATGTATCCGCTTAAAACTGTCATTTGGATTAGCGTGGTCTACATGGGGATATCCTAGGATCCATGGTAAATTTTGGTCTAACACGCGACGCATCATCATTAGAAGAAGAGAGGAAGGAAAACGGGTTCCATAATTCGAATTCCCAAGCGTGTTTTTGGGCATTGTAGAGATGTTTTGAGCAATTAGAATAAGAGAATTTTGGTTACAGCTTTGAAAGGATCGCTGAGAAGTTTTTAGCGATACCAGCTGTCAAAACCATGAAAGATTTGAGCAAAAATCCTTAAAAGGTAGAACCCGAACTCAGAATACACACGCCAGTGCCAGCCTTTAACAATGCTTATTGCCTATCCACCAATAGAAATCAAATTTTTTGTTGACGCCTCCTGGAAAAAAGAGCTAGCGCAGCGCGATAAGTGCTTCTATCCCAGCCCTCTGGAGCATCGATATCAAAAGGGCCCTTTCAAGGTGAGAGCTCCATCTCCCCAACAAACACCATGATACCCTTTTCAAAGCATTTCGCAAAAAACAAAACAGACGCAGAAAAACAGCGCGCTCTAGCACGAGCTTTGTTCGAGGGGAAATTTAATTTTTGACCCTCCGGTCGGCACTTAAATTTTTGGCAAGGTCCGACCGAGGCGAGGACACGCCTCGACAAAGGTTTGAAGAAAATGGAATTTGGACGTCGAGTGCGTGGGACGACATCTGTCCCGCCAAAAGGGATGGAGCGCGTGGAAAAAGCATCACGACGAGTGGTTGTTTTGCCCCACAAAGCTTTTGAGGAAATCCTGGCGCGGCTTGCATAACGAAGCCGAAAAATGGGTTCACATTCGTAAAAAATTTGGGGGTCTGGCCTGAAAAATTATAGATTGGTAAGAATTTGGGTGATTTTTGGTTGAAATCTGCTGGGCAGTGGGTTTGCACGGCAGAGAGCTGAACATTAATGTGGTAGTTCAAAATGAGTGGAGTTTTTGTCGTTCTCGGGTGTCAAATGGTAATTGGGCTTCGTGTAATAAAGGTAATCAAAATCAACCAGCTCTTGGCAGAGCTTAGGCTTAAGCTTAGGCTTAGCTTGTTTAGTACTAAAGAAAAAGCTAATTATATATACTTTATTCGCCTTGGAATCAAGGTACGAGCAAGTCGGTGTTATGGATTTTGTTTTCTATGTTTTATCTACGCACTTTAACGGCATTGTACGCATTTTACACGCAGTCCATAGAGAATCCATAGCCAACAAAATCAATCTTGCCCGTCCGTTTCTACGTTCGAAAATTCAACCCAATTTCATGATAATACCTTTTAAGCAATTATACAAGACACGGACATGGTAGTGCAGTGAATAAATTTCGGCCTTTACAGGTCAGCGGTAGAAGAAGCATACAATCGAGCAATTCCTATCTGGAGATTTGCATTTTGTTGCACTCACCCCTTTCCCATCATGAACAGCTCGCCGACGGCTGCAGATCCACGGCGAAGTCGGACAGTTGTCGGGCTGAGTAGACTCCTCAGAACGATGCTAGAACCGAGCCGTGCGCACAGAGTGATAGTAGGGGGGAAGAATAGCGGAAAGTTGCTGTGCTTGTAGCGTGCATGCAGATGGCGAAAATGGAATTTGCCGAAACTCACATACAAAATGATGCTAATTTAGATTAATTGCCGTTGATCCATTTATCTTCTTAATCCAAAAAATATTTTCTATTTTCCCTTGCCGCCAACCTGCCTCCAGGGATCTCCACAAAGTTTTTTTTTGATAAATGTCCACCACCCAAAAGTATTTTTTCATAGAAAGCCCATTTTCTAGACGGCCACACGAAAATTGCTTCCGTGATGAATTGGCGGTGCATGCACATCTTAGGTAAGCCCAAAATAAGCACCGAATATGGATGCAAACACGTACACTCTGAACTATTGCAAAGGAACGCAATAAAATTAGTTATCTCCACTAACATCACCCATTCAACCGGTATCAGTTCTATACCTACAAACGTAATGACCTAGCAAAGAAGCTTGGAAGGATACAGATATTTAAGAAAATTTTTGTAGAAAACAAGCCCAAAGCATCCTTTAGAATCTACCACTTCCAAACGCTCTTAAAGAAGGCTAATCCAAACCAAAATTTACCTCCGCCGTGAAGACTGCGGTCTCAATGCTGATGGTTCAGCTGAAGAAGCGGTTGTCTGAAGACATAAGTGTTGTATGTAGAATACAAATCCGAATCGGAAAGCTTGTAGAGGCCAATGACTTCTACGAAAATACGGCACTTTTTAGGAGGCGAACGGGATAAACCTATTCCCTCGGGCTATTTTCTCAAGTTCCGTGTCCCCCCGGGCGCTTCTTTTGACAAAGTTGATATCTCATCTCAAATTTTTCGGATCTGACGCACCAGATGAACCAAGTCGGGATGATTTTTGGTCAGAGCGGACCTAGATTATCTTTTACTTAAATTTATGCAGCTATTAGAGAACTTCCTTGGTTATTGTAAATAATAAACAGAGAAATAATTCAAGAGAGCTCACAATTTAATACGGTCAATTTTGATTTTAATTTTCTAATTTTACTAGCGCTGTGTCAAAGTTCATTCTACACAAGTGAGGCAGAAAATCACAGAAAAATCTGCTCAGGCAAAAATCTAAATCTACCGATATTCAATGCGCTAGTGTTTGAAATTTAGCTATGATGTTAAGAATCCAATTTCAAAAAGAAAATATATCAGTTTTCCTGGTGAATATAAGTGGACTTGTTCTATAACCGTCTAAATCAATCCAAACCCCGATCCCCCAAAAACAAAATAAGCGTCCCAAAAAGATTCAAACTCAATACCTCATCACCGGGCTCATGTCCGGATGCAGCGGAAGTGCTGTTCCGATTCCGAGCGGCGCCAGGCCCTCCTCGCCGAGCCGTCGACAGAGCCTCTTCTTCTTCTTTCTCTTCCTGACAAAGACGAGTTACACCCTTCAACAACCCCTTCAACAATTATACCTGCTCGAGCTCGTGGAGCAGACGGCGACCGCGCACGATTTTTGCGATTAGGAACATCTGAAAGGAAAGATATGGAGATTGAAATGAAGGAGAACGGTTAGAGGGCCATATTTATTGTTGTTGAAGGGATCAGAGCTTTCATAAATCTAGCAGGTGAAAAGCAACAAAGCACGCAGAGGCTAGAAAAGTGCGGCTTTGGTTGCCTATATTGCGGAATGGCGACTTTTGACCAAGACTGGCTATAAATAAGATTGACGCAAACGATGGTCGCTAGTGGAGAGGGGGGCCAGCAGCGAGACTACCGTCTGTGGAGGCCGCTTTTGCGTATGAAATACCCTCGCAAATTGCCATAATGGACCTACTGTACCCACCATCTTGATTTCCGGGGAACCTTGGAATAGCGAATGCGAATTGTAATGATGAAATGGAATTGCGGGCCAGGAGGCAAAGGGGGGAGGAGGAGGGTTAGGGGGGAGCAACCACCATTTGCTTAATCTATTCCCAGCGCGCAAATGTATAAATCCGTCACAAAGCGGATTGTCAGCCATCCTGTGGCCGGTGGGAAGGAGATGGGTGCCGGGAAAATCAGAGTCATCGGTGGTGTGCATTTTGTCTACGGCACGTTCGATGTTGGGCAAGGGGAGGGTACTTTAGGTTTCAATCAGATGAAGATGTAGGGGGAAGGGGGAGACCATTTGTTTGTTGGGAGTGGTGGGTGCCTACGCTAAAGTTGCACCTGCACTTTTTGTAATCATGGGTCCATTTAGTTGATTTTTTTCTTGTGGGGATGGTTTGGAAGAACCCAACATTAAAGCGTAGTATACCCCTAACAGCGTTTGTGTCTCTCTCTCGTTGTCTTGGTCTCTAAGCGTCGATAGGTGTATACGTAGTAAAATAGAGGTGATGCCTAAAGGTACGCTTTAAAGCACGCGTTGAGGGGGTTGGCCGTATACACCTATTGACGCAGAGGGACAGAGGTAAAGAGAGATAGAGAGACGCAGATGCCCCATAAGTGTAGGCGTTCAACTCCCTGAACGTGCTGTTTAAGGAAAACTGCTCACTGCCTTTAAGAAAAATCGAACATTTTTCTAAAAACATTACTAATTAATTTCCAAATCCATAGCAAAAATCGCGACCTAGTCGAACCTATATTCTTGCCTACCTAAAACGTGACCATCCAAAAAGCATAAAATCACAATTCGCCGCCATTCAATTTTAGCTCTTATTCAACAGAAACCTTCCTTCACCTTCCCATGGGCCAACCTACCCGCAACGCCCCCAAATATTAATCACCCCATATTGTTTTCTATATGACAATATATTCCAGACGACCTTTCAAAAATAGACCCCCTCCGTCCCCTACCCTCCAACGCGACGCCATCGAAAAGCTTCTTTACTTGGCGGGATGAAAATCAGAAAGATTTGTTTGCTCCCGGTGGACTAACAACTGCCCCCTCCACCTAAATCCCCCCACCCACCCCCACTCTCAGCCAGCCATAGAAATATGATGATATTATATATATCTGCAATCCCGGTGTATTCCATCAAAATCAAAACCGCCCTCTACTGATGCACACAAATAAATTCATGAAATTATGACAACAACATGGAGACGCATCCCCCCACCTTGTAACCAGGGACCACCGTGGAGCAGCGCGGTTTTTTTAGCGAAAAAAATTGCATTCCAAGAAACAGCGTGGGAATCCGGGCGCTTGGACAGTGGGCACCACAAAAAGAGCGGATTTTTAGGTTTGATTTTATTATTTGAGGGCCAGTTGCGTGTGAAACGGCAGTTGGCTGGCTGGCTTGTGACAATCAGGAAGGGCAGCGCACGACTAATTTCTGGAGGATTGTCGTTGTGGAAAATAGATAGAAGCTAGTAGTGAAAGAAATGAATAGAAAAAGCCCTGATCTGGGATGCGTCGTGGAAGCATTGAAAAATCTATTGTTAATATTAGAGAAAAATTTCGATGTGACTACTCGTAAAATTTGGAAATCGCGGTCTCGGTTTACAAGGTTTTTATGCTAGTTTTGATTCCAAATGATGCTTTTACCATAAATATAGATTTGTAAAGTGCTTATACGATCAAGTTTTAAGCGGCTTCAAAAGAAATGGCAATTTATATATGGTTTTTGAGCTATTAACCACTTATCAAAAGTTGCGTTACCACTTATCAAAAGTTACAACAGCAAATAACCAACAGCTGTACCCGGCAAACAATTTAGCTCACAGCAAATTCAACGAACAAAGCCTTGCATATCAGTCTAGCAGCTGAAAAGGAACTTTTATTAGCGAATAACATTCAAAAGTCGATCCGACCATGCGAGCCATTTCCGACCCGCTTGCAACAACCGCCTCATTTTTGGCGCTAATTAATGGATTGGGCGGGGGAGGAGGAAGAGCCGCAAAAAGCCCGGGGGTGGGCACTTCTTGAAGTGAGTATCCAAATGGAAATGCTGGTAATTGTGAGGTAGCGCTGCTCCACAGGGTTCGCCCCAGCGTTTAGTAATGGGTGGCCCGAAGTCCCACACCCATTTCATTTCGGAAAAATTCATTATTGTTGCTACCGACAGGGATGGTGTGTTGCTTGCCGGGGGAGGTGGGGGGAAGGTCGAGTAAGTGATGGTGGATAAGACCCCGGGATATCTTCGGATTTTTGAGCGGTAAGTAAAATGGAAACCTTAGCGGGGAAATAGCTCACAGGCTTTTGCCACGTTGCGGGAGGTCGGCGGCGTAGAAGCTTCAAACTTTCGATCGTGAAAAATTTCAACGCAGCATAGCGTAAAATACAAAAATTATCGCTAAACCTGAGTTTTTTCTGTCTATCTTGATGCAATTAACATGCGATTTTCTATAATTTGCGAAACATGATGATCCCTGGTCTCCTTCTGCTGCCGATTTTCATCTTAAAAAGCTAATCTTAAAAAACAGCTTCGACTTAGGCGATAAAATTGAACTGTAGATAATTTGTGAGGTAGAAAAATTTCCTTTACCTATTGCCAATCATTTGAAGGCTCAAAGTCAAATCATACCGTTAACGGAACTGCCAGAATAACGTTGATTATGACAGCACTTTTTTATTTCAGTATAGCTTGCTTCAAAAATTAGCGATTTTTATACGTAGAAATTGGAAGGTTGAGGGGCTGCAAAATATATTTTTCGGGTACTCCCTGTAGATAGCAGTGGTTTTAAGGCAACGTCAAGAATTCATTCAAACGCGTTAATGATACTTCTAGAAATGTCTCCAACAAATAACGAAACCATCCATTGATTTTCCCCGAATAGCCGGTATAAAGCAAAAAGAACTGGAAGAAGAAGCAGCGGGGCCCACCAAATCGACTGCTCCCATCCGATTTCGGATGCCTAATTTTTGGAGGCGACGCGCTGCTAATAGGCCAGAGGGCATGCGAAGGAGGTCCCCCAATGGATGCAACCGTGAAATCCCCAAAAATGACATCAGCAACTTGCCACTGCATAGTAAGACTACTCTAAGCCTCGTTGAATCGCGTTTTCAAAAATCCAAGGACCAAAAGTAGACTTTTTCTAACTCTAAAACCCAGTTATCCTAGACCGCATAATTAATAACATATTCGCGAACACCCCGGGATTTCTTAAACTTGCACGCTATCAGCAGCTATTGAAAAACAACGCATCTTATATTCTTAAGAGCAGGAAAAGCAAAACTTGTTTTCAAGGGGAACTGAATTTGAGGGCAGGCTATTCGAAATACGAGCCGGAAATTTTAAAAAAAGTGGGCTTCGGGAAGGTTGAGAGCCCAATTTGTGGTCGGTTTTATCGAAAACCCTGGGAGGCTACAATTTCTTGAGCTGTGAGTTGGTTGGCGGAAAACTCGGAGGACCCATTCTAGCTAATGAAATGGGTCTCGTTCATTTACCATAACTACGGTCGGGATGGGGTAAAATGGCAACAATACGGGCGTGAGGTGTATGATTTATGATTTTGAAAATGAAGACAAGGAGAAGCTGTTTTTCAAAAGAAAGTGCTTGGCTTGGTAGCTCATAGCTAGTAGTGTGTATGTGGTGGAAAACATGGCCACCCACCGAGGCTTAACGCCTTATAAACAAACACCCGGAAAAATCATTGGATGGCTTGTTGGCCATGGTGAAGCAATGAATTTTTAGGGAAGTGCCCGGAAAAAGATCCTTCATCTAAGGCACCCAGTTTTCATGACCCCGTCTGACCCCCAAAAAAGGTTTATGTCTTGTGGATCCAATTAGAAGGTCATGTGATGGAACCTACCATTGTCCTGGAATTGAGTCTAGCGTCTAGATATCCGCCAATATACAGCCAATATCCAGTCGACGATCATTCAAAGTAGCACCAACCGAATGCCGGGAATTGTCTGCCGTTTTACCTCTAAACAAACCCATTTTCTCTGGGCACCCAACGATGAAAAGAAGTGGAAATGCCATGGCAGACAAAATTATCCCATGAGACTCCGGCAGTGGCCTTATTACCGGCACGAGGATGAGAACGAGGTGGAGCAGTAGCCCATTTTAGGAGAGTTGAAGAGTGATTTCGAAGAGTGTGCCGGTCATTGTGAGCAGAATCTTTGATGGCTTTCAAGGGTGGACGGTGAGCGTCTAGACGACTCATTTTCAAGATTACAGCTTCTTTCACTTGTATGCGTGCGATGAGTGAGGTGTTTTTGAGGCGGCAGGTTCATTTCGACATATAATCGAATCGAACTTATACACGGTTGAAGCTTTCAGCCTTTAAAATTACTTATACATCTAGCTCCAAACTTCGAATTAATTCAGGCTTTTTTCAGCGTCTAGGATTTGGTTAATGTTTGCATTCCTCAACAGCCTGAATGAACCCACCATCCGGAACTCCTTCATCTTTTTTTCGTGTGGAAAATAATAAATGCGCACCACAAGAAGCCATTGGACCGTCCGTTCCTGTGATGTAAAAAAGTCGACATTAATCCGGCGGTATGAGTGTTCGGTTCGTTCGACTGGGACCAGTCATTTCAATTTTTGGGAATTTTGATGCAGCGTCTTTCTCTTCTACGCAGGTTGCTGTTAATAAAACTATGAAAAAGTTAATAAGATTAATTAAAATTCCAAATGCATCTTCCAATTATTGCAGAGCAAATAACGGTGAGATCGTCTACTCACTATCCACAGCAAAAATCCAAGCAGCGTTCTTTGATATTTTTAGAAAAACTGCCCGCAAGGTTTGCATGTTTTTTCATCGGCGTCGGCGTGACCAGAATTTTTGATATATTAATGCCCATGTCAGCGCTGATATGGCCGTGCAGTGAAATCATAAAAGTTATCATCAGTTTTAGTTTTGAATCCTAGGTATCTAGGACTTTATAAAATCCGCTCCCCGTACCCCCGAGAATTAAGTTCGTTTCCAAACCTAGCCAACGACCAGAAAACTATCAGAAAAGCCGGCCAATTCCATTACCTCCTAATCGACACCCCCGATTCGCCGGTTAATTCCCGGCAACAGCAGTCTTCAAGATCAAGTTGCACATTTCCAAGAAAATCCAGGTTATTGGAGGTCGAAGCACAACAAGGGTTCATTATGGGGTCACTTATTAGAGAGTTTCAAAGATTGCTTTGTATTTTGGGCGCAAAATTTGTAGTGGAAGGATAACAAGAATTTTAAACTTCAGAGAGGCCTGTAAAAACCCCTATGTACAATGGTATGCATATGAAAGCTATTTTTCGCGCGGCTTTTCAGATGGTCAGCCAGGGCCCAATCCACCTCTGGACCTGGGTTTTGAATGCAAAAATTTTGCAGAAGAAACAAAATTTCACAAAAATATCTATTTTTCCGTTCCAAGCCTGAAAAATCTTCTTTCCCTGATGGACGGACATCGTCGATATTCTAACACTTACTGTAGGTAGTTTTTCCCGGTTTTTCAAATGACCAACCCAGGTCCAACTCCCCTTCTATACCTCCCCCCCCCCGCCTCCGAATTCCATTAGATGGTATGATGTGCCGGGGTGTGTGCCGGGGGTTCCGGCGGAGTGCCCTCCGGATGCCCTGCAAAAAGATATTTCCCTAATTAATTGGGTCAGTTTGGGCACCCCACGAAAAGCTGTCCCTGTCTTCTTCTTCTGCTTTGCCTCGACCGAAACATGGGGACCACACATGGAGGTCGCGCGCTTTTTGAGCCGACCATATCCATTCAGTCTGCCAAAAAAATTAGGCGTTAGAATTTTTTCTATTCATCATAGAATAATATTTTCCCCATACCTTCCAGTCGGACCCTTAAAACTGACTCCTTTGCCTTCAAATAAAATATTCAAAAGCCATATGAGATCCTCTCAAAAAGTTATCCGATGCCCGGTCGGCGACTATTCCAGAAATCCTTTTCCCCAACCGGATTAATTCCTGATCGATCCTGGTCTCCACGCAATTATTCCACTGCTGGATAATAGCTGTTTTTAGCAAAAAGCGTTCCGCTATTTGCCGCTTCCACTGTCCGTAAAATTAGCAAGCAGAATATTTCCGGGCTTCAAGGATTTTGCTTTCCGACTTCTGGCCCTAAGAAAACCTTTTAGTGAGTTGTTCCCCCGACGTTTCTATTTCCTCGCATGGTGGAACCCATTTTACACTAATAGGCATTTTTTGGCACTTTCCGCTATGTCGCGTCCGTCTGGTTATAATAAACGCAACAACACCGACTCATGACTTGTTAGTTCTGATACTCGTTGCTGGGAATCTCAGTCGATTTTGACGTGGGAATTTGAAGTTCTGCACGGAAATTGCGCTTCAAACCAAAAAGTTGCATTTTCGAGGTCTAAAAGAGAACCCAAGGTTCTTAGTACCTTCTTTAGCTTCCCGAACTACTATCTGTCGACCATCAAATTCTCATTAACTTTTCGGGATCAGATTTAGGTGCCTCCCCATCCGCATTCAAACATTGCCCCCTCAACCTCGCAACCAACGATTCCAATTAAATCCACGTCGGTTCTTTGCAACAAGTTCCGATAGTTTTTGGAAATTGAACTCTGTAGCATGTTCCCTCCTTCAAACACCTAGTACCACTAAAGTGCTCACAGGAAATGCAACTGGAACGTCTGACACTTTTTTAGAACAGCTGAGCGCTTTTTGCATGGTACTTAAAAATAAGGGCCCAGAGTACATAGCACGAATAGAGGGACGACGGAATAACACAGCAGCCGTTGGGCGTATCCATTAGAAATTGGCTTCATTGGCATGGTTCTTTTAATGTCTCTTCCGGTTAATTCCCGGAAGCCATGAGTTCATGGCACTGATCGTGAAGTTTAATAAGGCTTAGCCAGGGGTAAACAGTTATTCATTGGCTATTTTTGGGTCGGAAAGGGAAGAGCTTCAGTATAATTTGAAAGCTGTTTGGGCTATGGCGAGGGTTTTATTGAATGAGAAGAGAATAACAGTCAATCGGGGTTGGTTTTGAAAAAATTGCGGTTATAGGCATTTACGCTAAATAAGCGTTTAAGTCCGACTACCATAGCGAAAGCCAAGCAGTTGAAGCCCATTCTTGCTAAATTTTTCGATATTATATCGAACGTAGCTAATTTTTTAACCTTGATCATTTGGGATTTTTCTAATTGAAAAGTCTTGTTCAAACCCCGTGAACCATTTTGCTCTTTTGGCGGAATTCCAAAAATTTTTCGCAAAAATTCCAATTTTGGTGTTCTCCCCGCTTCGCCCTTCAGACATTCGTCAGGGTCCAGGCTCAAAGATAAACAAACATTGCGCTAGATAGACGTGTGATCACCTAGCACAAAGTCCTTAAGGCCTCCGTCCCATCTACCCTTTTCATTCCCAGGGCAGCTCTTCTCGAAACGGAGGTAATTACCGCACTTTTTAACGTTGAGTCCGTTTTTGCGGAATGCTGAGAGGGGAAGACCATCATCACATTCCCCTCTTTTACCCCCAACATCTTTTGCCGAGGCGAGCTATCCATTTTCTCCCACCGATCCCTTGCTAATGCCTTTAAAAGAAAGGATGGGGGCAGGCAATCTACGATTCTGATCCTCCTTGAGCCACCCCACCCCACCATGTTGTCCACACGCCCCTTTGCGACATACATCTAATTTTGCACCTCATTTCTGGAGCCCCTAGAGTTTTTTTGGAGTTTTGTGCTAATTTTTGGGTGCAGTGGAATTGTCGTGAAAGTATCGACATTTTGGTATAAAATGTTGCTCAAGTGGCATTTTTTAAAAAACCTTGGTATGCTAAGTTTCCGGATTAGTTAGGCGCCATTTCCTGTTCCACGTTTTTCGAGATCGGAACATGTTCCTCTTTGGATTACAGATCCTTTTGATAATTTTTAGAAAAATACATTGTTTTCAAAAAATAGTCATCCAAAGCTAGAAATAGAATTATTACGATTGTTAGGGTGACGGTTACTATAATGACAAGTTTTAGATTTGTAAGGATAAAAATTACTATACTATATTATATTAGGATCGAGGTTCCTTCATTAATCACAGGCATTAGCAGCACGTCCTAGTTCGGACTCAAATGACTATCTGCTTACTCCACCACCAAAAAGTAATGGTTTTTTCACACTATCAACCATTATTACGGCCAGAAAATTGGCTGGGCCCTAGCCGAAGAAAAGGGGGGATTGGGCTCCCCCCCGCCAGCTACCAATTTGAACGGGGCACGAATGTGATTGCGCCCAGATCGTGTATAAATATCGAGAATTCACAGCTCTATTGGTACCGTACCCAGCCGCCCATACTACAATCATCCAGAATCGGCTCAACTTTTGGTGAAAGATTCGTGTTCTTTGGCCGTCCGGAGACATATCCTGGACTGGGCCCCCCTCTTTTTGAGCCTATGTGGCCCAAGGGCAATGTCCACTTTGCACGCCCCCGGAATCGAGTTCCGAAAAGTCTTTTCTGCTTGGCCGCGCGAACGCTTTCACCCACGAAGGGATATGGGGGCGATTTCTTGGTTCCAAGTCTAAAGGGGAAGCCCCTTTCCTACTTGCATAATATAGAAGTTCGTGCATTATTCCGAATCGAGGCATTGGATATTTGTCGGCTGGCTTCTGGAGCCGTTTTTTGTCAATATGGGTTTGGATGAGTAGTATGAACAGACTAATGAGCTTTTAGGTTAAGCTATTTAGGTTAAAATGAGCCGCATTATAAATATTTTAAAGATACACCTCATTCGCCATGATCCAGACACAAAATAACCTATATTTTTTTATGTCTACGCGTCAAAGCGTCATTAATTTCGGAATCTAAGAAGCTTATGACATCTATTTTTAGCGTGGAATGCAGCTAGTCATGAACTAAAAGACCAGCGCAATTTTTTAGGTAGGTCTACCTTTTACACTTCAAAACATAGCTGACCATGAACCATGTTGCCTCCGTTTCAATTTTTCCCTTTTTTACTTCGGAACACCTTGATACGATCTACCCTCTACCCTTCCACCCAGCTTGTCCATCCCCACTAAACTATTCCGACAGCTACCGGGAGCCTAGGGCCCCAGACCAAAAACACTTTTTCTCGTCCATGACCTCCTTGCCATCCAATTCCGTTCTAATAGCTTTTCCTTTCCCAAATTGTTTTCGCTCTTATTGTTGGCGTTAAAAGTGTTTTTGATATCAGTTACTACGAAAGGGAGCAAAGGCTTTGAAAGTACTCCCTTGACGGCATTCTAGTTAAATCATAAGAAGTGGGCTGACCAGACGCCATTTTGCTTGGGTACTGATCCGCTTCTTCTGTGTGCCCGGAATCTCCAGAATATTCTAGACAACACCTGTCGGGTCAAATCCGTTTTTGGATTGATCATTTCAGTGCCGCCCCCGATTTGTGCATTCATCCTATCCAGGATTCTGTAGATCGCTCAAATGCCAATTTGAAGGTGCTTGTCCTCCCAAGTTTTTTGTTATAAAAAGCAAAGATCGTCGATATAAATAATTGATAAGGATGCGATCGCTAAAGTAAAGAATAAAATATATCCTTCTCCCTTTCCAGATGGGGCATCCATCCCTTTCGTATCGTCTCCTATTGTTTTCCGGATAGGCGTGGCCAAGAGTTCTTTTAGGCATTCTAAATGGTGGTAGATTTGCTGTCAAAGAGCTTCGGCTCTTCCCTTCTCAACGAACATCATCTCGTCAATCTGACAGCCACCCAAATGGAATATCGAAAGCTGACCGACCTTTATGATTCTATATTCCCTATATTCTATTGGATCGCGGGTTCTATTGGGATCCCAGCCAATCTCCTGCTATTATATTTGATCATTAAGAAGAGTCCACCGTCATTGAAAGTGAGTATTTTTAGGATGTCTTGGAAATTAGAGGTCTGTGATGAAAACTATATAGCCCGAAAGGTATATTTTGGTCGCGGAAGTGGATTAGAACGGCGAGCCCTTGAGTGCAAGAGGCACTTTATCGCAAATGTGATTTTGAGCCAGAAGCGGAAGTTTAGTACTGACAAGGGAACCACCCGAGGTCGAGGTGGCGTTTCGTTATGGGACCCAGCCCATTTTGTGCAGAATTTTTTGCTGATTCCGAATCCGCTGCTCATTTTTGCCAAATAGCTCGTTTTAAAAAGTTATAGAGCTTCAAAGTTCCATTTTTTCCCAAATTTGTCAACTTCAAAGCCATTTATTTTGCGTTTCCCTGCTGATTCAGCAAAAACGAATATCGCCATCGTATTCAGAAAATTTTTCTCTATCGAATGAGCTATTTAACTCAAATTTCTTGTAAATCGAAAAAATCGACGATACTTGGTATGGACTTCGTTTTTTTGTATGGGAAATGGTGAAAAACAGGCTATTTCACACTCCCATAAGTGATCATCGATAGGCAGTAGCGCAGTAATGAAATATACCATTCGAATCAGAAAAAAAATCTCTACAAGATAGGCTATTTAAAATGGATTGGCATATTAAAACAAAAAAGTTGGGCATCGTGACAGACGACCTTCCGCGGGCTAAAATATAATCTTAAAATCGCCGTAACTTTTTAAATCGGGCTATTTGGCAAAAATTGAAAGCGGGTTCGGAATCAGCAAAAAATTCTGCACAAAATGGGCTGGGTCCCATAACGAAACGCCACCTCGACCTTAAGTGGTTCCCTTGTGAGCATAGTTACAAGTATAATTCCATCTGAATTCACATTTTTTTTGGGAATTGGGTGCGTGGGGAACGTAAATAGGTTGCGCTTGGGAAATAATTTCGAAAACATGTACTGTAGTTCTACTATATATAAATTTCTAATGTCAGTACGCCCGTCCGCGTAGCGGGGGGTCAGCGATGGTTGCTACATTAATAACTCTAGATTTTTAGGTTTATAAAGTCTTACTACTCAATCAATGCATCACTGATCTATTCTATTCGTTTTCAATAACAACGCTCCAGCCCAGGTGGGTCATTATTACGCAAGATTTCTTTTCTGTAATTTTGAGTAGGCAAGAGGAAATATAGGTCAAAAATGAATCAATTATATAACGTTAAATGCCGTTTTTTAGAATCATTCCGAACAAATGGGCATTTGCATACGTCTCGCTAGGACCGGCCAAATATCTAGGCTCCGAATTTTCGTACGAAACGTATTGCGTCCAATTGCATTCGATTTTCTATACATTCCTGTCGTTTCCATTATCGTTTGGCTTTAGGTAGGCGAAATACGCAAACTTTTAATGCCCGTTTAGGTATTACGTTCTAGTTCGACCAGTTCCAAAAATTAAAAGTTTATTAATGCTGTTATTCAGTCTTTGGAGCATTGCCATTTTCCAGCACGTAAGTTCGATCCTAACGTAGAATACGCATTTTAGATATCATTCATCTTCTCTGAATGGCCGTCGGAGAAGGTTGTGGCTTATTTAGCCGTTAATAAGCCTCATTATAACATGACTGGTCTGGTTGTTAGCGGGAATCATATGTTGGAGAAGGTACGAAAATACGCTCGTTTGACATACGTCCTTTAGCCGATGACCTCATTTGTCTTGGCGACCATTGTTTTGCCAATGTTCCCAATTTATGTATTAGTTGTTTATTTCTATCGTAAAGTTGAGGGATTTTTGTCTAATAATGCAGAGGTATGTTATTTTCATTTTAAGCAAACCGCAACTATTTAAGAAACTGCGATCCCAGACTGTCAAAGGACATCGAAGACTTTTAATGGTACATAAAAATCATACATATGTAATTAGGTTCATCTTAAGGCACTTACAATCCAAGCTGCCTTACCAGTGTGTACGATATTCCCACCAATTGGCATCTATGGCCTTTACCACCTCGAATTTATTAACGTTACTATCATCGAATATCTTGTCTACGTATTCTTCGCCTTTTACCCAGCTTTCAGGTATTACAAATTTTATCTAGAATTCATAACTCTGTATTTTCAGCCCAATGATCACCATCTATTTCGTCAAACCGTACAACATGGCCATCCAACGTGCTACTGGCTTCTACGTGCGCAGGTGGCTTCTGGCTTCATGGCAGAGCCCTCGTGGCCGTTTTTCAGCTTCCGGGCCCTCAATGTTTATTTATAATAGCTTAACAATCAAAATTCAAAAATGCTAAACTCATAATTTCTCGAAATCTTTCGCCATTTTGAGTTTTGATGCCCTGTCGTACAGTATATTTGTTGCCCCCCCCCAATCGCAATGTTCTAAAACAGTGAGTTTATAATTGTTTTTAAGTCTATCGCAAACGACGGGATTCTTCAGCGAAACCGTCGGTGGAGGTCAATTCTTTGTCGGTATTTCCGAATGTCCAGCTGTCCTATTCGAGCATTAACAAAAATGCTCAGCATGCGTCCTCCGTCTTTTCCCACAATACTGTCCTGTTCCCCGTGGCATGTCGGTCTTTATTGACGGGAACTGTTTTTACGGGTTAAGCTGGCTAATTGATTCATTATAGTGCTTTGATGGCTTGGGAATTATAGATGTTATGTATGGGTGGTTGGCGTAGTCTAACCTATGAACGCTGCTTTACCGAAATATAATTGCGGTCTAAAAATTAATACGATTTCCGCGATAATGTGTTGACGACCGGCGCGAAAATGGAAAAACGGACACCGATTCCATCGTCAATCAGCTAATATTTTGGGCGGTTATTATGTTCAAATTCACCGGGGTTGGAAAAATTTAATTTGCGCGCCACATCATAGTACCGCGGGAGGATATATTTGGAAAATTAAGAATACCTATTGAACGGTATGAAAGAGTTACGCAAGCGAACCAACTGAACAAAATCGAATTCAAATAATTTGGCTTGTTTAGCATGCTGAAATTTACTTTTCTAGCACATTCCAAATTTTTCTATCCACCTCGCATCCGTAGAAAACGCTTGTCATCCGCTGTCCAGTGTCAGACTCACGTTTCCGTTTTCGAATTTGCATGCAACCCCTAAATTCTTAAAATGCGTCCGATAACATCAGTTGCCGTTTTAGAAAATCGGTCGGAGACGCAACTACCAATTATGGGGAGACGCGGCTCTTCAAAAAAGAAACCACAGAAACAACGCAGGTATGGAAATCGATGAAACTTTAGTTTGGCTATTAGCATAAAATACAGGACCAGCCCAATGTTTAATTTTTAGGGCAACGAAGGAGTACAGGTCCCTGCGATCTCAGGCAACCGACAGGCACAGTACGTAGACGAAAATTAAGTGATGGTGATGAAACATTTTTGTGAATAAATCCACATTCAACTTACAAGGCGAATCTTGTATTGAAAATGCTGTTGTGTTTTTCCAACGTAGAAAGAATTAAGTACAAATTTATTTTAAAAGATATACATAGATAACCGCTTTTTTCCAATCCTCGCCCCTAGACTCGGCAAGTTCCAGTGGATGCCAGGTGGCCAAACATCATTCGGCTGATGACCATGCGCTAGAAAATAATTGTTTTGGGAAGGGAGAAGCGACACACCTGAATTTGCGAAGTGCCCTCGTAGATTTGGTAGATTTTGGCATCACGGTAGAGCTTCTCTACCGGATATTCGGTATTGAAACCGGCTCCACCAAAGATCTACGAATCTCATTAGTTTGGATTTTTATTGGGCTTACCTGGACGGCATTAGTGGCTGCTTGATTGGCCATATCAGCGGCAAAGCACTTGGCAATAGAAGCATAATAAGACGATCGCACCTAAAACGTTTTAAAAAAATTAATGCTTAAAAATATTACCCGGTTATCTACGTCCGTAGCTGCTTTGTAAGTCACCAATCGCGCCATTTCCAAGTTAATGGCCATATCAGCTAGCATGAATTGGACGGCCTATGTCAAAAATAATTTTATAAACAACTGAAAATTTACCTGATGGTTGGCAATCTGGGTGCCAAACGTCTTTCTCTCTAGAGAATATTTTGCAGATTCATCGAGGGCTCTAAATTGAGCTTATGCAGTTTTTTTCATTTAAACAAACCTCCAAGCAAGACCCAAAGCTCCAGCAGCAACTCCAGGGCGCGTCATGTCGAAAGCACCCATAGCGACCTGACATTTCAGCTTGAATAATTATTAGTATTTATTTACCTTAAATCCCTCGCCAGGTTTGCCCAAAACATTGCAGGCTGGAACCCGAACGTCTTCGAAAGTGATCGTCCTCGTATCAGCACACCGCTGTCCCAAATTCTTTTCTAAATAAAACAACCATTTTTCGTCACATTAAACCGATACCTTTCTTTCCTCGAATAATCCCTGGCGTATCCCCATCAACGATAAAAGCCGTGAACGCCTTCCCGGCCGGAGTCTTTGGATCGGAATCCGTCCTCGCCAACACGAAAAACCTAAAAGCACCCTATAACCAAACATCAAATCCAATTAACCATTGTGCGTGTCCACCGCCAGTAATCCAAGCCTTGTTCCCATTGATGACGTATTCGTCTCCTGCGAAAAAGGATTGGATTCTCAGAGAAGCGACTACCTTTCTTTTCGGCCTTTGTTTTGACACCATTTACATCCGATCCGGCGCCTGGTTCGGTCACACAATAGGATGCAATGAGTGGCTCGGCAGCCAGCATGCCAAGGTATCTAGAAAAGATTAAGGAAGTGGGATCTAGGTTATACTTTTTCTTTTGCTCTTCATTTCCGGCAATGTAGACTGGAGCGATGGCGAGGGATGGTCCCATAATACCGAGTTGAAGGCCAGTACATCCATAGCTCAGAGCCTCGACGATCAGGGCCGTTTCCATAGTGGTCAAGCCGGGACCGCCTAGAAAAATATTTCAACTAAGAAAACTGAAAATCCTACCGTATTTCTCCGGAATCTGGGGGTTCATCAAACCAAGCGAATGCGCTTCCTTTATGATATCCCAGGGGAACTCACCAGACTAAATTTATTTTGATTGTTTGGTTAAAGCGGAACCCACTTCGTCATACTTCTTAGCAACCGGCACAAGCTTATCCTTCGAAAACTTCAAGGCAGCTGCTTGAATTTCTCTTTGTTGATCGGTCAGATCTAAAAATTGCAACTTTAGTAAGATTACCCCTACCAAAAGACAGATTCCTGGAACTGGCGGCCAAATTCCGGAGGGCAGGCTGGCGGAGAACTTTTAAAGAAAGCATCTGTAACGTTTGGATAAAATTACATCCCAATTCTTTTTAATAACAGGGTAAAAACCCGTTTGGCAGCCCACACCAGAAATCAAGTATATATATTTATTTATACAGAGAAGATAATGCGCTTCTAGTAGAATCCGTTCTCCTTGACACGGCTGAGCAACTGACGACCAATGACGAGCCGTTGAACCTGTGAAGTTCCCTCGTAAATTTGGAAGATTTTCGAATCGCGCATCAATTTTTCGACGGGGTATTCCGTATTGAAACCGGCTCCACCGAAGACCTAAATAACGTTTTGGGAAGATATAGCTAGACTTGCCTGAACAGCATCCGAAGCTGTCTTATTTAGGGTGTCAGCGGCAAAAGCCTTGGCAATTGAGGCATAGTAAGCACCCGGACGCTCCTGGTCAACCTCATAGGCACTACGATAGGTCATCAACTTGGAGAGTTCCAAATGGATTGCCATATCGGCGAGCATGAAGCTGACAGCCTAAAAAATTCATTAAAAAATCAGTATGAAATTTACCTGGAAGTTGGCAATCTGAGTTCCAAAGGCTTTTCGTTCAAGTGAGTATTTCGCGGCTTCATCTAAGCAGCTAAAAGAGCAAAATACTGAACTTGGACTTGTTCTTACCGCGCAGCCAAGCCACAAGCCATCGCGGCAACCATTGGCCGAGTCTTGTCGAAAGTTTTCATGGCAACCTAAAATGATAAATTCAAGATTTAATTATTTTAACGTTGTATATGAACCAGTCTTCTGATTATACTACTACTGATAACTTACCACAAATCCTTTTCCAGGTTCTCCAACAACATTCGCAGCCGGGACTCGCACATCCTCAAAAGTGATACCGCGAGTATCCGAACATCTCTGTCCCATGTTAATTTCTAAAAAGAATTATAAAAAGGCTGGACTCAACCAACCCTTCTTTCCGCGAATAATTCCCTGACTATCTCCCTCTACAGCAAAAGCTGTGAATGCCCTGCTGGCTGGGGTCTTCGGGTCAGGGTCAGAGCGTGCCAAGACGAAGTACCTAACAACGACGCAAATTCTTGAATTCAAAATTATTTCTTACCAGTTCGCATGTCCAGAATTGGTAATCCACATCTTGCTTCCGTTGAGAATATATTCGTCGCCTAAAAACAATGCAAAAACGAATATGAATTTCTATACCTTTCTTAACACATTTTGTCTTGATTCCAGCCACATCGGACCCAGCGATTGGCTCTGTGACTGCGTAAGACTAAAAAGCATCAGTTTTAGATTACTGTAGTTCAAAATTTAAGTTATGGGCTTGTAGCTTAAAAATGTAAACTTACAGCTACTAGCGGCTCCTCCAGCATTCGACCCAGGAATCGTTTCTTGATATCATCATTAGCCGCAATAATTAGCGGAGTCTCAGCAAGTTCATTGGTCAACACGGCTGTGGTTATTCCGGTGCAGCCATACGCCAGGGCTTCAATGACAAGCGATGAAGCGACAGCGCTCAATCCCAAGCCGCCTAGAAATGAATAAAATAGTTTAAAAAATTCTCATTCTTATTAAGTTCGAAACTTCTCAAACCCACCAAGCTCTTGGGGTACGGTGGCATTCACAAATCCCAAAGCATGCGCTTTCTTGATAATATCCCAGGGATATTCCATTGACTTGTCATATTTAGCAGCCACCGGCACAATCTCTTCCTGCGCAAATTTACGTGCAGTAGCTTGCAATTCTTTTTGGTCATCGGTGAAATCTGAAGAATCCAAAATTTACCGCTAAAGCAGGGCTTACCAAAATTGAGACTGCGGGCGCTGAAGCGCGGGGCTACCGCGGATCTCAAAATGCCGACCCGACTCAACATCGCCTATAAAAGTGGCTTTACAAAATAATTGAATGGCTTGAAGGAAGATGTGAAACGGGAATGGGGTTAAAGTCCAAATTTTTGCCGCGTAAAAGCGGGTCAGTTGTCATGATAAGAACCACGTGGAATCCAGCCTGAGCACAGTTTTTCGGCTCCCAGCTCCCCGAAAGAACGAAAGCGGCTGTAGGTTGGCTAGAAATCTTGGAAGTAACTATATGGAATCGCGTCGCTGTCAATTGTTTTGTCGCGGAAACGTTCCAACAAGCCTTTAGCGCTACGAGAGGAATTGATAGATTGAATGAGATCGAGAAAGAGAGTGAGAAAGAGAGAAAGAATGATGGGAAAAGAACGATAAGGAGAGGACAGCGGTGAGCAGCAGACTTTGCCCCCAAGGGGGAGTTGTGGATCGGTGACCCAGACAGAGAGCACAGTTGGAAAAGGAACGGGAGAGGTGGTAAATACTGTAGTCTATAGCCTCAACTTGCCCTCCAGCATACGCGGTTGATCAGAGATATTGGGTAGATTCAACATTGGAGAACAAAAGATGCTTATCTAGATGAGTACACTAATGAAAGTGCGCCAATTTAAAACAAAGCTTTTGGAAAAGCCACAAAACGTTTGGGAAATTAACCTTTTTAAGGGCAAAATGAACAACAAAAATTTTGGTACAACAGATTAATCTTTTTTTTTTCAGAATAGACCACTACCGTATTTTAAGGAGCCAGCACTGCTTATCGTTAAATTTTGTATATATTTGCGTTCAAACTCGTCTGTCAGCGTTTTCCTCCAAATAAATATTATGCTTCGTTATTAAATCCTACTATATATAAAAAAATAGTTCCTGTGTGTGTATGTATGTGTGTGCATTTGCATGCAACTTCCGTGAGCGTGTTCCAGCAGTATCTCAATAAGGGGAGTAGTTATGGGTATGTGTTATACGTCATTAGGTGCGTAATGGCCTGGAGATGACTGCACACTCATAAAATTACAAAAAATTAGCTGTTTTCGACGTTAAACCGAAGCTTTTTGTTCAAAAATCGAGAACCCTCTTTGTTAGGAAATAATCAGCATACGCCGGAAGTTCCGGTAGCCTATATAATGGGGTAGGGAGCGGGCGTTTCTCTCTTTTTTTTGTCATAGAAAATCGCGAGAATTATGCAAAGTGAAGAATATCATGGGATCAGACGGGGCCAGGGTTGAAAAGTCGCGAAGCGGCTTTTCAACCCTGGTTTGCATTAAAATTCTAATAAAGGGTTATTTAATTAATGCTTAGCATTTTTTGAACAAGGCTAATCGGCGTCGAAAGCGATTATTATTGTAACGTGCGTTTTGTCTGCCATATATCTGGATATGAAAAGCGAAAAACGTCAACCTCGCGCTACAGATAATTGCTACCCATTTTTGTGTGGTGATGGCACGTTTCCGGAACCCACATCTCCCCCTTCTCTACACGACATCTACACGGCCACCCACCCGTCCCTTCCTCAAAATGCAAGGTATTCGCAAAATCTGATGCCGGCTTTCCTCACCCTCCCTCGAATTCAATAAATTCGGGTCGCGCATCTCTTGGGGGCTCTGGCTAAGGAAGAGCTCTTCGCGGCCAATTGATTCGCTTCGTAGAAATTCTATCAGTGTCCCCCACCTCCTCTCCATCCTCACCTCAGCATCAACATCTTTCAGAAAGGGGGGAAGGGTGTGGCTTTGCTCTTTTGACTATCATCTATTCCACAGTCCCGTCGGGCCATTTACTTCCTGATAGGGTGTCGCTATAAAGAAGGATGCTTCTGGCTTAAGCTTCCCGAGGGTTTCAATTTTCGAACAATCTCGTTCTCCCGCTGATGAAGCTTTTCGTTCTATTCAAATTTGATCGGGTACGGCAAATCTACACTAAACTAATAAGATAGAGCGCACACCCATGTACGATGCACCTACAAATATTTCACCCGCGGGCTTTAATGAAACCGTTAATTACATCAATTTTTCAGTTCTGGTTTTTAATTCCACCCGTGCACTTCGTGACCAACCCCATCTTCCCAAATCTATTTAACTGCAAATCTCCTTAAATCTGATCAGCTATGCAATCCCGTGTCTGCGCAGTTCACCTCTAAATCTCCAAAAATTCATCTCTTAACTCCCAGCGCTTGAACCTATTTTTTTTCCGTATCCTCCGTTCGCGAAGTGTCGCCGTTTCCTCTTTCCTTCCCTCGGTCCTCCTTCCTAATTTATGCCCACGCAAATGAAAGAACATAGCTTTCCTTCCGCTCCAATGCCACCCAACCCATTTTCTAATCCCGCTCGACGTGTCCTTTTCCGGAACTTCAACATTTTGATACCAGTTGCCATGCGTCGCCAATTCCATCCGCTTCACTTCCGAGAAAATGTGCCCTTTTAGGGGGTGGCTGCCAATGCAAATAAAGGGGGATGAGGGGGTGAGGGTCATAAGAGTTCGAAAATCTTACGCACGCTTTGTGCACCCCAAAATATACTTCAAGTGGACGCCAACACGGCATTGGTAAAAAGGGGTGATGGCGGGATGGAGGGAAGAGGGGGATAAAAGGTTTTTGAGAAATGGGTTGTGGAGGGTAGATCATTTCATAGCATCCAATTATGGGATATGGGGTTCTCTGAAAAGATAGGTAGCTTAAAAAATTCATTTTATTTTATTGCATGTCCATTCCAAATTCTAATGTCATCTTTTACTCGTAGCGTATAAAAGTTCTATTAATAATTACGTAAATAATATTCTATATTCTATGTTTACCATATAATGTATTTAATTTTAACTATGTATTTTATTATGTTTAGGGGGAGCTGTTTGATTACTCAATTCTTTCTATCCGTTTCATTAATTTTCGGCTGTCCTCTAAAAATAAATTCCAATCCAGCCTGTTAACCTCAAATTTAATGGAACGCCCCTGAATTCTACGACGCCTCTGATTTAAATTTCCGATCCCTTTTTGGAAAGGTTCGATGACGAATGACCTCTTCGAAGCGAAGCCAACCGAGGGGAGGAGCAAGGGTTTTTTCTTTGCTTCAGAAGACCTGAATAGAGGGCCATGAGAAGGTGTCTACCCCCGCTAAGGGCTCAATTTCTGAACCCCTCGTTGGATTCCAAGATTTGTGGAGGCGTTTGGTGGCCCGATTTTGGTGGGCCAATGGCGGCCCTCAATTCCCCCATGCTTTCCATCCACAAGCCAATTCGGTGCTGCCAATTTTCATAAACAATCTGCATAACTGGGCCATTAATGTTTGATTCTTGGACTATGAATTTTTTCTAGTTTGTCAAATGACATAAATAGTTCAACTTTCATTTTCAGAAAAAAAAACGGCAGGTGATGATGACTTGAGAGCGACGAGATGGGTTGTTGTATGTCAAGCGATGAACGCGATGAGGAGCTGTTAGCTGAGAAAAAGAGAAGGTAAGGGGATCAGCAAGCCAGAATCAATATGTATTGGTTAGTGCAAGGATTTTTAGGCTAATTCTGCTATCGAGTATGGATGTTGGAGCGTGAGTGATAGGAAATAATTTGGTTCTGTAATAGTAGTATTAACCATAGAACGCTTTTGTTCAGTAACCTATTATAAAAAAACTTAACAAACATTGGTTTATACATGTTATTAAAATTTAAATTGTATATTTAGGGAGCAATCACCGCGCGGAGTCGGGATGGGTGTGGCGATGATGATGCAGCAAGCAGGGGTTCTCGTTGGAGCATCACCTCATCCTGATGCTCCGGATATACCGTCATTACTTGCGCAAATTAGAAAGGCAAAGGTATCATGAAGTATCAGGTTGGTAGATAAGTCCTGTCACAATTTTTTGAAAGCGCCTTAGAAAGCCGCAGAAACGTCGGATTTTCACTTTCGATACATGATTTGATAGATCTTGGGACGCGCTACCTCGGCAAAACCCGCTTTGAACCCCAAAGTGGCTCGGTCTACAGCTTCGAGAAGTTTTTCATAAAATCTTGAGAAAGCTATTTAGCGTGCTATCTCTGCATAGAGCTATTCGAATACGATACCGTTAACGACAATCGATAGCTCTCGAGGAGTAGATATCGATAGATGTTGAGATCATCAAAATTGGACACCGGATGGCCGAGATACCGGCCCTTCAAATTTGGTCCATTTCTTAGAACTTTTTCCGAATTCCCATACATTTAGACAAAACCTTCTCCGCGTGCTCAAAAACCAACTCGCAAGTTTTGTCCGAGATGCGTAAAATGTATGGGATTCCGGGAAAAGTTCTAAGAAATCAACCAAATTTCAAGGGCCCGTATCTCGGCCATCCGGTGTCCAATTTTGACGATCTCAACATCTATCGATATCTACTCCTCGAGGGCTATCGATTGGCGTTGAAAGTATCGCATGAAAATTGCTCTATGCAGAGATAGCACGCTAAATAGCTTTTTCAAGATTTTATGAAAACTTCCGGTGCTGAACTCGGCTCCATACTTTTCGACCTTGGGCGGCAGCTCCCATTATAGAGCAACCCAAACCCTATCAAATCAGGTATCAAACGTTAAAATCGGCTGTGTCTGCGGCTATATAGAGAGATTTGAAAAATTTGTGACAGGACTTATCTACCAACCTGATATTAAACAAATGCATGTTTATTGTTGCTTCTTAAAAATATTTATTTCAGGCTGAGGGCCGTACCGTAACCCTTGTCAACGGAAACCTATACTTTGATTACCATTTGGTATGCCGGATACCACCGCACTACAACTTAAATGTGTAAAAATCCCTAACAATTTATTCGATCTTTTTATTCCTATTCACCCAATGTTCATTTCCCAGTATATACTTGATCTTCAATGGTTGTACCTCGTGGAACAATCAACTTCGCGCCCGGTTCCGCTTTGATTTGTACATTCCCCTAAAATATTCCTTCCTATATTTTTTCGTGAGGCTGTGACCTACCTTTAATGTGACGTCAGCCTCAAAACAAACGTCCCCTTCCACAGATAGCGATCGTAATTCGCGCATCTTTGGGTATTCCGGGAATGCATTCCGAAATCCACTCAACTGAAATTGCTTGTATTTTTTTTCTATCGCTTAATAAAGTTTTCATGCAGTGGCAACTTACCAATTGCAAATGTGATGACAACGTGATTAATGGAGCGGAGTCAACGGACAGTTTTAAACTAAGATAACATTTGGATCAAAAATATAATAATTATTGTGCCTGAAATCGGGCTGCAACTCATAAAGGTCAGAAGCTAGCGCTAGCAAATCATCGGTTTTCTTGACCGGCAAGAAACGAGATCGCGGTACATGAATGCCTAAAATAAAAATACACATTGACGAAAGCCTAATCCAACAGTAAGCATGGTCAAAAGCCTTAATCGATCCACCGATGGATGTTTCGAGTTGTATCACTTCACGTCCGTTTGAAAGCTTCTAAAACGCGCCTTTCCCGAGGCTCGTCACAACGGAATACCTTCTTATTGACAATAATTTCACTCCGGATCTGCTCCAAGTTTTTCTTCACAGCCCGCAGATTAACCCAAATATTGTTCGTATTGAAGATTCTGAGGAGACGGGATTTCGAAAATTCGTTTTTGCCACCAACTTGAAAACTTTTGTGCTACAAAAGTCATCGAGGTGCTCTGGCGGCACTTGCGGGATTTCCAAATGCATTATGTGGTTGCCGATTTCGATCAATGTTCCTCCCTACAACAATTTGGGGTGTACTAACAATAAGTGGGAAATCACCTTAATATCCGCTTGCGTTTTTGGAGTACATTCCATCGCATATTCAGCGCCAATTTCGGCAAAAAACTGGAATGGGATTAGTTGCGGAGTATGTTTTATGATATTTAGCTTGAATGCTATACGCTTATAATGAAGATGTCTAGCAGTAGAGATAAAGCTAACAGCTACGCCTTCGGGTAAAAACTTCTAAAATCCACCTGAGCAATCCGCGGCTCAATCACCGCACCAGTATTATCGATATTCGAAACAAATATTATATCGCGACCCTCCGCCAACAACCGATCCAATTCCCCGGAAAATTCTAACGAAGCAAAGATGTTTCCATGGCCAGGAGGGTACCATCTAAAAATCGAACTCATTTGCAAGCTCTTAAAATTGGTTTGATTACCGTTCCGCTTCCTCCTCCACCGGTAGGAAAGTGTCTGAATATACCCTAGGGCAACGACTTTGTTCGAATTGTCTCACATTACGACCTTGAAGCTAAAATGTTTAATACAATCATGCTGCAAAATTGTGAGATACCTTTTCTCTAGTATCAGCAAAAGTATTGAAGGAGTCCATCAACAGCAACGGTATTTTGGCATTGTATTTTTTGTTGAAAGCCTGTAAAGGTTAAATTCCATAGCTTCTTTGTTACTTTTTGCCTAAAACAGTCTTTAATTGTCATATTTGTTTTATGAACGTCCTATATTCTCGGCTGGCCCCTCCCCCTCGAATCCCTTGTGCAAGGGTTACCTCGTTTTGTGCAATCGCCAAGTCGAGGAACGAGTGCCCGTCCTTCACTTCGATGAAGCTTTTTGCGTTTTTACAACCCATCGTCGTACCGAGGCCTCCATTGAGTTTGATCACCACTAATCTAAATTCAGATCGTATACAAATCCATTTATGCATATGCCTTTTGATGTAGCCAGCGCCAACCACAAGTTCTCCGCATTTTTTGCTCAACCCAAAGAGTCAAACCAATTTTCCCGTTTTGCAAAAGTATGTTTTTTTCTCAAATTCAAATCACCTGTCCAAGACGTCAGTCTTTGCACGCTCAAATACCGGCAAATCATCAAAATTCCTCTGCACATCTTCACTTATAAATTTCCACCCGTCCCAGTCAATATAAGCATTTTCGCTCAACAGCTGCTTGTACAATTTCTTGAAGACCACCGCATCGAAGAGATCTTTCTAAAAAATTTGTATTGCTTTATGGGATATATCACGTCAGTTTTTCCGGCCTGTTTGTCGTACCAAGCGTCGAGTTCGGCCAATAGTTTCTCCCGGTTTTCGTCGGTGATCTTCATGCTTGGGGCTTGCCCTGGATAATTCATTTCTCATCCAGAAAACTGGCTCTTTCCAAAGACAATTCTTATAGAAAGCTTATCTACTAAGTGCTTGATCCGTCGGAAAACCACTTCCACCCTTTTTCTTGCCGTTCATAAAAAAAAAATTGACCACAACACCGGGGGTTTGGAGTAATCTGGTCACCGGGCCGGCTTTCTTCCCCCGGATTGAAGGAGTTATTTTGTAAACAACCTGGTCTTCTAGATCCTTCCACGACTATTTGGAATAAGTTATTTACAACTGGCATCTGAGCTAACTCGGCTTATCGGGAATGAGGTCTGTAAGGTGGGCTGAGGGAACTAATGTAGAATTTCGAAAATTTCTAAAGTTTGTCATGTGTCAGTTTTCAGTTTTGCCCGGAACAATTCTAAAAATAGGTTTTATATAACTTTCTAAAGGTTTTTGCTTATATACGATTAAAGTAAGTAAAAAGTAGGGCGGATAAAATTCTCTAGAACTTTTTAGAATTTTTTAAATTATGGAAATAGATATAAGCTTTTTAAAGCGGTTAGCGAATCAGGAAACGCAAATTAATAATTGAAATTTATTCGATCAAGAAAGAGTTCCCTCCAAAGTATCCCATACTTTTACATTAAACCCCCAGTCGCAAGCCATTTGGATACCTGCGTCTTACAAGCTACCTCACCACCCCTTATCGGCACCGATATTTTTGGAGCAATGCTGACCTGTCAGTGGACTGCGTCACCATTCTGATGCGTTTTTCAACAATTCGTCACCCCCTTCGGTCCCCCAAAAAGCTTCGAACGTATCTACGGGAGGCATTCGGTGCACATAACTCGGTTCCATATCAGGAAACGAGCGTCCCATGTGACCCAGGCAACCCGTGTCCACCACAAGGAGAGAGACCAAATAATCTTCCTGGTATAGAGATCAAAGCTAGAATTTACACCTGCTAAAAGGAATGAGCTTCGATTGGCATGTAGAAGACGAAAAATTGGGTCGGGCAAAACCACACACCACCCTAGTGATGGGGTTATTCAAATCAAATCTTGAGTCAAATCTGAGAGCTCAAATCTGAATATTTGAAGGCAAAAATTTCAATTTCAAATCGGCGGATTTGATTTGAAATCCCGTGGACGAGTTCAAATCAAATCTCGAGGATTTGATTAAGCTTCCGGTCCTTAATCAAATCTTATGGAGATGCCGGCATGCAAAACATAACAAAATCGCTATGGCCGCGAACCGGAAAACCTTGATTATGCATGCCATCATACAATTAGCATCCGCGTAATGAGCTATTGATTTTTTCGACTCCTTTCAAATCCTCGTTCAAATCTTCAGATTTGAACTCAAACCCCGAAAGTCCAAATCAAATCGATTTGATTCGAAGTGCTGAAACCTTATTCAAATCAAACCGTTAGATTTGATTAGGCGGATGCAAATTAGATTTGAGATTTGAATAATACCATCACTACACCACCCCATGGTCAGATTTAGACTGGCCGGGTGATGTTGTTGTCTTATCGAAAGTCACAACAAGTTAGGTTTAAGCACGTAGTGTTTATTTGAGAATAATTGTAGTCAGGTTTAAAATTTAGTTTTTAATCGGTCTTCTGAATGTCGTAGGTTTAACATTCTTGAATTTTCGAGTTGCGTAGTGCTTGCTTAAAAATAAACGCAGTCGGGTTTAAAATATTAATTTAGATAATCTATTTCTTAGAAGTAAATGAAGGTTAATTGGAAAAATGACCTAACATCTATTTAATGGAATTATTTGCATAATTTAGGCTTTGATTAAGGGTTGTTTTGTAGACCCTGAACACCTACAAAACTCAAATAGTTTGACGAGTATTTCCTATATACTGTATTATTGATGCACCTAATTTATATGACTCGCGCTTGATGAGCTAAGGTGCTTCCTAGATTCTATTCTATCTTCCATACCCTAGAAAATATTTTCCCCAAAAATATTGATATTTTTCTCGCCTTAGGCGCCACTTTAACCCCCCCCCCCCGCATATTGTTTTTGAAAGGCTCACGTCTTTAGCATCTAGCAAGTGCACCAAGTGCATCAACCCCCTCGCCCCTAAAAAGTGCCCTTTTCTAATCAGCTGTTCAAGGTATCGGAGGGGGATTCCCTATCCTCAAACGTTGGGGCGGGGGTCTCTTGAGAAGCGGTGTGGCGCCTCGCATGTGACCCACCGATGGTGGCTGTGGGGGGTAACCCATGTCCACAAAATAGCGCATACACACACATACACATAGAGACGGAGCCCCCTTCTTTTTCTCTTTTCCCTACCTCCCGTCCACATTTACGTAAACAGGCCCGGGCCAGCTGGGCAGCACACCCCCCAAAAATAGCAACAACACCTTCTAACCCCTCCCTCCCTCCCTTTTTGTCGGGGCTACGTCATCCCATTATCCATCCGGCCATCTCCCCCAACACGACACGCCAAAAGAGTACATTAAAAGTGCTATTCACAGAAGCTAGTTTTTTCTGGGTGATGGGTTGTACAGTAAGATGTGGAGGATCGAAAGACATGGGTGATGGACGATGATCAGTTGCTATTTGGAGATATGTAAAGTTAGAAGTGAAAAATTTACCTTGAAAAAATCCGGATTGCGGAAAACAAGTTGATCTGGATGGAAAATTATAGACACTTTAAATACATATATGGGTTTTTTTTAATCGGAACCGGATTTTAATTTGGCAGTTGCGAATCGACATTGAAGGAGTCAAATTCAAATTGGGAGACTTACACAATTTATATTTACAAATTATAGATATTCCACATATATATCAAATATGTTTGGCGCATTAGTGGCGCATGGTTTTAAAGAACCGTGGGATTGCAGTGAGCTTTAATGACAGCCACGTTCTAGATAATTTTCCTGATATTAATGATTCAGAGAACAGTCCAGATAGTATTTCATAAAATCACTAATAACTTTCACCTTACTTTTCCATTGTCCCCAAAAACATCACTTGCCCGCTCAAACCCACCACTAGACTCGAGCCCCACCGACACACATATATCCATGTTGACAAAAACAGACCAAAAAGTGCTACCGATCTTAACGTAACTAGGTGCAGGGATGCCCCTAACAGCAAAGATCTCGCAAAGGAAAAAGAGCAAGTGGCAAAAAAGTTTGAGAAAAACGTTATGGATAAGCCGGACAGGCGATATAGACGTGGAAGGGATTGTTCTTGCCCTCCTTTGCAAGTTGTGTCAAGGTCACTCCTTGTGGATGTTCTCGATCTGATAGGAGGGATGAAGACTCGATAAACCTTTGTATTATATATAGAGTTGTTCTAATCTGGTTAAAAGCTATCGTCTTATTTGCATATGGGAAATTCTGTTCAAAGCAGGTGGTTTGGATCTGAATAATCAAATTATTTAGTCGGTTTCGGAAAGTCGCTAGATTATTGCGATTGTTTTGATCAACCAGACTGCTTGAACCATCATTTTTTTTTCTTTATTCAGGCCCGATCTATTTATAATGCTTAAGACAACACGTCCCAGATTCAAATCAGATCATCACATCTGACCATACAATTTTGAAAATTAGATTTCCGCATTTGGATTGCCCAAAATAGTCAGATTTAATTTTAGAAACATTCTTTTCTAATTCAATACCGTATCCGTGTCCAGAATCCCCATTTTTCTGCTTTGTGCTTTGTGCTTGTGGGCGTTGTGGCTGTGGCTTTTTGAGCGGGAGACACCCAAAAAATTCCCTCTATCGAGGTGATGACTATGCTAAAAAGCATACCCTGGTGCATCATTGGATGGGAATTCGTATTATGACCCACATATTTTACGCCATTCCCAGCTACCCAAAAACCTTGGCAAACAACCCTCCGCTGAGCAGCGGCATCCCTGTCCTTTGCGTGTATTGGAGAGGGTATTTTTAGTGCATGGGAAAATGATGCTATTTGATAGTATTGAAAACTGTCCACCCGCCGCCTCACATCAGCCGAGTCTATTGTCCTTTTACAGCACGTAAACTTGTCGCCCCGGCAAGCCAAGCAAGTTTATCCCACCTTCTAATTCTTGCTCTCTTTGTTCAAATTCTTACGGTCCAATAACCCCACGGGAGCGCAAATAAAAAGACCCATTTTATTATGTGAAAACACTGGAGGGATATGGTAATGCACCCAGCTGATCGCCATGCTTTTTATTTTGTGACCACCTCTGATTCAGACCGGCTGGCGCATAGATACAAAGTTTGACGTGGCGACCCCGGTCCTCAGCCCATACCCTTTTGCAAGGAAATACCGTCGTCTACCCAGGTGATAAGGATTCATTTTTAGCGTTCTTCCTCGAAGGGCTCCTCCTCCTCCTCCTCCTGCTCCTTCTGTTTACCTCACCTTTCCGCACCCAATTTCCGCCCATAATTTTGTGTATATTACGGTCGTCCAGCTTTTAGCTGTGTCTCCCTGATTCGTGCTAGAAATCTCGACACGATTTTTGTGATTGTTTTAATTTGTCCAGATGGTTCTTCGTTCTCGATGCTCTTATTCCAGTCGCTTGGACGGTGCAAATTTATCCGGACCTCATAGTTTTGAGCAAGTATCCTTAATTTATTCTAGGCACTAGTAAAGCTGTATTTCATTTTAAGTTTATCCCGATAAAAATTCCTTAAATCACATCACAGCCGGTAGTAAAATATTTGCCTACTTTTCTGCGGTTAACATTATCCTTAATGTCAGCGGAAATTAACATATCCCGAGGGCATATTGATGCGGAAATGACCTCTTTTCCGGGCCATTTGCCCCAATTTCCTCCAAAATTTTTGCGGGTCTGAAGGTTCATCATCTATATCACAATATATCATTTTTTTACTAGCCTATTTATTTATATTTTTTCTATTTATACTGATTTTTCCCGTTTCACGTTTTTGCCATTCGGACTTTTCTTAAACACAAATTATTTTGTGAAAGTAGTAGTTGCTATTATTATGACTTCTAAGCCAATATGCTAATTTCTACTGATCCTCCGAGACCACCCAGAGAGACGGTGACTTCCCGAAAATTCGGGCTGGCTGGTTGGGGAGAGCTGCGGGGCGGTCTCGCGGCGTGTGATGACGTCAGCACCCATCGATCTTTTCGGGTGGACACACAGAAAAGAAGACGGGCTGAGAGGAAGGGAGCTCAAAAGGGGGTGGAGCCGACGTGACTCAGCCTCCCCAAATCTATTTCGCAACCCACCCCATACCCCCCAAACACACCACCTTCCACTCCTACTCCGTATAACTACCTGTTACCTATTCAACCCGAACTAAAAGCCTTCGAGGCTTTACTAGCTATCAAACTGTATCCGCAACAAGACATCTACGTGATCGGCGACGATCGCCTCATCATGGTAAGTCATGTGATGATCCAGATGTTTCGATTTTCCCCCGAAAATTCGGGGGGACCGTCGGTCGGCCGCGGGGCGCTCTCCCCCCTAGTCATCCCCCCATTCTCTCGTTGGTTGACTATATGCGTGTGTTTTGAGATGACGTGGCTTTGTGTGGAATGGTCATGTGACCTGCGAGAACCTTCTTTAATGGGGAGGGTGATGTGTTTTGAACTCATAGGTTCGAGCTTGAGGGTAGATAAACTAGTCTAGATTATGGCTCGACGTATTTTTTTACCTTTTTAAAACACGCCATAACGTTTTTCAGAAATACTTTTTTTTTCAAAGATTCGTAAAAGTAAAACCAAAACCAATCGATAAATCACGAGAATGCTGTCAGATGTACCCGACTTTCGTATTTGTCTTACGCCGCTAAAACCTGTTGGAACATGTATCGAAAATATTTTACAATTTCGGAAATCATTCCTCAGTTTTTCAATATGTTAAATTCGACCAAATTCTACCCCCAAGGCCCCGAGCTTCATGTGATCTTGATAAACATCTAACATACCCTCAACCCCTCCACAGCGACCATCAATTCTTAAAATATCCAGACAAAACATCACTCCATTTCCCCGCGACACGGTTATCCGCTACATCTATCTCCACCCCACCATAACCTCATCCCACTGCATCTGCTCCAAAGCCCCCGCATCGAATATTTTCGTAAAGCTAAATGTGGACCCAGACTCCGGCCACCCGTGATTTTCTTGCATTTTTTGGCGGACTTTGGCCCCGTCCCCTCTCCCCCATCTAATCAACAAAAGAATCTAGGGAGACCCCGCTCCAATTGACTGGTTCATCGGTCAATTATCTGTGTTTTCAGATTTGGAATGACTAACTGTCGATATAAATGTCTTTTTTCAGAGCAAAGAAGAGGAAGAAGAGTTCCTGGAAAACGAACCCTTCCGTGACGACGACGGCACTTATACCGAATTAAACAGGATGACGTTCCACGGAAGCGCCTTTGGCCGTCAGGTTTGTATTTTTAAAGCTGTAGACTTTTCGAAACGCCGGTATTTTTGGAGAACATTGTAAACGTAAAAGATAGAACAAGAATTCCCACTGCGAACTGAAAAGCAGGCAGCAATAAACAAGAACCAAATGAATTCTTTCCGGATTGCTCATCTCTGCGACGATAAAAATAGCGCGTCTTGATTGAAAACAACATTTACATGGTTCCGGGGTCAATGGGAGTATATGATGGGTCATATGACATCGATGACTCATCCAATTCTCCTTGTCTTTGCCCTTTCGTTCTTTCGTTTGAGCTCCTTTTTTAAAGTCCTTATTTTTGGCCTAATAAACTATCTTACGTGTTAGTAACTAGTTTTTTCTAGCCATACCTTAAGCTTGCGCCTAAAGTTGTCGCGCGCAAAAGGCAGACTCCAGACCAGCGCACGTGTAGTTTATCTTCCTCCAACAGTCTGCCCCCTTCCTCCCTAAAAGCCCCTTGGCAATGGCAGAGTGCCGATTTCGACACGATTGCCGAACGTCTAATCGATCATATGCTTCACGCTTTCCACGTCTCCGCGAAAAACTTTACATTCGCTCCCACTCCCAGCCCCCCGTCCCAACACATTTTATTGTACTGTTTACGGTTGGCGAACAGTATTTTACGGGCTCGGCTTAAACTCTGGCTGTTGGGTAGACTTTGGTAGGGATGCTAGCCTGTTCGAATTTTTTTAAACATGAGGCTTTTATTGTACGGTTATAATTTTTTTCTAAAAGTCGGCCGGGGAGACGAGATCATGTACAAGTTAGTTTTTAGCTCGTTATCCCTTTCTTCTAGTTATTTTTCGATCTGACTTACCCGAAAAACAAGACCCCCTGACCGACTACTCCACTATTCCTAGCAGACACCTGACCTTAGCGAGCCCGTAGGGCAGCAAAAAATTGTTGACTACCACCCCCAGCCCATAGTTCTTGCGCGCCCAGCTGTCCCAGGCCTTCATTTGAATCTTATTTTGGACGCAGCCGCTGAGGCATTCAGGGGCGCGAGAGAATCGATGGGGTTGTTTACAGGCTAGCCGAGGGTGGGTGGCCCCCCTCAATTCGTGCCCTTAGCTTGCACTCTTTTGTGTATGGCCGCTGCGCATGCGTTTCGCTCGCCCCTCACCCAGACCCTTGGCGTTGGTTGGAAAAAATAGTCTGCTTCAACGGACGCAACCACGCTGCTAACATATTGGCGATGGGTGTGAAGGTAAGCGTAATTTTCCAAGGCTAGCTGGTCAGGGATTGGTGGATTTATCGGGCTCCGTTTCCTTTCCACGAAAAGTGATAGTATTTTTAATATTTCGAAAATAGGCAACATCCAAATTTCCTGAAAAATTCACCAGTCACCTCGGTCTAAATGACCGCATGATCTATCTGAACCCCCTACCGATTTTGAAATATTTAATATACCGTGACTCGTCCTCACCTGACCATCCCATCATTAAACTAACTTCTTCTTAAGAAATCCCGCCCAACCAGCAATTTTCTATCGATAATCCCCCTTTGACCTCTCACCCATGTACAAAGTACAATCACGGAGGGCCCTCCCCAATATCTACCTAGCACTTACTAGGTCCATAGGCAAAAGGGATCTCTGTCCCGAAGGACGTGGACCCAAAACACCCTCCTTCTTTTCCTTCTTTTCCCCCTTTTCCCCCCGTTGGTGGCCCACCCATGAGGGGCCCAGAACCTTCTCGAAGCATTGTGGCTGTCGAGGTGGACAGTACACATGTACTCCATCTGCCCTTTTTCCTGTCCCCCCCCCCTTCAGAAGTCCGATGAAAATATTTTTGTTCCCAGCCCCGCCCCTCCTTCGGGGCGGGCAACCCCCCGTCCGCCCCTAGCCCGCCCCATGGGCATAGAAAAGCCGCAATTTGGATCCCAGACCATTCCCCAAACCCAGTCCTCACTTCGCATCTTGAATACCCATCCAACACAAACCTGAACCCGAATATGGTCCTCGCTGATATGCGCCACAGCCCCTATCCCTACTATCCGATGCCCAGTTACGGGGTGAGCAATCCGGGGGAACATTAACTTTGTAAAATGTGAGAACTAGTCTACCCATTATTGCATGAGATGGGAATTGTAGAGTGAAAGGCCAAGCCAAGTCTATATATATTTTTCTTTTCAGGACTCCCTTTCCATCGCCGCTGAACTCCAGCAGAAAGACAAGGAGCGCAACCAGAGCTCGTTTATGGAAGCAGACGTCAACATTGAAAATTACCTAAAGGTTGGTTTTTGAAACGTTCGAAAATCTATGTGTTCTTGCCACAAGCTATGTTATTATTTTAGGAACTGCGTGACGAAGAAGCGTACACAGACGATCCTCTCCAAGAAGACCCGGAACTCGCCAAAACCTCTTTTGAAATGGAACAGAGTGCCGTCTTCGATTCAATTCACAATAACCCCATGATGGGCCGGTTACGTGGTAAGTGGAAATATTTTGTTCTTTGATAAAAACGATTTTCAGATGACCCAATGGACGATATCTTTAAAAGCCAAGTTCCCCACAGTTCCCACCAACAAGGACCCCTCATCGACACTGCACCAATCACATTGGCAAAGGTAAAATTTCTTTTGAAGTCAATGATTCTCAACTTAGGTGAAGATGGAACCCTGGGAAGAAGAGCAAGGCACATCCCGACAACCAAGAACCGTGATGGTGCCACGAACACAAATCGTCCAAAAGTATCCTGTTATGACCGAACCCTCGAAGCCGCCGATGAACAAGAACTACGTTCCGACCACGAAGGCCAGAAAGTACAACTTGAAGCCTAAGGAGGTGCGGGTTTGTCTAAATCACCGAAAGTTTGGCCTTTGAACAATCAATAAAATACTTATCTGTAGCCTTTACAGGAGAAGGAGACCAACAACTACAAGATCAAGCGGATGCGTAACAACGATGCTGTCCGTCGTAGCCGCATGAAGGCCAAGGAGGCCCAAGAGAAGCGCGAGAAGGAGCTCAGTGATCTTCGCTCTCACAATGACAAGCTGGAGCGCGAGAACAAGGTGAGAACAACTTTACAAATACATTATTTATCGTACTAACTTTTTTTTGTTTATTTTACCATCATTTTTCAGCTTCTCATCAACTCGCTCCAGGAGTACCGCCGCAAATGTACTTGCCAACCCTTCAAGCATTAAGACCAATCCCGAAGCATTTCCAGTCATGCATGTATCTTCGTATATATTGTGATTATCATTGTTTTCCCTCTAAGTTTTCATTAACTAAAGGTTGGGGAATCTCTGGGCGCTGTATATCGTAGCTGAAAAACAACTTTGACTAGTGCTAGCTGCTCTAGGGTCTAGAATCTCGGTCTTCCAACAACTTTCCGCCCACCGCCCCATCCTTACTTTTTTTTTGGCAATTTGCATCATCATTCTGGTCACCGTTCTCAAGCACCCCATCCATTTATTCCGATACTTTCACGCAGCTTAAAATGTCCGTACACGCGCGCTTTTGCCTTACCCAATCTCTTGCAATCGGTGGCCTATATTGTGTCTTGTCCATTTTACTCGCAACCCGACGTGTGCTTATCCTCCACGCCCAACCCCCCCCCGCCCCCCACAAAACCGTGTGAACCGTTCGTAAAGAAGGAAAAATGAAGAATGCGTGTATGTTATACCCCCCGTTTCTCCTTCGCTTAATACAGTTTAGCTATTCAGGTCTTATAAATACTCCCTTCCCAATGCCCCCCGTTGTGCAAAGCGATTTCTTTCGACGTTGAAAAATAAAAAGTGAATATTAAGAGTGATTGAGAGGTACATGTCAATGCAAACTACCCAGAACCGGGATCAAGGGATACTCTAAGCTACAATTTTCAAGTTATCTCTTTAGGTTCTTGGTGAAAATCCCAACATCTGTAATTTTACGGCACTTTTCCGCTGGAACAGTCCAAACACAATAATTTATTCACTACCCACTACCACTCTGCAAAAAATCAAAACCACGATCAAACAAAGAAAAAACATTCCCAAAATAAGTGAAAGATACCCTTTGTGCGGACCGAACAGAATTAATGGCATATATTTCCACGGGATATTGCATGAGTGAGAATTAGACTTGAGATTGAGCACCGGAAATTGGATGATGGCAATTGAATTCGAGATTACCGGAAATCACAACAGAGATTATAGTCCAATGGCCCTTCGCAACCACCGAAACCCTCCCTAATTCTGAACAAAAAAAATAAATTTTGAATTACAGAAAAGTATCTTGAGCTGAGCTGTTAGTACAGGATGGTGGTGTGATCCGACGTGATGTTTTTCGCTTGTCATTCCCCAGTAGCGCAGTATAGGGCGTTGGTTCCGCTTCACCGTGAACTCCAGAGAGTGTATTCCTAAAAATCCAGGTTAGAAAACACTCAGCACTCAAGCAAGCTGGGGGAGAAAAGCCAGAGAAGCTGTAAGAGGAAAGGCCCGGAAGCGCTAGTGTCCCAGAGCAAAAAAAGAACCACAGAGAAAGCTTTACGTGTTCTGCAGCGCCGGTCCGTGTATGTTCGAAGTATTTGATCTGAAGCCATTGTTTCATGCTACTAATTATAGACAGGGCCACAAAGCGCAGCACGATTTTTTGAGGACAGGGACGCTCTTTAAAGTTTTGCCATTTGAAGATTGGAAGTATGGACAGAAACAATAGGGTAACTCAAGCTTAAAAAGACAGTTAGTTCACTCGCCGGTACCTCGCCACCACCGGTTCCCTAAAAATGATACCGCTTTATGAGGGGGACATCAAAATCGTGTTGATGCTTGGCTGGAAGGATTTTTGGCATGAGGGCAACAATGTCCAAATTTTAGCGCACATCACAAAACATTTTTAAAATTGAATTATGGCTGCTTGAACTTAAATAGCATGGTTTAAATACGTGATAAGCGAAATGTCAATGCCAATAAGTGCTTCTTTACCTCTTCGCCAGCATATATTCTCCATCCTGCTTCCGCACGTTTTTATGCTTGTCGACGAGGATGATCCAGAGTTTTGGCGAAAAAATGCACACCAGCACAACATTTGCAGACATCGAGATCGAAATACAGAGCGACGACGTTTGGATCTGGAGTCGCCAGGTTAGAGCTAAATAGGAACCACCTGGTAATCTGTACCCGTGCCAAAGAAGAAAAAGATCCATGAGACCCAAAGTACACATGTCGTGTACATAGAAAACGCGATCCACTTGGTTTCATTAAAATTTTCCGGGACCTAGATGTAAATTGGAACCAAAGATAGATTGCCTAAGCTACCTTTCTTGTTTGAACAGCATATACCGTAGTGAGCACAATGAGACCCGCATCATATGCCAATGAATACAGAAAATGATGATCAGGAACATTACAGGTGAGCACCACTTGGTCACGGGTTGGGTAGATGTGGCGTGTTCCTTAAATTAAATAGCTGTAATTAGGGCCACAAATTGCTAAATGACTGTTATAAAGTATTGTACCAACCAGGTGGAACAATGGCCAGCCAACATAAGCTGCCAAGTAACTGCAACCCTGCCAAGAAGCAAGTGAGCAACACTTGAGAAATGGGGGATATACACCCGGGCCTAACGGCTGATCGGGTGGCCTAGAAGTTTGGTTTTGAAAACGCTGGGATAGCTTTTATAGCCCACCTGTGAAAATATCCTAGCTATCCGGTTGGTCTTCACCAACATTGCTGAATAGAGACATGAAAAAGCAAAACCGATGCCTGAAAATTCGGAAATTTAATCAGAATATTTAAGGATTTGAAGTTTGATCAAAACCAACCGGTCCGCTTCAATCCACAGACCCAGGTCACCGGACGAGCCAAAAGCACAAACGTCATCATATAGCACATTATCATGGCAATCAAAAGGATGTAGCAAAGCTCGCGACCAGAAGCTTTTACAACCGGAGTATCGTTGTGCCTGAAAATGCAAGAAAGTGTAATTGTGATGAAAACGTTTTATATTTGCACGCTATGTATTTTTCTCAAACTTACTTCATGAAAACAAGAATAATAAAGATACAAGTTCCAATGCCAAGACTGGCAAAAATAGCCGGAACTATGCTATACCATGACCTCCATTTCATATGCTTTAGATTCCGTTCAGCAATGTTAAAGCAACTCTGAAACGTATCTTATTTTTTGAGTGTAATGGCAATACCTTGCGGTCAGCATTTGGCCACCATCCAGGACCACAGTCCAAGCAAAATGTCTCATTCACCAGATATTCATAATCTTCGCATTTACTACAGGCCCAACAGCAAATTTCATCCTATACATTCATCCTACTAAACGCACCCCACTTTCTATACCTTGATTAACTGTTTCCTATATCCCTTCTGACATGGCATCGAACAAATCGATAACGGAACATCATCTCCCCAATCCAGCTTCGACCGTTGGATTTCAAGCTGCAAATATTTTCGTGAAAGTTGGATCCCTCAAATTCCCCCCTAGCGCAAAAAGTAGCGCATTTTGTTTGCCGTTGCTCTTTGGGATCCCTGAAAAATGATACCTGTCCCTCGCTCCAACTTCCAATTTCGACGTAATCCGAGCGGAAGGTGTCGAGATCCATTCTAAAAGGGGGATTCGTCAAGAAATATGCGGATGGCTCATACTTGTCACGCCGTTGCTTATCACTCATGCTGGCAGGTTGATAATTCAAAATTGTATAGCTTGCAGGGCCATCGCCTTCTTTCGTGAAATGGACCTTTTTGCCGACAAGGTCTGAAGTATCATTAGATACTCGAGTATTGGGATCTCACCATCAAATTTCACTTTGAGTAAATGATGGTAGAGACGGCCACCGTCAATATTTTCCATGCCGACACACGCTTCTCGGCGATCATCTTTCCGGCTGACCCAATTGTTTTCCACATTCTCCTCCGGGCAGACCTCGTCTTTGTAGCTCTAAAATGTAGGGTATTTTTCTATAAGAATAGATTTGGGACCCTGAGTGCATGGGCGAGGGCGTAGACAGCATCGATAACATATTGGACTTTATCATCGGCTGTGAAGCTGTCAGGTGTATTGCGTTGATCTTCACAACTAAAAAATGGTTATGAAAAATAATATAAATTTAATAGTACACCAGGGTTGAAAAATTCTCCGTCCAGGACCTGTGAAAGTCCTTAATTTGCATGTTCTTCCTGAATTCTAGCAAGAAAAAAAGTGAAAAACGGCTCCTCTGTCCCTTTATGTAGGCTCTTCCTACTTCCGGCGTATGCTAATTTCCCCTAACAAACAGGGTTTTACAAAAACCTATTTTTAATAGCGAAAACCACAATTTTTCAAAATTTTTATGTGTGTGCAGTCGATTCCGGACCATTCTAAACCTATTGTCGTTTCTTCCCTATCCAAAAAACCCTTCCCCGAGGCTGTAGGAGCGGAACATCCTAACGGAAGTCCATGCAAATATACACACACACACACACACACACACACACACACACACACACACACACACACACACACACACACACACACACAAACACTATTTTTTATATATAGTAGGATATTAATAAAGCGACGATAACTAACCGATTCCTGGTAGACTGATCGGGTAAATCAAATTCGCAATCGAATTTGCTCATCCACAATTCTCGTAGCCATTTGTTGCGCTCAAATTGCTCGGAACCAGGATGAAGCTTGAGGAAATACTTAAGAAATTGTACTATTTGACAAGTAATTGCTTACGTCTTCAAAAGATGGCACTCTTTGTGATGACAACATTAACACAATTGCTCCCTGCGCTGCCAACTTCCTTTGCCCTTGGATGTAAGCCTCGTTATTCCGATCCCAGCCCTCAGAAGCCAACCTAAAAACACTTGTCCACCTCAAAATCATACTCCCAAACCATATCAACTTTTTCTTCCCAGCATTCTTCTGAAGCTTCATTTTCTCAGCGGCCTGATTCATCAACTCAGCCACATATTCTGTCCCAACAAACAATACGACGACCCGTGCCCCGACCTTCTTCTCAGGTTGCAATCTAAAAACAGCATTCGCCGACGCAATAAGACACACTTTTTGATGAGATTGTCGATAGACTCGCTGATGCTCTCCTTTTTATTCAGCACACGTTCTTCGGTCGCTATGCAAATGTTTTCTTTGCGTGCTTCCTGGAAATTCTCTTGTTTTGATGGGCGATGCTTTTGAAAAACCTTTTTGAATGCCTCCGCTCCTAGCTCTCCATATTCATCAGCTGAATAGAGGAGTGAGATATAGGTCCATCCGAATTCCTTGGCTATTGAGATCATTGCACGGACTTGGTAGTTATCAGATGGGACGGTTCTGGATGGTTCAAGCATTAAAAATAAGTGGTCTACGACCTACCTGGCAAAAAATTCAAATCGAGCTTTATCTGATAAATCAGCATTTGTGCTTGCTGGACTAACTTGAACAATACGAAAAAGTCGTAGGAGGTTGGCGACCTAAAGCTTCGTTCCAAAGATTCAATTGGGCTTTACCTGGACAGTAACAGAAGAATAACTTCCACCAACAACGGCCACAACATTTCTTCGTGTTTGCAACATTTTAGATTGTTTTGGGGTTGGCGGTGAGCCATCGTGACATTGATATTCTGATGGCTAAAGTAGCAACCCGGAAAATGCTAGTGTTATTGATTTTCGCACCTCTGTACTCCCAATCAGCTCTCGCACAAAGTCGAGACTTTGATTTAAAGCATACGCCGGATTTGAGCAAGAATCAAGAATCAACGCCCCCTAAATTCGCTGATTGCCAATCTGGACTCTATGCTCTTACCAATTTATATCCTCGAAGAAAGTCTTGCTGGGAATTGATGACATCAAGAGCATAAAGCATCGCCTCGACTCGATGTACACCCCTATGGTTGGTCATATTTTAGGGGAGGCTTAATTGAAAGCACCTCGTTTCGGCGATTGCTCCACATGGATCGCCATCTTGTCGTTGGGCCTTCCAATGTACCGGGAAGACGCCACCCAATACCAGATCCCCGGTGATTGAGATATGTCTCACCTAAACAACATTACTTTACAAACAATCGCAGATATAGCCACAATGTGATCAACTGATATATGAGCTTCTACGCTTGCTATTCTGATAATGGCTGATGTAAATGAGGGCTCGCTTTATTTGACAAAAATTTCCAAAGTGATCCTCAATCCAGACCAGGGCGCATTAAAGATACATTGGCTTGTCCGCTAACAATTTCTCGACAACTCGGAAACCACTGCGAGCCCCCATTCATGGCGAAAACCGAAAAGTGTGTCGTACAACAAAAGTATGCCAATAATCAAAAAATAAATAAATATCCGGGAAGTTAGCAAGCTGGTTAGTGCCCTGCGTTGTCACCTTGGGATATGCCGAAGCCAGGTCCGCTTTGGAAACGAGCTAAAGAAATCGGGAGCTTCATGGGGAAATAATTAAAAAATGTTGAAGACGGGTAAAGGGATTGTTTAGAAGGGCTGTATCGAGCTATAGTGTTTTAAATAGTTCCAGCTTAAACGATCATACAATATACGCCCAATATTGATGCTGATCTCTCAATACAGCCCTTAATACGAATCCCACGGCTAAATTTACTCCGGGGGAAAATGGTACGCCATTTAGCGAACAAGGGAAATGACTACTCATTTACCGGTTGAGTTCCGTTGGTCCCTTCCTTCAAAATGAAAGATTGCGCATTTTGATAAAAACAAAGTTGCAATAAATAATATTAAAATGTGTTTCTCAACTTACATCACCAACTGCATGGACGCTGACCAGGATCTGGGTGGCCAGCGCCACCACTGAGTACATTCGGCCTGGCCGTATATTTCTGGAAAGAAAGAAAAAGATTGAAAACAAAGATATTGTAATTTCTGTATTGAATCGTGTATGAGAGGGGGTTTGAGGTTGAAATTTAGGAACTGACGTTTGAATAAAATTTTGAAGGAGAAGTTTGAATGCGGCCATGGAGATCGGCCCGGAAACGACCCGGGACGGAGGGATAGGTTATTATTTTGGGGGAAGCGGTCTACGAATTTTATCTACATAAGCTAGCGTGATTGAAAATCGAGCTTTATCTTGAAAAACTCAAGGTAATAGTTTTGATTTAAAACATAAAGTATATTCGGAGAAATAGGTTGAATAAGTAATACGTGTTGAGAGGGGCTTTGGAGGTTTGTGAAAAACTCATTAAGTGTCAAATGGCTTTGAGATGACTGTCGACGCCAAAATTTGACAAAATATAATTTTGGCTATTTAAATGGATTTTGATAAAAAGGGCCGACCTCTTAATCGAGGCATGTGATAGAAGGTTCGAAAACCGGATGTGACGTTCGAATTCGCCGTCTCATGGAAAAATCTATGGAAAAGTCCTTAGCTTTTACGACCATGCAAATTAACGAACATGTAAAGTGGCAAGTTTTGAAGGATCCGAACAAAAGTCGCTGAGCGTTTTTTCAACAATTATCCAACAAGTCGATCTCGATTTTCAAGATTTACTTTAGTTAAAAGAGTTTGCCGTCGATGAAAGCTATCATCCGAAGCCCACCCCCGAAAGAAGCCTTCCACTATTGTTTGAGCGTTAATCGTGGGGGGCAAGAAGGGGTTGGATGGGGGCGTTGAGATGGTTGAGAGAATGGCCACACGGCCTCTGGGATGCGTGGATGCCAGTGGTTGTTCTGGGATTGGACGAGTGCGTAACTTGAACCCGGTGGCTGGTCTAATGAGGGGAAGCACGGCGGCCCGTGTGTGGCCCTAGCCACCTTCCTTTTGAAGACGTCCACTAACCCCACTTTTTAGCAGTGTGCTGCAATCTGTTAAAGACTTCGACTGCTTTGAATCATTTGGGTTGCCCTGGTCCTCGATTTTTGTGGAGGCGTGCTGGCAAAAAAGAAAAATTTGCCACATGATGTAGACCCTTAATTGGCCGTTGACTGGGCCACTCGGCGGGTCTTGTGGATAGGGGGCATAAGGAGGAAAGAAAAGAAGAAGGGGGGGGGGGTAGAGGAAAGAATCGGAAAGAGGAAGCTCTCCAAGGGGTTATTTGCCTATATTGTCGGAGAACCCGGACCCATTTCAGCCGTCATCATTTAGCCATGGATATCTGGTTAGAGGGGGAGGGGGTGATGTTAATGGGGTTTTATCGGTTAGGTCATTTTTGTTCATTTAAAAAACAGCAGATTTACCAGAATATTGTTGAGACTAGATACACAGATCTGAAAAATTGTTCGGCTCCATCTAGGCCTATGGAAAGAAGCTTTTGAACCGCTCTAACCCTACAGCATCCAATAGCCAATAGCGCTAAAGGTGCCACAACTACCCACTATTCCTCAAACACCCGTCAAAAAGCGAACGAATAATTCTACCTTTTCTTGTTTTCCGGTATCGACATCGAGCCTCTAGCACCCGTAAATACCCCCAAAAAAATGACAACGGCCGTCCCCAGGTCCCCCCTCCTCCTCCACCTCGTCTCGACCCAACCAAGTCGCACGGTGTCAGATAATTGCTGGGGGAAAACAAAAGTTGTATGTTGGGCCCCTCGGGCCGGAGTTCTAAGCTTCCTTGATTCTATTTGTGTTGCGGATTGTGGCGGTCGTTGCGAATGGATGGACACCCACGAAAAAATGGAGATAAATTAGGGCGAAGTGTTGCTGGGCAAATTTTTCTGGCCTACGATCGGTCATTCATCAAAAAGTGTAGGGGGGCCACTAGGGCCGTCTGGGAGGAAACATAAATGGAAGGGAGGAGAGAGACTCACCTCGATGCGTCGACCTCGACGTCCGGAAGGTTCACAGCTCGAACACTCCCACTTTTAGGCGGTTCTATAATTGGTGGTTATGCTGCGGATGTTGCTCATAAAAAAGCTAAAATGCCGGAGGATTTTGGTCCTTAATTTGCGCTGTAGGCCTTATAAATGAAAAACTCTTAAAATATCTACATTCGTCTACATTAGTCTGCATCTTGCGTCGCTTCGTCAGGAGTATATGGAAGTACTTAAAGACAGTTCCGATTTTTGGTCTTAACGCGATGCGCGAAATGGCAGGATAAATAAAATAAAAATTTACAAAAAAAGCGCGATTTTCGTCATGAAAATCAAAGTTTTTCTTGTAAAAAATCTACGGATCCGATACGGCCGCGGAGGCGTTTTTAAAGGGTCGGTAGCAGGCGGGCACGTTTAATCGGCAAACACCTAGTGAAGACAACCATATTTTTAACATTACGAAAATTTCGGGATACCCCCGGCGCCGAGTTCTTTTCAGACTCCCCCAAAGCTATCCAAGAAGCGAGCAGTCCAAAAATGATCTCATCATGAATGTGTGAAAGTTGGCGCCCCCGATCCCAAACGCCCATTGTCTAGCCAATAGAAAGATGGCCCCGGGAGGTTCAGCTAAAGGATGTGGATGCGAAAGAAGCGAAAGATGGGGTCCTCTGGAATTTCGTGGCCCTCCCCCAATTGGCCCAAAGGAATTGAGCCACCACTACCATTACCAAAAAGCTTGAGAAAAATCCGTGGCAGTGGGGTGAAGTCCTGCGTGATGATGAAGATTTACTTGGGATGGGGGCATGAAGAATTAGGAACGGAGGCCAATTAGAAGGGCATGTCGCACTATAGATACACTTAGAGAAAGACACATACAAACACTCCAGCAGATGCACTTCGTTATTAAAAAAATTGGTAAGTTTAGTGCAGTTTGCTATTTAGTCGATTCTTAGTCGATTTATCGTGATTGCTGATTCGGACGGAACTTGCCCTATTTTAAAATTATAATAATATCAATTTACGATTAGATATTTTATTAGCGCTTGTTATTCACTTCTTAAACAATATAAAACAATTTTTTTAACCTAACGTGCAAATTTTCAAATCGAATTCGGAGCTTTCAACAAAAAGACGAGATTTTGTACGGTACAGATTTGCTAAATTCAGCCCATTCCGCTTCCGAAACTGAAATTCAATCTACATTTAACGATCAAATAGATGCCACTGACCAACTCAAGTTCAACTTTTCTAATCACCTGGAGACTCCTAGCAGATTCTATCTACTCCCTGGAGCTAGCTTTACCCAAAACTTCTAAAGACCAGAAAAATTTCCCACGATAAGTACCTGAACTCCACTAGACTCTAACCAATCAAGCAAATATCCAAGGTACAGTAAGACCTAGAAATGTCATCAGTCCGTAAAAGCCTCACCTCTGGATCACTTCTTGTGGCCGCCCATTTCTCATCACAACCCGTCAATCTCTTATCCCTAAAAAGCACAAATATACTGCCACAAAAAAATGTGTCTGGCCCCAGCAAGGATACGTGAGTAAAGGAGCCGAGGATGAGTGAAGGTATGTGGAAGAAACGGGCCAGGAGGGGAAAAGTACGAACAAACGAGGAATGGACGCGCAATAATTGGCCAAATTCTAGCTAGAGACCGCCCCGAGGCCCCGATGGCCGGTGTTTTATTTCGCCGCAAAAGCCTCTCAGCCCCCATCCCAGCCGCATTTTTGTCTAGCCACGAAAATCGCCCCAGCCGGTTCATCAAATCAAATCCAGAACCACGGGATTCTAAATGGCATCCCGTTCGCAACAGCCTCTCAAATCAACAATATCAGAAAAAACGATAGTGAAGGGGGATCATACACGGGGTGATTATTAATCCAGCTCTCCACTCCTGCTCCCCGCTATTGAAAACACAAAATAGGGGAGGGCAGATTAGGGCAGGGTATTCTTAAAGCAGTTGCGATGCGGAAGGAGTGAATTTGAAAGAATGGGGTTTGTAGGGGGGAGATGGGATTGAAATGAGCTCGATAGTATATTTGGTTGAAGAGACGGTGACAGGTCAAAACAAGGCTTAAAATGGTATGCAAAGTATATTTAAGAATTAGTGAGCGTAGTGGCTGATATACCGGTTTCAAATCCTACTATATATAAAAAAATAGTGTTTGTGTGTGTGTGCCACTTTGCATGCAACTTCCGTCAGCGTGTTCCAGCAGTATCTCAAGAAGGAGAGTAGTTAGGGGCGTTTTTGATACGTCATTAGGAGAGTAATGGCCTGGAGATGACTGCACACATAGCGGATTGACGAAAATCGCCTATTTCCGACATTAAATTTTAGTTTTTGTTGAAAAATCCGAGACCCTCTTTGTTAGGAAACAATTAGCATACACCGGAAGTGGCGGTAGCTTATTTAAAGTAGCAGAGAGCGCATTTTTCACTTTCTTCAACGGGAGTTGGGTGGAATTATGCAAAGTGTAAGCTTTCGTTCGTCCAGCACGGGGCCAGGGTTGAAAAGTCGCGAAGCGGCTTTTCAACCCTGGTAAGATATTATGATTTATTTTAGTGCTCGGAGGCACCTCCCATATTTGCAAATCTTGAAAATTCAAAATTACAAATTTCTTGGCGAAATTTTGCCAGTCAACTAGAATAAAGCCCAAGCTCAAATTAGATCTTTGAAATGCCATATGCGAAATTCGTCCTCTTTCTCCCTATAGATCCTTCAGCGCAGTTTTTTCACCCGCCGAGAGCTACTGAGTTTGATTGCCCACTCATCGTCTGAGTGGACGGTGGAGATGCGCGTCTATTTTCCTGCTTTGTCCACCCTTTCTTTTCGATGGCCACGCAAAATTTGGTTCCTCGATTTTGATCAGTCTGACCACATAGAAAATAATTTGTGCCTGCACATAGTAGCGACGGCGGTGCAGAAATGTGAGTTGTTTTTGGCTGGTTGATTCCCACGTTGGCTGGAGCCAGGAATTTGTAGCGAATCCGGGTGAATTAACAAATTTGGGCACGGGAACTTTTTAGGGGAGGAAGGATGGAGACATTTTTCAGGAGGCGAATAACTAGGGAAGCTAGTTACTATGATACATCTATGGAGTGGAAGAATTTCGGAAGGCTTTTGCAAAGATTTTCGGAACACTGGCAAAAGGGTCAAGAAAGAGCATTTAACATTTATGTTGCCGAATATCACGTTGCCAACTGCTGTAATTGAATGCTAATTTACTTCTTGGCAGTATTCACTACTTTTTAGGTAGAGAATACTGAACGTTACATAAAACCCAAAGTTTCTAACATCAGCGAGAAACATTGGTTCAAAATCTGGTCTCTGAAATCTGAAAAATCCAATTATACCAAAACACTTAATTTCTTAATAATTTTACAAGCAACTATCATAATTAGCATTAATGAACAAAATCCTGCGAGGTAAAATGCGGCGAAATGAACCTACAGCGAGATAAAAATTTACAAAAATAAAAATGTACCCCATGAAATCATTCAGCCCGATGCGCACCGTATCAAAGATCCAGACCAATCGCCCCATTTATAAAGCGGAAATTGAGCAGTTAATTGTCCCAGAATCCTTGCGGCCATGATTGTACCCCCATCCTAAGTACGAGTACCTAAAGCCCCCCACCCATCTGGAACCTGACGCGTGCGGTGCCATCATTCTGAATAAAAGAGCTATAATCAGGGCGCCGAAGGAGGATGGGCCCGAACCCAAGCACACGGGCCATCCCATGGCCCCCTTAAAGGGCCCATCAAGTAGGGCCGACCGGAGCGCGCCTCAGCATCGCCACACTTTTCCCCCGCGAACCCCCCGCGACGACCCACGTCGATTTTCGAGATGGATGTAAAGTGGATGATGTGGGAAGTGCGGGGGAGGTACTTAATCGAAAATGGCTTCAAGGGTTTGTGATTCGAGCTTAGAATTAGCAATATTTGGGGAAAAACGGCTAGAAAGTACGTCGTGCCCCATCAGTTCACCACGCAAATGTTCACAAAACTTTTTAAATATTTATTCGACGGCAATTAATGCAGCAAAGGTTTTGTATGCAGGTTAAAATATTGTAATATAAATACTTTCTCCAAAAACAATGCTTAAACATAAAGCGTGAAATTCGCTGTTTTTACAAAATTTCCTAAAGACGATTCAATAGAGCCCTATAAATATAACAATTTAACTTCAACACTTAGCACCTTATGATCAATTATTGAAAAATTCGATACTTGCAGAAAATATATTAGCACTAATTGTAGTATACTGTCTATCTTTTGGAACCTTGCGGCTGATTGTTATGCAAATCCTGGCCAAGAAAACAGATTTACATACTTCAAAACAGCTCTAAATTTAGGCAAAGCCTGGATTCCGCATTCCTATCGACAACCCGGCGTCCCAGCGCGAACAAAGCTGTTTTTTGTGAAGTGTGCCAACGAGCCAGGAGGGGGAATATGCGAGCCCGAAGGAGGGACACAATGCTCCCCAGCTAGAGGTCCCCCTCGCCCAAATCGCATCTGGGTGGCGGCTTTTCGAAGAACACAAATGCTCAAATCCAATTGACTTCCCCCAGGTCGACCTCGTCCGGCACCCTTCCCTAAATTGTGTCCACGCGCACTCTACGACCCCCGCCATCCCAGCTCTTCAAAAAGATAGACCGCACATCATCAATCACTACCGTAGTCGTGGCAACATTTAGCATGACGTGGCTGGGAAAATTTCCGGGGAAAAGCAACAAAAATAGAATCGTGAAACTTTGGTCCCGTCTCTTGGATAGCGAGTTGTTAGTTCTAATTTTAACTATTTCCGTCTTGATAAAAAATAGTTATAGAGAATTTGAAAATTTATCTGGAAAAAATTTGTATGCGCTCGAACCTCAATTCAAAGAACAGCTATTGAAAATTTGGTTTGGTTATCCACCCCATCCCAAAAAAGGTTCCCTCGCAAAATCCAGCTGTGCCATCGTGATATCCAATTTTGAAAATGGCTTTTTGACTAGATTTAGGCGTCAATAGATCTCTATTTATAAAAATCCATATGTAAATATGCTTAGCAAAATACAGCCGGCTGTTCTCCAGATTGTAGCGCAAAAAAATATCCCCAGGGCTTCGGCGCGTCAGGAAATTAGTGGTATTTGCCTAGATTACATATCTGTGTTTTGCTTTATACATCTCGTATTCTGCTTCCAGGTGCTGCTAAAAGCATTTATTAAAAGGGAGCTGCTGTAGAAGCAAATAATTAATTTTTATAAATATCGGTTATCACTGGTTACATTGAGGGGCCGGATGGGTGCAAATGAATTGGTACTGCTTGGCGCAGGTCAGATTCGGGAAGTCGGTGCGCTTTTGGCTGTTGTAGAGGGCTGGGCATTTTGCTAAAAAGATAAGGAAAGCATAATTAAAGTTGAATTTCCATATTCAATAAAGCAAAACCCACGAGCTTTCGGTCCTTTCACTCCCTTAGTTTCCGGCTTTTCCGATTTTCTTTGCATTCTGCCAGCAGGGGCCTTGCTAACCCAGATCGGAACTTGGAGAGGCATCCACATTTTGAGAGCACTCTAAATAGATATACGGTTTAAAAGGTTTATGTATCTACCAGCTCGTCTTTGTTTTCAAAGCCAAAAAGAGTGGCGTTTGGATGGAGGGAGGCGCAAGTCATTTGAGTCATGTTGAAGGTATTCTTGGCGGTCATGAAATGGAGGCAGTTACCTTTGTAGGCGATAGTTCCATCAGGGCAGTAGGGCTGAAATGATTTGTATTAATTTTATATACAATAATAAACACGGGGTTTCAACCTTATACAGCATAGGTGGGTAAACATGCCCAGGCTACATGCTATATAAATTTTTGAGCACTTTTCACAGCCCTTTGAAGCCGTAATTAATTTATCTGTATATTTTAGCATAAAATTAACTAACCACTGATGCAACAGCCACAGTAACCAAAAATATCCCAATCGATGCACAACGCAGCATTTCTTTAGGTTGAATTCGAGAAACTAACTCCCAACTGCCCAACAGCTAGCAAGAGTAATCCCTAGGGGTTAAACTCCCGCCTCAGCCCAACAAAAAACACCAAAGTTCCCCATAAACTCCACTTTTTATTTTCGCCCATATTCGTAGTTTATATTTGCGTATCCCTTTATCCCTTTTAAGTCTCCGATTTGCCGCGGCAGCCGGGCCAATTACACGGATGGCTGTTTCTGACAATGTGAAGTGGCTTGGGGGGGGGGGGTCGGGTCTCCTCATTTGTCCAGCTATCAACCACCCATTGTATAATCTATAATATTTACTATTGCTATATGAGTACAATAAATGCTGCATTCGCTGTAGGTTTTAACATTTTTATGTTTATCGTTAATTTAGGAACTACGGAATTACATTCCAAACTTCCCCTTCGAAAAACGACTCTCAAAAATTGACACACTCAACCTGGCCATAGCATATATTAATATGCTGAATGGTATATTATCGTAAGTATATTTTGTCTATAATTTTAATTTGTATTTTCAGCTCCCCGCTTGAAGCTGAAGATTATATCAGAGAATGCACTACATATGCAAAGCAACCCAACTATAATGCACCAGCTTGGAGCACGACTGGTTTGTAAATTTTGAATATATATAAACATTTGTATGCTTAGAACTCGTTGCCCGCCTCAGCTGGATCGATTGGCAAAAACTTGGCATGCGACAGGTGCATTTTTAACCCATTATTTTTAATTTATTTTATGCTCCATCAATGCAATAAATATTCCTAATATCTGGGTGCCGACTGCTTGCCAAATAGTTGTTCAACGCCACTCAGGATCGAGTTCAGGCTGAGCGGGTCGTCGGGATTCGTGCAGCGAACTCCGAATGTATCCTGAAAAAGTTTAAGAATTTCAATCGAATGATGAATTTCATTTAATTTTAACTTGAATTTAAAAGTTTAAGGACATTTTTGGATACCTTGACTTGTTTATAGCCACATAGACACTGGCAAGTGCCGTATCGGCATTCCGAAAATTGGGGGCATTGCTTGCTGGCTAGACAGCGTTGACTGAGGCTTACCTGAAAAATGAAAATTTTGCTTAGTGGGCAATTGTATAGTATTTTAAATTAGGGTTTTATGTAGTTCATACCTTAGTCAAGCACTGATCACCAAGCGAAATTTCATCAATCCGATTGCACGTCCTTTCACACGCCGGGAATCGATCGTCATTGTTCTAAAAAACCCGAAATATTTTTGTTGCGCGTCTCACCGCTTTGAATCCAAGTTTGCACTGGCAAACGCCCAACACACAACTCATTGTAATTCCGCCTTCACACTAAATAAATCAATATAGAATTTAAGATAATTACTTACTTGTTGATCAATTTGGCACGGATCTTCACGATGAGCAATGGACATACATTGTCCATTAATGTACAGTGGGGTTGGGTCTCTAAAATGCGTTAGGTTTACCAGGTCAGGATATTTTTAGTATATTTTCTAAATGATTTCACAGCCACTACCTGCACGGTCTCGGGCAACACAACGAGCTCTTCCAACCAGGTTCGGTGACTGTGTAACAGAAATGAGTCAGCGGTCGGCACTTTCCCTCCGGCGGAGCACCAGCATCGCACGACTGGCTGAACAGGAATAATTACTCAAAAAGCGCAATCGTATGGCAACTGGGTCTTGAAAAAGTGGATAGACTTACGTTAGGTCGGGTTCACCATATGGACACCTCAATCTGCAACAGTGGCCAACATATGGGCTCCCATAAGCCACGCAACGATAGCCGAGGGGGCAAGAGTCTGGAAAATGTGTGATTTGTATAAATATAGATAAAATCATTTTAAAATCAATGAATAAAATTAAAAAGGTTTAAAGTCACCAACCCATGAAATTAACCTTTTCAACTTAGTTTAATGCATTTGTAAAAATTCATAAAAGTGCAAGGACTGTATAATGATTGACCAAACCTGTAGAAGCTGCCGATTCCAACATATCAATATCATTAATAAAAAGCCTCCGACATGTCTGTCTTGGATGCATCCCGTCCGGGCACACTAAAATAACTCAGCTTTATTTTTATCATTTCCATTTTTTTACCTGCATAGCAGAACCCCCGCTGTACATCCCTCGTTGTCCCAGGAGCACATTGGCATGTCCCTGCGACACACGCATTGAAGACATCCACACATTGCGAATCTTTTTCGCACATCTGCCCCCAGTGGGCCACTCGTGTACATTCAACACCATATAGTTGGAGGCCGGCAGGGCATGCTAATCAAAGAAAATGAAGCTTATGTCCGTAATAACTCACGAACTACGCATTGGCCATTGACAATACTTCCACCCCAACATTCACATCGACCATCACGGCATAGCAAAGGTGGCTTACAATCCCGTTGACAGTTGTCGCCGATTTTGGAAGGCGCTAGGAACCAACGATCAATTTAAATAATTCAATTACCAAGCCGACAAACAGTCGTCTTCTCATCGATATCATATTCTTCAAAATTATTCGGGCATGAGCATCGCCCTCCCTTGCAGACCGTATTCATCCCGTAACATTCTTCGTCGAACAAACATTTACTGCCGATAAGTTTTTCTGAAAATTACCGAATCATAAATTCCGTTCGCCCTGTACTGATTCCAGCCGCAATAAAACTCTCAAAAAGCTCACGTGTACAAGGGACGTCGAAGGCTTGAGATCTTGTGATTAATGCCAACGGGACAAGGAGTATAATCGATAGAATGTTGAAAGGACGAGATCTGAGCGGGTTCATGTGGGCGGCTGTGCTCCAAGAACCAGGTCGCCCCAAGGCGCGCGGAAGCGCCCCCCTACTATGGCGCTCCTCTCTTTGCTCATCCCGCGATCGCGTTCTCTATCTCTAGCACGGTCTCTGGCTACAATAGAGCTGAGTCATCGAGAAGCGGCGAAAATAATGTTTTCGGTGAATTCTTTGTCTGGGTTCTTTAAAGCGTAAGCTGAAAAAGCACCTACCTATCACGGGAGACGCTCAATTTTATGATTTAGGGATTTGTTAATAGAAACGATTGGATTATTAATAGTAATCAACCGCTTTTCCTTTTCTAGATTAAATGTCTTATTTCTTCTTTTATGGACGAAAAGCGTGAAAAGGCTGATCGGTGCGAAAACCGCTTATCAAATCACATCAAGAAAGGCACTAAATTAAAGGTCAAAACAAAACCGTAAAATATCCAATTTCTCGTTTGTAAATTACAATATTATATTATATCTGTCGCCTTTTTCATGCAACAACCGCCAATTCAATTGGCTTTATAACCATTTATTAATGAATATTATTAGGCGGTCAAGACACGTTTTCCTTGGGCACGTAATAACAATGAGAGGCACGGTGAATGAGGGCGAATATTTGTTCCTATATGTAGAATCTGGCTTGCCGCATTCGTCAGAAGCACCCAAAACGAGTTTGGACAGAGGGTTTTTTGGGGTTGGGTAGGAATACTGGAAGGGTGGGTTTGTGAAACGCGTGCGGTCGTTTTTTTGAAATGCGTATGCGGTCCCGATAAGTAGTTGATGACGTTAAGTTATGGAAAGATCACAAGGCGAATGACTTGAATTGAAGTGAAGAGGTATTGGGGGCTGATGGAGCGGGGGTTTGTGATTTAGAGGTCAGCAGGGTCGTGTTTCTGCAGTTGCTCCCCATAATCCGTGGCTTGCGATCCGACGAAGGTATCGTAATGGGCGATAATTTCATCGTGAGATAGTTTTCCGTCCTAAATTTATGATTTGTGAATTTACATTTTCGTTCATAGATACTAGCCCTATGTGATTACATTTGAAATTACCTTGTTATCATCAGAGATTCCCATTAAGTGGCGAGCCTCAGCCTCAGCGTGGTCAAAGCCGATCGGCATGATCCAGTCACGCATCTCATTCTGGTTCAGCTTGCCGTCGTTGTCCTTATCACGGTGCTCCTATAAACATATGATTTTTAGAAGTCAGTAGCATCAAGAATACACTTTTTCCACTTATCCGCCAACACCCACCTTGAACATCTCGCGCTCAGATGCAACCCAGTCAGGCTCCTTTCCGTTGAGTTCAGGGTAATCCTCCGGGCGGTACATATCTCCGATGTACTCCTCGAGGTCGACGTATCCGTCCTTGTTCTTGTCAATATCTTCAACAGTCTCAGAGACGACAACATCACGCATATGCTCGCAATCTTCGGGGTGCATGAAGCATCCGTACTCGGTGCGGTCAAGGGTTCCAGAGGAATCGTAGTCGGAGGCGGCCCACCTAGAAGAACAATTATAATTATTAGATTTTCAATATATTTACCTCTTCTCATCCCTGACGAGCATCTTCTTGTACTGATCAGAAATCTCCTGGTTCTCACCAGTGGGATGTCCATAGACCATCTCGCTAAAAAACTTTCCATTGCCTGATCGATTAAACCCATACCGATAAGCAGCCCAGGTGATCTTTCCATCAACGATCTTGTCCTCCTTGTAGTTCTTCCACGTGCGCTCAACGTCGTTGTTCACATAACTAATTTTCGATCTTTACATTACTTATTTTCGATTACCGCTTCTGCATGAAGTTGATGTGATCCTTCAGCTCATTCTCCTCAATGACACCATCTCCGTTGGAGTCCATCTTGGGGACCAGTTTTCTAAACATAGATTAGAAACTATAAGGTTCAGAGCACAAACCCGAGGCGCTCCTTCGATTTCTCGGGGGTCAGCTCGTCAAATTCGGCGGCAGCATCCTTTCCAAGAAAGGCTTCGTGGTCGAACTTCGGGTCGTGCTCGCTTCCCTGAAGGCAAAATGTTATATTAATAATAATATATTATTTTATATATATTAATATATTAATTTATTTTATTAATTAGTTAATTTAATTGAATTTTTGGTTTATACCTTGAAGTGCTTCTTGTCGGAGAGGGGATCGTGGTGCTCGGCGAGGCAAAGCGCCATGAGGGCACAGGCGATCACGAATTTCATGGTGTAGGTAGAATACGGCAAGTTTCTTAAAAGTTATATTTAAATAACATTACATTTAGTATTTGAACAAGATATAAAAATAAATGATATGAAAATATCGTCATTAAATAATAATGCGAACGGGGTGACAGGTGCCAAAGAAAGCCTGAGGCAATCCAAGACCTATAGCAGTGACATTTTGTCAAACGGGCGGCGGTATAAAGGTGTGAAAGAAATTGGCAGCAATCATTTGAATAGAATCGTCCAACATCATGGATTTCTCCAAAAACTAAATAATACCTAATCTAACATTTAAAAATTCCCAAATTTGAAAACTCGAAAAAATGTAAACATAAATCCTTTTAATCCCCAAAGCCCCGGGAGCCAATCCCAACGAATCAATTTTTATTGCTTATAGAGCTGTCGTGAGCGGATCTGGTGGAAGAGAGGGGTTAGTGGGTCGGAGGTTGTGGAAGAGCGAAGGAGCGGGGGTTGGTTGACCCCTCAATACCACCCTGCTGCTGTCTCTCCCCACCCTCTCACTCTCTTCTTCTCTCGCCTCCATTCTCCATCCCCTCGGGTCAGACGGTCAGAGAAACCTCGGGAATGGACTGAAAAACCGGGTGGATCTAGAACATCGCAGGCGTGGCCGGCGAACTGCATGGAAATGTGTAAAATTGGGACAATATTTGGATTGTATGGATGAAAGGGGACATGTAGGTTGCGATTTTTTACGACAAAAATATAGAAAATAAGTTGCACAATTGTTAAGCGTTTGTACTAATCGTCATTGTTTATTAATGCGGCTACTTAAAAAAAGTTATTGCACGGAAGAGCCAAATTAACATAATATTTTCAGCAAGCAACATAATATTTCCAGGAAGACAGTTATTCGATTCTCTCTCTAACACTGACAGTCTACTTTGCAAAATATTAAAAACTTCAAAATTTCAAAATTCCATCGTGGAAGTAAATGCTAATTATGGTAATTAATTAACCAATTAATGAACCTGATTTCCCTAAAATAATGCGAAGATACTATTGCTCCCTAGCCGATCCACCTCCCCATCCTCCCCTTTATACCATAGCCAAGCGAAAGTTCGAGAAATATGGGTGGAGAAAGGAGGATGAGATGCGAGGCAGAGAGGGGTCAGGGAGACTCGGTCTTAATGTCGACGTGGCACTGACCAACTGGTCGATCCAAAGGAGATGGAAAAAGAGGAAGGAGAATATAGAGAATGGGAGAGGGTTAGAGATACAAAGAGCTCCTCCCGCTCCTCAGCCAGAGCCCCAGCCGGGCAACCAACCGGCCCGCAATAGCTGACCCTAATAGTAAGAAAAGCTGTAACCTAAATGGCGGGGGAGACGAAATGGTAGATACAACATATCTAAGCTTTTTATAGGATTTGCCAAAAAATAACGAAGTTAGCGGCCTAAAATGGCAAAGGCCACGACGACTAGTGGAAAGTATTTCCCGTCAATCAGTAGACTGCCCCTGATAGGATAGCTAAAGGGACCGTTGACAGTTTCCTTCCTTCCCCCCATCACCTCTCCATCTTGACGCACTGCAAATATTACCCCGGTTGGTTCGCCCAATGGGCCATCGGCCCAAGGGGGAAAACCCAACGACCGAGCTAACACGTGGATTTATTGAAAGATGGATTTATTTATTTATTTATTTTAAAGGATTGATTTAGCAGTTTAGCATATAGCAGATTTACTTTCGTAAAAAATTGATAAATTTTGGCCAAATCAAAATTTTACGCGTAGCTGTATCATCAAACTAATCAAGTTTACACTTTAAATGATAAAGTTCGAAAATAATAGCCACTGTAAGGTTTAAAAGCGAATGAACGTAGTTTTCATAGGCAAATCTTCTACGCATATGCCTAAACAGGCCTTTTTTTACAAGAAACCCTCCTTTTCGGCATGAGCTAATTGTTTGGTAACTAAAATGGATGCCAGAGATTTCCATAAATACGTATGTTCTTAAGAAAACAGCTGATTATCAAAGTCTAAAAATATGTACTGTCAACTCCAGGCCATTACGCGCTAAATGACGTATCAAAAATACAAAAGAGCACAAACACAGAAAACTATTTTATAATATGTTTACATATGAAAAGAACCACACGGAAAAGAGCTTGCATCCCAAACTGGAGGCGGCCACCCGAAAAACAATCATATCAGGTTTGACCTTGCATACCACTAGGCTGGAAACCCCAAGCCCGGGAAGTAAAACCGAATACTTTTATACACACAGAAAATCGTTTATTCTGAAAATGTCAAGGGTAGTAATTGAGGTCCATGTTGACTCCACAGGGCCCGTTCACCGACCCAGCCCACTGATGAATAGCCGGCTTTGTCCAACCGCCAAATGACTTGAAGTCGGCATAGTCCTGAATACGTCGAAGGGCTAATTGGCTTTCCGTTAAGGTCATAGATGTACGAAAGTAGCTAATGCGGCTCCAAAATTGAAAAATTTTACTGCACATAGAAAAGAAAAAGTTTTTGCGTGCGCATTTCCATACAACTTCCGCCAATCTCGCAAGTTAATAAAAATAGAAGTATTTTTGGTACACTATTAGTTCCTTAGCGGAGGCTGCATACACTTCAGATTTTTTAAACAGTGTGTTTCTATATTCGCTCCAAGCGTTTTGTCAATCAGGAGCACCCTATTTTTTGGAATCAATTACCATACACCGAAAGGAGAGAGAAAATATCTTACAGAAAAAGCTTCCGGAGCGCTTTTCCTGATTTTCGCCAGAGGTTTTCTATATAAGTTAATTATGCAAAGCATTGAAAACCCACCGGTCGGTTTTTAATTTAAGTTTAGCTTAGATTTTTATTAGTTTCACTTAGAAAACTACCTTCTTCCCATCATACGTTGCCCACCACAACGGCTTATCCTTCCAAACAGCCCAATCGAGACCAACAATATTCAACCAATTGTGGGCGCTGCTGTAAATCCCCCATTGGACTTTCTGAGCCTAAAAATCCAGGTGTTTACATATATGCCCCGCACGAAAACTTGCATCAAGCTCCTTGCACAATTCGCTAATGAAATCCTGGTTGGCTGTTTTGTTATCAGGCCATTCGAAACTATAAAAAACTATAATTTAACCGTTCTGACCTACATTTCAATATCTAGCCACAGCATCCCAAAATTGGCATTCTCCGCATTCAGTTTTTTGACAACATTTTGTATCTAAGAAAAATATTAATAGATGGCAATCTTGCCTGAATCGCTGGAGAATCACATTTAGCGCGTGTACAAGGGAAGATGTAACCATCTACGTCTTTCCAACCCGCTGAAGAGGGCATTAAAAGCGTCGAAAATTCTGTTTTTCATACCGGCGCGCGCATTCTTAATATTTTGAATGCCGGTCTCATCGTAGTCACCGTAGGAATGCCAAACGCGAGCCACAAAGAACGAGTAGTTGTGGGCAGCCAAGCATTTGAACCCGTCGACATTTACCGCCTGAAATCCCAGATAGCTCGATCAAAAATGTATCAACCTGAATGCCATCCCATCCATCATATGCAAAAGCTATAGAGACTAGTAGAAACAGCGCAGCCGTTTGGCCAAAGCACATCGTCCAGAAAAACAACCGAATTTCTCGCAAACTGCCTTATCGTGCTCAGCACGTCGGCTCAAAAACCCGTGATAATGCCACATGCATTGAATCGGACTAAAGGTCTTTGAAGCAGATTATAGTGTTGTAAGTGTGTAGTAAAAATATTGGAAATAAAGATTTATTGAAATTATGGATAATAGTTAAAATCCATTGCGACTCCGCATGGTCCCTTCACATCACCAGCCCATTGGTGAATGGCTACCTTGGTCCAACCGCCGAACGGCTTGAAGTCGGCCATATCCTAGTATCAGATTAAATTTAGAGTGATCGAACTTTAATAACCTTTCTGCCGTCGTAGGTGGCCCACCAGAGTGGTTTGCTCGACCACTGGGCCCAATCCGCACCGACGATGGCTTCCCAATTGTTGTAGTTGGTGTAGATGCCCCAGTTGATGTGCATTGCCTACAATAATTCAAAGAGAATCATCTATGCATTAATGATAATGCATAATTTTAAACGCTTACATCAAGTTGGTTACCAAGCGCACTGATATAATTACGATTAGCATTACGGTCGGCTGGCCATTCAAAGCTGAAAAACATTTTCAGCATTACGTTTTGTTCAATACCGCTCCAGATCAAGCCACAACATTCCAAATTGAGCCCCCTCTGCATTCAGCTTATTAACGGTAGCTTCGATCTAATATAAGTTATGTTAATCTCGGATTTAGGATTGGTTACCTGGTTGGCAGGTGGTGCACAGCCAGAACGAAGACAAGGGAAGATATACCCGTCAACGTCATTCCAGCCGGCTAAAAGTTGTTAGAATCTATGATGATATTATAATTACCTGCTCGAGCATTCTTAATGTTTTGAATGCCTGTGTAATCATAATCGCCGATTGACTGCCAGACACGAGCAACAAAAAACGAATACCCGTTATTAGCCAAGCATTTGAATCCATCGACGGACACGCCCTATAATTCGGTAATCTTCGTTTAACGTTGTCTGGTAGGTAAATACAAACCTGAATGCCATCCCAACCATCATACGCAGAAGTGACGGCTACAATCGTACATAGGACAAGTAACCTATAGGAAGGTCAAGGTTTGAAAAACTGAACTCACTTCATGGCCGGTTGTTGAGCTCTCGGGTGTCCAAATAAGGCCTTCCTTATCTATCCCCTGCTGCAGCCCAGATCCGGCTGCTTTTAAGGCTGGGACGGTTGGCTGATCTTTGGGTGCTGCAGATCTTCTGATTAATAGTACAGATAGTTGTATTCATACTTTCTGTGTCTGTGTTCGGTACTACCTGATCGATAATGCCAACTTGGATCTTAAAATGAACACTGTTTTTCTCATTCGCTATGTCATGTTGCTAATCACAGGATAGCTTCGTAGTAAATTGCATGGCCCGACTTTATCTAGCAGGATTTATGATACATGAGATGCTTAATAATGGTTCAGATCCATGCTGACGCCACATGGCCCCTTGACGGATCCGGCCCATTGGTGGATGGCCACGCTGGTCCAGCCACCAAACGGCTTGAAGTCGGCGTTGTCCTAAACAGAGTAAATAAAACACGATTGCTTGTCCCTTTAAATGTTTCCTTCACTTTAAATTTAACTTAACAAATTTGAAATGCGTTAATTTTCAAGCCTCTCACCTTCCTGCCATCATAGGTGGCCCACCATAGGGGCTTATGTCCGTAGGCGCTCCAGCTGGCTCCAACAATCGATGCCCAGTTGTTGTAGTTGGTGTAGATTCCCCATGTAACTTTCAGGGCCTAATCCTTTTATTGTAGGTTGCTAAAACTACACTTACATCCAACTCGTTAGCCATAGCCGTGATGAAGTTGCGGTTAGCGTTTTGGTCAGCGGGCCAGGCAAGGCTAAATTCAAAATTTCCAAAAAAACAGACACCGTCATCATCTGCCTTTATTTTTCTACCCACCGCTCAATGTCCAGCCACAGCATACCAAACTCAGCCCCATCAGAGTGAAGTCTGTTTACAGTAGCTTGCACCTTGAATGCCCGCAGTTTTAAATTTTTTTTTGTAAAATTCCCACCTGCGCTGCAGGCGAGGCGCAACCCGAACGCAAACACGGGAAAATGTAACCGTCGACGTATTTCCAGCCAGCTAAACAAAACGGTGTTTCCCCGGTAAGCTACTCACCAGCGCGCGCATTCTTGATGTTCTGAATGCCGGTGGTGTCGAAGTTTCCGACGGATTCCCAGACACGAGCAATAAAGAATGAATATCCATTGTTGGCTAGGCACTTGAACCCATCAGCGGAAACCGCCTAGACCCCCTTTACTATCGAGAAGCCCAGAAACACCTGAATTCCATCCCAACCATCGGTTGCTACTGCAGCTGCGACAAGCGCGCTCAACAAAACAAACCTATTAAAAAATAAAAATTACTAGAAAACACCCTTACTTCATTGAGTCGAGCCGGAAACGGTGTCTTGACTACAATGCCCCCCTGTTATCAGACACCCGGCTTCTCCTCTTCTGCTGTCCTATCTCTGACAACGCGCAAATCCGGTTGATTTTTGGAAGGAATTTCCCCACTTTTAGATTCACGTGACAACCATTCCAAAGGTCGCAACTCGCTGTCTGTACCTCATGGGCCCAATGTATGCACGTTATCCAACATCAAGAACAAAAACGTTTATCGGCATCGTTCCGGAATACTAATAACACTACGAGCAATTACTCTATACAGAGCCATCGCCAGAAAAAAGCTAGTAGCAAAACTAAAAAAAAGAGTGGTTGGGGAGAGTTGTGTTCGGTGAGGGTGTAGGTTTGAAAGTGGCGGAGACACGGCGGGTGGTTGAAATGTGGATTTGTTGAAATGAGATGGTGAAGTGATATGTTCAACCAAATAGCTTATTGTCGGTCAACGGTGATGCGGGATCGTGACCGGATGCGCACAAGGGTGTTTTCGGCGGAATCGGCACGCTCTTCGGCCGTCTCTAGCTGAACCTGCATCTGGCGGTATTTTTGCAGGTTTCCGTTCGCTTGTTCCTCCTGAAAATTAGAAATAGAGGAAAAACCATACTCCTTGCGCCTAAAAATCACTCATTAATGCGCAGAGAACTCAAATGCATCCAGGTGTTTGGAACCCGGAAAAACCAGCCCTCACCCACAAACTACAGCCTCTTGATCACTTACAGCCTCATCCAACTGCTTCTTCTGCAACTTCAGCTTGCCATTTAGCTTCTCAACCAGCTCCTGCAGCTTGTCGTAGTTCTTCTTGTCCTCGGCAACCTGAAATCTGAGACTAAGCTTTCGTGTTGCTCTCCCACCTGGAAGTCCAGCTCGCGAACCCTCCTATCAGCGCGTCCGAAAGCCTTGACAGCCTCCTGAGTTTCGTTCTCCAAATCGGCTTGCAGCCCCTTCAGCCTCTGTTCGGCCTTTTGCACAGCCTTGGTGCCTCCCTTCATCACGGCAGCCTCAGCGGCATCGGCTCGTTCTTGCATATCCTTGGCCTGGTTCTCGAGGTTCTTGCGCAGACGCTCAAGCGTCGATGCGGCTTCCTGTTCGTGGCGCAGATCCTCGGACAGCTTGGCGGCCTCGGCGGCGGCACGGCGGCCACGCTCCTCCGAAGCGGCGAGCTCCTGCTGGGCCTCCGAGATGTCGGACTTGAGCAGGGTGTACTCGCTTTCCAATTGGTTTCGGGCAGCCGTCAGGACGACGTTCTGCGAGTTCAATTCGTTGTTCAGTTCCTGTTGTTCGTGGACGGTTCCCTCGATCTGGCGACGAGTACGTTCAATCTGAAACAATTATGAAAGGAGTTTCATGGTTGGCTTACGGCTTCCAGCTTGACGATCAGCTCCTCCTGTTCTTGCTTGGCGGCAGCCAACTTCCTCTCGGCGACAGCCAGGTTCTCGCGGAACAGTTCCTTCCTCTTCTGTTCATCGTCCACGGTAACCTAAATTATTTGGCTACATAATAGACTAATCGCTATACCTGGAGTTCCCTAATCTGGTCGTTGTAACGCTTAAGGTTCTTCTGGGCGTCTTCGTTCGCTTTGTTCGCATGGTCGAGAGCGATCTCCAACTCATTAATGTCGGATTCGAGCTTCTTCTTGATGCGCAGCAGGTCTCCCTAAAGAGAAATTTCGTATTGATCGTGTTTTAGGGGTACGATACCTTGGCCTTGGATTCCGAGTCCAGGGTGGCCTGGATAGATTCGATGTTCTGCTGGTGAACCTTGCGGGTGTTTTCAAATTCTTCTTCCTTCTCGCACAAGCGCTTCTCAATCTCGGCACGGATCTGGGCAACCTCGACAGAGCACCTGAAAAAAATAGAGCTGGTATTGCCTTAACTAACTCACCTAATGGACTTGGCCTCCTCAGACTCAAGGGCAGCCTCGGCCTCATCCAAAGCACGCTGGAGCTCATCCTTCTCAACCTCCAAGCGGCGGAGGTTCTTCTGCAGGGCGTGGATGTTGCGTCCACCCTCGCCAAGAGAGTCGGTCAGCTCGCGAACTTCATCGGAGAGCGACTTGTTCTCACGGCGAAGACCCTCAGTCTGGTCCAAAAGGGCATCATGTCCTCCACGGAGCTTGTGAGACTCAGCAGACAGGGTACGGGCGTCACGCTGGGCACAGTCGAGCTCGCTGTACAGGTCATCAACCTTGCGCTTCCATTCGTCAATAACCTGAAGTGGATAGATTAGCATAATAAGTATGCATATATACTTACGCGATCGAAGGCCTTCTGCTTCTTCTCCAAGGAGGCAACAGCTTGTCCGTGGTGTTCAGCCTCGATGCGGTTCGACTCGGCCTCGGCAGAAAGACGGCCACGGGCGTTCTCGAGAGCGACGATCTTGGCGTTGCAGGCATCGAGTTGGTCCTGAATCAAAACAGTTGAAAAAGTTAATTTTATATACCTGGAGCTCGAAAGCCTTGCTGTTCTGGCGCTTCTTGACCTCGTCGAACTCGTCGGCTCCAATCAAGCCCTCCGATTCGAACTTGGTCTTCCAGGCCTCCAATTCCACCTGGGACTTCTGGAGCTGACGGGCGGCTTCACCCTTGGCGGCGACCTCATCCTCAACGGCAACCTTGAGCTGCTCAAGCTCGCGCTGCAGATTGCGGCACAGAGATGAGAAGTTCTGACGCTCACGGGACTCCTCTTCGCCGAAGCGCTTGGCCTCATCGAGCTGGGCGGAGAACTGCAGACGCAGCTTGTTGGTGATCTGGATCTTCGACTCCAGCTCCTCGACCTGGCGGGCCAAGTCGGAGTTCTCGTGGTTGAGACGTCCCTTGGATGATCCGAGGTCCTTGAGTTGACGGCTCTGCTCGTCGGCCTTGAGCTTAAGCTCGAGGAGTCGCACCTCGTGGTTCTTGGCGACACGCTCGTGCTCAACACGCTCCTTGGCGATTTGATCAAGCTGCGACGAGCTCTCATCGTACTCGCGTTGGATGGCGTTCTTTTCCTTCTCGGTGCGTTGCTTGACCTTGTTGAGCTGCTCAATTTGGTCAGTCAGCTCCTGGACGGCATCAGTTCCCTTCTTCTTGAGGGCAGTCAGCTGCTCTCCGAACTTGAGACCGGCTTCTTCGAAGTCACGACGGAGCTTGGCGAGCTCGGCGTCCTTCTTCTTTCCGGCTTCAATCTGGGATCCAACAGCAGAGCGCTGGTCCTCAAGGGCATCCAGGATGTTGTCATATTCCTGCTGGAGCTCAAGACGAGAGCGATCGGCCTTCTGGCGCGACTCCTTCTCCTCTCCAAGCTGGTCTTGAACATCGTTCATCTTGGCCTCATCATCCTTGATCGACTTCTGGAGCTTGGCAACATTGTTTTGCTCATCCTCGAGCTTCATTCCAAGAGAGTGCAGCTCATTTTCCTTGCGGCGAAGGCTGTTCTCGATGTCGGACTTCTGCTTGTTCAGCTCATCCAATTCCTCTTGGGCAATCTTCTGCTCGCCCTCAGCCTTCCTCTTGGCCTTGTCCATATCAGCACGGTTGCGCTTCTCAGGCAAGGCTCTGCTCGGCATCCTCGATGGTCGAGAGGAGCTTCTGCTTCAGCTTGTTGGCGGCAAGGTTCTGCTCCTCGGCGGCCTGGAGATCCTTCATTTCATCTTGAAGGGCGCGGATCTGGTGTTCCTTGTTCTGCTTCTCGGCCTCGGATTTGCGGAGGGTCAGGTCAAGGTCCTAAAATTTGCATAAATCAAGGCTAGGGGAAAATACCTGCTGGTTCTTCTTGAGCTCGGCACAGTGTCCTTCGATGTTCTTCTTGTGCTTGAGGAGTTCCTGGGCAACCTGTTCTTCTCCCTCAAGACGGCGGGTAGCGTCTCCGAGCTTGTTTTCAAGAGTGACCTTCATGTCGGTCAGCTGCTCAATACGAGCCTCGACCTCCTTGTTCTGGCCTGAATTAAAGGTTGTTAAAAGGAATCAACGTTTTGTGCTTACCCTTGGTGCTCTCAAGCTGCGCCAGGAGTTCTTGGGTCTCCTTCTGGACACGGACACCATCTTCCTTCATCCTGTCCTTGGTCTCGATATCATCCTTGAGCTGTTGGGCCATGGTCTCGCAAGCGGTGGCCATGTTGTCGATCTGTTCTTGGATCTGGCCCATTTTGGCGAGCGGCTTGACCTAAAGGAATCAAAGAAGTTATTGAGATCAGTTTTGATGACTAGCCTTTCCGAGGAGACGGAACCATTCCCAGGTGCGGAGCTGGATCCAGTTGCGCACGTTGCGCTGGAGCATGGCAAGGGCTTCATAGCGGATGCGACGCTGCTTGATCTCGATCTGGCTGTAGTATCCACGGATCTGGGCCTGGAGACCACCGATGAGCTCGAAGAGGCGCTGATCACGCAGGTCTTCAAGGTGGGCAACAATACCGGCCTTGAAGAAGACCTGAAAACAGATGGGTATTGGATAACTAGGTTAGTGTATTTTACCTTCGTGAGACCGACACGGAAGTTCTCGTCAGTCAGCTTCTTCTCCTTGACAATGCGGGCAAGCATAGCAGCCGCGGAAGTCTTCGGGTCTTCGGAGGACCTGGAAAACGAGTTACAGTATAAATATGGTTCGCCTACTTGGCCTCATCGGCGGCAAGGAGAGCGTATCGCTGGACGAAGTCGGGGTGCTGGGTTCTGTTGGGGAATCCCTTCCTGCAAATACGGATGCCTTCAAGCACACCGTTGCAGGTAAGCTGGTTGAGCACCAGGGCGGCGTCGATCATGCCTAAAATACAAGTTGAATTCAATCCTTTAATGATTTTACATACCAGACTGTTTCTTCTCGTTGGGGATGATGCAACGGATGAAGTGAGGGTGGGTCGAGTGCAACATGGTCATCAGCTTGAGCAGCGACTCACGGTACAACATAGAGACAGTCATGAACGATCCGGCCTTACCCTTCTTCTTGCCACCAGCGGCACCTAGGAAAGTTGTACATAATGAAAAATACAGATCTTACTAACCTCCCTTAGCCTGGAGAGCGGCAGCATCCTCCTGAGTGGTGTAATCTTGCCACACCTCGACGAGAAGCTCGTTTTCCTTGGAGACCTTCATGCACTGGACCAGGGTATCGTTGAGGGGGTCCTTGTTCTTCTCCAGCCAGTTCATCACATTGTAACGGACAGTTCCGGCGTAATGCCTCATGGCAAAGTGGGCCTCGGCCTGCTTTCCCTTTGGCGGCTTGGGCTTCTCGAAGTTGGGGTGCTTGCCCAAGTGCTGCTCGTTCAGCTTCTGGGCAAGGGTCAAGTCGGTGGCCTTGGGGACGATGCATTCCTCATCAAGCATGGACAGGATACCTTAAATTATATGTAAAAATAGTCAGCATTCCTCAAATTATATTTAAATTTACTTTAAAAAATACAGCTAACGCCTAAAAGTCTAAAAGACCCACCCATAGGCTTCTCAATCAGCTCAATGCAAGCCTGGAGATCGAGTCCGAAATCGATGAAGGTCCATTGGATACCCTCGCGGGCATACTCTTCCTGCTCGAGCACGAACATGTGGTGGTTGAAGAACTGCTGGAGCCTCTCGTTGACAAAGTTGATCCAGAGCTGCTCGAAGGAGTTGAAGTCGAAGATTTCGAAGCCAGCAATGTCGAGCACACCGATGAAGTGATCACGGGAGATACCCTGTTGGTCAAGGGTCTGGTTGCACTTCTTGACGAGCCATCCGAAGATACGGGCATAGAGACCTAAATTGAGGTTTGAGCATGAGTTTCAGGGCCTGTATCGTCGTACCTTTAGCCATGGCACCGACGGCCCAGTTGACTTGGTCGACGTTCTGTCCCTTGTTCACCCATTCATTTCCGACCTTGACACGAGGTCGGGTCAGAGCCTTCAGGAATTCTTCCCAGTCAATACCGTACATCTTGGCAGCCTTCTCAGCCTCTGGAATTAAGAGTTTACGGTGACTGAAGATGGCAAACCATCAGTTCCATCAGTCTCGGCCTGTTCTTCACGCGGGCGTTGCTTGAATTTCATGTTACCCATGTGCATGATAGCAGACACAAGGCGGTACACCTCGGACTTTTCACGGGCGCTGAAGTTGAGGATGTCAAAGGCCTCTGAAATAATGGATTGTTCGTGAAATTCCTTTGATGGCATACCATCAGTCAGCTGGTGCTCTTCCTTGTCGTTGACACCATCGATCTTCAACTCGGCCTGGGCAATGAACCAGTAATCCTTGGTGGGTTTGTCAAGAAGCAAGTCCTTGATGAGGGTCGGGTTGAAGCCAGAGAAGACCTGGAATTGAATATGGAATTGATTAGTTGATATCAATATACGATACCTGGTAGAAGATGTGGTAGCAACGCTCTCCAGGGGCCTGTCGGATGACACGAGACTTCTCGAGGAGGTAATGTTCAATGTCGCAAGAAGCGACACGTCCCTATAATTATTTTTTATGTATGTTTTAATTCTATAGAATTTTATAGAAAACCCCGGTCCTGAAAGTTAGTAGAATGTCTTCAAACATTTTCTTACCTGCTTGGAGAAGTGGATACGGATGAACTTTCCGAAACGAGAAGAGTTGTTGTTTCGGACAGTCTTTGCGTTACCTAGAACAAATTAATCCACTTATATTAATCGGTTTCTATACCGAAGGCTTCCAAGACGGGGTTGGTCTGGACAATCTGGTCCTCAAGGGTGACCTGCTTCTGGTTGGGGTCAACCTCTGTCCGGGCTCCGAAGGTCTCTTGTTGAGCTGCGCCCACAGCCGCGAAGTAGGCAATAACCTAAAATTTTCCAAACATCAAACCCCGGATTTGAATCCGACCTTCTTGGTGTTCTCGGTCTTTCCGGCACCGGATTCACCAGTGATCAACATGGACTGGTTCTCGTGGTTCTGCAGCATGTTACGGTAGGCCTCATCTGGAGCGGATTGTCAGTTTTTTAAGGGGGGTTTTGGATACCGGAGACGGCGAAAAGATGGGGCGGCATTTCGGTACGGCGCTTGTTCATGAACATGCGGGCCACCGAGTCGGTGTAGATGGGCAATCGCTTGTAGGGGTTGATCACCACGCAGAAAAGTCCGGAGTAGGTCTAAAACAGTTTAATAAGTATTTGCTTTGGAAAATTATTTTTACTGAGCACTATGTTGTGATTACGCTTATCTTAACATCCTCTTAATTGGCCGATAATAATGAAAGCGTAATATAGTAATTAGTGGGTTTTCGAAAATTTGTACACGACCGATGTACGTAAAAAAGTTTTAATAAGTCCTTTTCATAGTTACTTTTATTAAGTGCTACTTTTCAATAGGGATAGCTAATTTTAGTGGCAGAATAATTCATGAAGTCTAATAAACGTACGTTATACTGATTAACAGAATTTACGAATATCTCCATTGAATTTTCTAGCATTGCAACATTTTCCAAGTTTTATCGAGTCTCATGTTTTTTCCTAGGTTCCGTGATGTACTTTTTTCTCATCTCCACTAACAGTTGCGTTCCTACCCCGCAATCAGTTCCTCGGAAGAATTCATCCTTAGGTTCTCTCAGGTCCACCAAATCTTCCCCCCACCGACCGCTCCCCCCTTCTTCATGCATCGTAGGCTTTAAACTGTGCAAGTCGCATCGGCCTCGAGATCCGGGCAAACAGAGAAAACGCGCACGCACACATCCCCCGGGGACGGCATCTCGAAGAAGATTTCGGCGACTGCCACTACCTATCTCTCGTCTCTCTTCACATTCAATAATCTCTGTTGCCCCGGGTGGTCGCTGGAGAGAGGAGAGCTTTGAGAGGGTCCTTCGGTATATGCCATGTCGGCTTTTCCGAGAAATTGATGAAACCTTCTGATTGGGGGTCGAGTTTTTGGGGTGGAAGAATGGGAGGCTAGGGAGCGGGAAATCGATAAATCGATTGGATGGGGGGGATTCGGAAGGAGACTGAAGGTGATCCGCATGGGAGCAAATACGGATTCTTGATCGGTGAGAAGCATGGGTAGGCAGAAAAAATCAATTGGCTGCAATTTCAAGTGAGCGGCAAGGTGGTATCCATAAACAACTAGATAATGCACCAAATTTAATCATATTCATCTATTACATACCTTAAAATAGATACTTCAAAATTAAGGTAAATTTCCTATTGAATTCAATATTCTGGACTTACGTAGATAAGCATGCAAGCGTAACGGGCACGGAGATTGCTCAGCACGGAGGCGTCGTTCAAGAAGGTCAGGTTGGACATGTCCTCGGTCTTCTCGAATTTCGGGGGGTTCATCTCCTGGATCTGGTCCTTCTTGAAGGTCTTCTGAAAATCACTTAATAAGATGATTCTCTTCGCATAATCATGCCTCATTTCCACGGCTGATCTCGACACGGACGTTGTCTCCGTCGGTCTTGAGGATGATGCCCTCCACATATCTAGAAAACAGGTTTGTTTTCAGGTTTTCAGGCGGTTCTCCTCACCCTTCCTCCTCATCGGGAATCCAGCAGTTCTTCTTGGAGTCGTAAGGCTTGGCCTGGTCCTAAAGTGGTGTGATTCTTGGGGGTGATAAAGGTCGCAAACCTCCAGAATTTGCTCACGAGAGCGGCGGAGGTATTGCCATCCGGGGTCATTCTCGTGGTCTCCCATGATGGCTGTAAACCGGAGTCATATTAAATATAAATATTTACAATATTTCCAAAAATATGTAATTCCTAAGGAACGGTCTGTGAAAAATTGAAAAATGTACAGGAACGGTATTAGAAAATAGCTAGTAAGGATTAATGAGTTGTGGAGTTGGACTCAAAGTCCGTTTTGGACGTATATTCGTTTTTCGCTCATTTTGGCTTCAAAAACCTGTACCTTGCTCCAGGTTATTGGGTAAAAGGCTAGATTTATGCTTATAACTCCCCCTTTTTCAATAAATCTTTCGATGGTCTTGGTAGTGTTTTAAAAATAGCCTCAAAACTCGCTCAGAATTAGCATAAAACTTCCAGGAAAGTGGCAAAAGCGGAAAGCGTAGCCCATACCCCGCCACCGGGTTACAGTAGCCCAACCAAATTCCCCAAAGTCCCCCAATGCAGCCAGCCGTGAAATGTCCCAAAAGCCAGCCCGAAATCTGGCGGTAGGTCGGAATGATAGTGCATACCTGACTGCGGGTGCGATGAGGTCCTCGCGCTGCGCTAGGCGACCTGGGCGCAGAAGAATGAAGTAGTGGTGGCGGTGGTTGGATCAGAGCTTCTCCCCTCCCCTCCGCTTCTCCACTCTTTTTCTTTTTGCTATCCACATTCTACGTATTCTCTGAGGTGAGAGCTCTGCCATGGTGGGCGGGCCAGGCCTGAGTGGATAGTCCTCGACTCCTGCCAGCCCCATCCGCCCACACTATTATCCAACAGATCCGCACACTGAGGGGCCCAAGGGACTGTGTTGGGGGGCCCACTAGTCCTTCAGTCTCTACAGCCACTGAGGAGAGTCGGCTCGATTGATCGACTTGACCCCGGGTAGAAGAGGAGGGTGTGAACGCGTCAAGGTGGAGGAATTGACACTATCGTGGGGGTAGACTGTAAAAGCGGATGGGCTATTGGAATTCAGGTACTGGGGCTTCAACGAACGCTGTACTACGAAGAAACACGTTGTTCAATTTCTAAAACTTGTTGGGAGTGTATGAGTAATTGCACTTGGTAAGGCAGGTACAACTTGCTTGCGATTACCCAACTTAAGTTAAAATTTTTTTGTTGGAACTAGGTAGGCTCTGGACAATCGAGCATGCTGGTTCAGTGCGTTATGGTACGGTGTCACAATTTTGCTTTTCCGCTTTTCATTTTGGGAAGACTCTACTTTACGCCCGGAGGGAAGGTCTTGAGATTTTTTAAGACTAGCAATGGGTAAAATTATCTTGTTTGTGCATTAATCCACATTACCATTACCTTAGGTACAACTACTAAGCCTTGCTGATTTCATAATTTAATTCAACGGCTCAACCTTAGTGCCTTACTTTTTAAAATAGTACCCATATCTTTTATTCCGTACACTTCTATTTCCGCCATTGCAGGATTACAAAAAGGGTTCTTGGAAATTCAACAGGCTCACAAGTGGCTGGGGTAGCTCGATAAATATTTGCCAAGGCCGTGAGCTTTGAAGCAGCCAAAAAAGTTGATGTCGATGAAGTGATGAAGAACTACGAAGAAGAACATTGTTATAACACTAACATACGATTGGTTTTTTCAATTTTAATAAAAATTTCTTGTTAATATCAGCTTTGTCAACTGATTTTTCGTCGACCGAAACTATTCTCCTTGTTCGCATTGGTATTTTTCAATAATTCATTTCTTTCTCATTCTCTAAAACTTGAACAACTTTATTTCAAATCAAGGCACTTATAAATGATTGACTCTATTCGAATCACAGTAAAATCGTCGACAATTATAACTTCTTTTTTGGAATCACAGCCCATGTTGCAATCGAATTGATAGCTTGATATATCACATTAGAATTCTAGCGAAATCACAGCCCAGACAAAAAAAAATGAATTATACCCAATAAATCTAGAGGGGCTGGGCATAATAAAACTGCCGTTTGGATAGAGGAGCGAAAGAAGGGAGCGTTGCCAATCAGGTACAAAAGCGAAAGTCAAGTGAAGGCATCTTAGATATGCGATGAAAAAAAACTATGGAAGGGGGTAAGAATAAAGTGATTGCAAAGTGATTTAAAGGTTTCGGGATCCCATTTGGTTCATGGGGACATGGACTTTTTTCGACGGGTTCTTATTGCCGAGATTGTTGAGGTCGATTAATCCGGTGGTACCAGACCATGTGCTGCCCACCTGGAAAATAGTTTGTGGGAAAATCGACGCTTCAAATATATAAAATATATCAAGCGCAACGTATGTATTTTATTCCTGCTTGTCAAGCAATGGAAATTTTCTACTGACTCATACCTTTGCCGGTGTCGGTGATTTTTGCGAGGTTTGAGGCTGCGAGCCGGTTGCCTGGAACCCAAATTGGTTCGCCGTATTGGTCGGCTGAAGCGTCAAGCCACCAAAGAAGTCGTCATTTAACAGCTAAAGGAATACTTGAAACAAATGAATGTCTAACCGATCCCTGGTTCATTGATGATGTGTTATTGACAGGTGCAGCTACCGGAGCTCCGAAGTCAGCGAATGAGGGCTGGACAGCCTGCTGGGGGGAAGGTTGTGATGGGAGGGATCTGGAAGGTTGCGTATATTATTTTATCGCTAAAGTCTAGGTCTACCCAAATGGATCCATTGACATTTGGGAATAGTTGTTGGCTGGTGGGGCGGCAGAAACCGGGGAGCCGAAGACATCGTCGAGGAGGTTTGCTAAAATGAAGTTGTAAAGTTATGGATACATACGCCTACTTTTTTTCATAAAAATTTGTTTTATGATCAGGTTTTCTTACCTGGTTGAGATGGAGAAAATCCGTTTGAAGCCGCCGACCCTCCACTTGGAGGACGTGGCGGTCGAAGGGCTGCTGTGTTGATCTGTGGAATCGATGATGGCACTGGATCTGCGAAAAGATCCACAGCAGGGGTGCTGCCTGTAAACGATTCAGTTCAATTAAAGTCTTATTACGTATAGACCTGGCAAAAAATTATAAAAATACAGCCTACCTCCAGTGGCCGGTGCATCAAATCCACCAAGTAAATCAAAGCCAACAGCGGCAGGTGGTGGAGCAACGTGTTGCTTCTGGACCGTTGGTGCTGATTTGGCCACACTTCCCCCGGGAACCGAAATCCGACCCAACGACTTTGTCGGTTGTGCCGAGGTATTCTAAAATTTAAATGACATCTCCATAGCCTTTAAAAAACTTACCGCCGCCGTCGTACCCCTCGCGGATGTGAATTCCCCAAATTCGTCGTCGTCCGTCTTCTTCCTACTTCCCTAGATTATGTATTGTTTTATATTTTTGCTTTGCATACCTCATCTCGAAATCCGAGTTCCGGGCTTGATTCCCTGCGACGGCTACCACCATCAAATTTGAATGCGCTGACCTCCTTCGATCTAATACAGCTGTTTAAAGACACAACAGGTATCCCTACTTCTTGTCTTGCTCATCCCCCGCATCTTCCCAAGAGTACTTCCGTCTATCTGATGGCTTATCGAAATCGTCGTCATCATCGTAACGACTCTTTTCTAAAAATGTCTATTATCACCATGATAGTCTGATTTACCATTCTTTTGATTGTAAGATCCGCCCCGACCCATCCGAATATCATCGGAGGTATAGCCTTGATATTTCTCTTTCGAGTCGCCTTTGGCTTTTTTGCGTTCGGCTCGCAATTTGTCGTCGTCTTGCAGCAGATCCACAATGATCTTTGCTCGATGTCGAACTATAAAAAAATTATATTGCGCATAGATTATTTGCCTATGAAAATTAAATTTGAAAACTCACTATTGATCCCTTGGTCTTTCCCCTTTTCGTCAATAAACTTGTAATTTTCGAGTGCTCGAATGTGGAACAAGTTATCCTTCGCACTGGAAACGACGCGCTCGGAGCCATGTTGAAGCAGATAATTCAAAAGAACAAGACTCTAAAACCGAAATTCCAAATGCAAACCCAAAAATTACTACCTTGTATACACGACGCCAAGCATTCTTGTTATTTTCAAGCATGCGCTTGTAGAGGGTGTTTACGACACTGAAGAACTGGTCATATCTAAAAAAGCAAGCATGAAGATGGATAGGGGATAAAAAAAATAGGAATGATGGTTAGTTACGGGGTACGGTACTTACTGATAGGTGAAGTTGCAAACTTCTTTCATCTGAGGACCGGTAGGACCCCATGGCTCTTCGTTTGTTGCGTCCCATACGCATTGTTCGACTGGGGCCAAGTTGAGGGCCATTCCCTGACTGAAATAGTGTTTTGCAAGGATATTTTTTTAGTTTATTGATTATCACCGGAATTAACTAAAACTACGATTTATCCGATCAATTTTCTGCTTAGCGGCTGAAAGTCATGATGATTTTTAACTTAGTTTATCGAAAATACGAGATTCAGTGTCCTTAGATTAAAGAACCATATAAAAGCCATATTATTTCCGCATGTCTTTATATTTTGTCTTGATTCTCATGAACAACACAGGCTCCAAGAAAAGCACGGCTAGACCCGGACACCAGCCCCGAAAAATTGTAGCCGAGCTTTTCATAAACCTGGATTTTCAAGGAGCAATGCAGATATTGGCGTACTATTGTTAATGAACTTACAGCGTGTCCGTGAACTGCCGTATCGTCGTATTCGTAGTGATCGTCTTTGCCGCATTGGCGATCGAAGAGAATAGGTCCGACATCGCGACACTCGGAAACGCCGAGGGGAAACCCTATAGATTTTAAAAATTAATTCCTAAGATTACCAAAAGTTCAACCAACCAGGCGAGAAACAAAGTAATTCTTTTCAATATTCTTTCAAAAACATGATACACGAATTTACATTATCGATGGTTCTGCCAAGGAAAACACCAACATTGTCGATTTCCAATTTGCGTAATAAATTCAATAATTCCTATCAAAATACATTATAATTTGTTTGCCTAACTTTCGGCGAAAACAAAACTGTTCGAGGCGATCAATGCGCGCTGATCCAGAGCAAGTTTCCACCTGGTGAGTACATACTACACCTGTGGACACCAGACACACCTGCACCTTCGAATGGTACCGCCCATTAATGAGAGTAAAAAGCTTTAGATAAACTCACTATCAATTGATCAAAAGACATTTTCACAAATATATAAGGCTTTTGAAATTGGGATTTCTCTAAAGGGGGTAATTTACTCGCGATATAACAGCAAGGGGCCACGTACTTTGTACCCGATTTGACTTTTATAGCATATTAGCATAGGTATCAACTACAGGACGTGGATGGGGTAGACTTAATCCAAGTTATGAGGGGCTTTTTCACCGCCCGCGTCAATTCGCGACGGGACCCAAGGCGTGGGAAAATATAGGGACGGGAGGGCCAAAGGGCTGGCTTTTGGAAAAGGAATTGGGCTGGTCCTTGAAAAAAAAACGGGCGGTTGAACATTGAAAATTCTGTGGGAACCAGTTCAGTGGGACGCTTTTTAGTTGCCAGTTGTGGGTTAGGCTAGTTTGGTACTACCGTATGGTTGGAGTTGTCTAGAGTAGGTAGATACGATTTGGCCCAAGTAAATTACCGCTTTCCGCTAATTGGCAAGAGGTTTCTGGGCGAAAATCACCTGTAGATCGACTTTTGGTCATGGTATAACTTGCCAGAATTAGGCGTGATACTTTGGATTCGTTTCTCCATTTATTTCAGTCGTTTTCTTAGATTAGCCTTCTTTGAGACATCGCCCCTTTCCCCTTTGAAAATTCGATCCACTGACCAAGGCCACGATTTTGACCTCGATCTGGGTGCCTGACCTGGGTGCCATCTGCTGAGCTGCCATTTTGCCGTCGGGCAGATGATAAAGCTAGCCAGCGCACTAGAGCCGGGCGCACCATACAAATACACCATACAAATAAACCATTTTTGCTTTTAAATGCGCCTTACTTAGTAAAACATTAAAAATTATACCTTTATTATTATAATATATACCGTATTTTAACGCACCATAGGGTACTTTATCGTGAAACTGGCTTGTAGTGGTCCATATTCTCATGTATCGGTGCTTTAATGTACATTTTTGACCGGGTTTTTACTCTTTAATACATTTAGTAAGGGAAATAGTTTATTTGAAGACGAGTCGTTTACTGGTGGATTGAGAGCGTAAAAATGATTAATCAAAGTAAAAAGCTTCAATTTCGAGGCTATTTGATATAAAAATAAGAACTCCTATTAGTGGTAAGAAAGGTAATAAACCAGGAAAAAAATATTGTAAGAAAGAAAAACCCTGAGAACGACGGGATAACGCGTGATTTGTAGGCAACGTTTCAAATAAAAAGAACGCACAGGTAGACCAACACAATACTACTAAACTAATAGCTGAAGACGCTTCAAATAAACTATTTCCTTTACTAAATGTATTAAAGCATAAAAACCCGGTTAAAAATGTGCAATAAAGCACCGATATCTGAGAATATGTACCCCAAAACGCCAGTTTCACGATAAAGTACCCTATGGTGCGTTAAAATACGGTATATATTATAATAATAAAGGTATAATTTTTAATATTTTACTAAGTAAGGCGCATTTAAAAGCAAAAACGGTGTATTTGTATGAAGACCGGTGGCCTGCCTTTAGTGCGCCGGCTAGCTTTATCATCTGTCCGACGGCAAAATGGCAGCTCAGCAGATGGCACCCAGGTCAGGCACCCAGATAGAGGTCAAAATCGTTGCCTTGGTCGCTCCGTCCCTCACCTTGTCCTAAAATATTTCCCCTAAAATTAGGTGTCCAAACCTCAGCCCGCATTTTTTTTATCTTATCACTCATCCCAACCCGGTATCTTCCGTAATCGCAAGCGGATCTCCAAGTGCGTACTGTTTCCAGTTTTTTTGTAGTGGACTCCGGCATCCTCTTTCAAGCGTTTTTTTTTTGACTAGCTGAGTTTGCGCGCGCAATTTTCCGGCCTTCCATGGCGACATGGTTGAGGTCGGGCGGTAGAGTAGCGAAGAGATCGCGGGGTTGTTTTCACGTGGTGCCACTAGGGAACACCGATGACAGTGAGGGGATAGAGTGCGGGAAGGGGCGAAAAGTGCGTCCGAAAGGTTGAGACGATGCGTCGCGTGCGCGCGGCGGTCTCTGTCGAACGCCTCTCACCGGCCCTCTCGATTCCTGGGCTTCTCTCGGCGGCTCCACGTCTTTTCCTCATACTCCCTTTGAAGTAGCTTATTAATTGAAAGGGTTAGTGTTAGTAATGCGCACCTGGAATGCGCCCCGGTGCTCGCTTTGCCAACTTAGGATCTGGGGGTTTTGTTCCTTTGAACAATAGGCTTATAGGATTTAGATCGAATGTCGGATTTGGCTCGTAACCTGTAAAATCATCAGCGTGGGAGGGATAATCCTAGATTTCAAATAATTTGCAACTGTACTTTTGCTTTTACAACAGTGCGTTTGGCCTACGCATAGCAACGAATGATCGTTGTGCGGGGAGGATGAATGAGTCATGCTGCTCATTGAGAAAAAGCTTGCTTAGGATCAAAAATATTCTGCTCTACTTGCGACTGTGATTAGAAATGCTAAAAATCTAATTTAATTGTGATGTTGTGTTTGTTTTTGAAAAGGAAGAAAATGGGAATTCCCATTTTTCTGGAGGGAATCGGTTATGTTCTAATCGAATTGATTCGCTGTTGTTGCACTTCCTTTTTTGTTTTCTTTTCTCTAAATTGTTACGATTTACTCTTATTAAGGTCGTACCTTCCCTGTAGGCACTAGCAGAGAAGGGTGCGGATGTCAGTAAACCCTTGGAACAACCAGCAGGTTGGTAATTCTTTTTTATTTGGCTCGCCAATTTTTTTGGCAAAGTAGAAAGGCTTACATAGCGCGAAATTACACATGGCTTGGCCGGGGCCGCGGATTGATCGTCTAGGGAGACGGGTGTAAATGTAAAACATCAGATCGTTCGCCCAGGGGCACGATCAGATAAGCAAGGTCGCCGCAAAAAAATAACCCAAACGTTTGGCCAGCAAATTTGAGCTGGGGTTCGATTCCGAAGTCACCGCATTTCCATTGGTCACCCACTCCTCGGCCGCGTCAATGACCCATTTCTTGAATGCTTCTTTTCAGATGGCTGGTAACAATGGGTGGCGGCCAGTGAGCAACCCGATTGGAGCCGGAGTACCATGGGCCGGTATGCCTCCATCCATTGGAGCACCACCCGGTTGGGGCGCGCATCCGATGCAGCCATGGGCTGGAGCCCCCGGAGCACCAGTCGCTAACATGCCTCACGTGAGTTTTTGGTATTTTTAAAATATTCGCTCATTATTTTTGCTTATTGGATTCGACTTGCTTTAGTGTCGCCTTACCTGGCATGCATGGATTCTAAGATCTATAGTTTTGCTTGTTAGATGAACACCGGAAATTTTTACTTGATTTCACCAACATCCGCCGCAATAGAACCGTTTTACATATATGAAAACATGACCATTGGCCTACGGGCTCCTTGAATCTCCTAGCTTCCTGTTTACGATACATTTCCTTTTTTTTGGGGAGCCTATCACGCCAGTTCTTGTGGTCGGTGATAATCTATCGTTGTATTTCAGTGGCAAGGCGGCATGGACAAGAACATGCGGCCTGGGATGAAGATGCCGATGCAACAACCCGGTGGTCAGCAGTGGGGAGCCCACAAAGTCGACCAAGGTATACATTTTTTCCGCTTTTTTTCCACCCTTTTCATTTTTAGGTACCCCATGGGAACACGGTGGTCAGAACAAGGATTGGCAGCAAGGCGGCGGAAATGCGCCGTGGCAAGGTGGGCCTATGCCCGTTGGAGCACCGCAACCTGCGCAATGGAGCCCGGCGAATTGGCAGCAAGGCGCTCAGGTTTGTTCTTTTCAATAAATAAAAAGTTTGTGTGCTGCGCGCCCGTGCAGCTGGCTGTGCTTTTTGCCGACTGTAGTCCCCAGATGGGCGCGCCGCCCCTAAAGGGTTTTCCGTCTTTTGGCCCAGCATTTTGCCGTCTTTATGCTTGGCTCTCGATACTCGGCCATATTTCTGCTTTTGCGACGGGAAACGCCTAGCCGATTTGATAGGATTTTCAAGACCGCATCAATCTTGGTTTTTTTCAGACTGGACGCAACGATATGGCGGCTAACCAGTGGCAGCCAAACCAAGGAGCCGTTCCCCCATTGATGGCCATGCAGCCACAACAGCAATGGGGCCAACCACCACCTCCACATATTCAAGCTCAGCAACAACAACAACAACAACAGCAGCAGCAACAGCAACAGCAGCCGGAGCAAGGACGTCACATGCAAGAGGTAGATCGAAACTAGCTTTTTCCTTTTTTTTTGAACCATGCTCACCATTCAGCCAAACGTAGTACCCAAATAATGAAAATAATGAAATAATAAAAAGTAATGAAATAATGAAATATATTCGATTTTTTTTAGCGCGGCATGGAAAACCCTGGCCAGTTCGGCCCCTGGGTTGCCCCCTACCCCTCTGATGTCAACAACGATATGATGTGGCACGATCCGAACCCGAAGCAAAAGCGCATGCAGCGTGACATTGGGACTCAGGTAATACTATTTTATTTATTTCATCTGTTTTTAGGCCTGGGGCGATCCGGCTTGCCAAGCCCAGGAAATCCGTCGCTGGAAGGAGCATACCGAGGAGGAGAACAAGGCCGGATGTTCTGAAGCTTATAATGTGGTACGTTTTTGATTGGGAAAGCCTCGAATAGCTCATGCCCTTTTGAATTTTTATCCATCGTGTTTGTAACAACTTTTCAGGGTTGGGGAGAACTGCCGATTGGCGATCGTTGGCAAGACAATGGCCGACCTGGTTGGAGCGAAGAACCGGAAGTTGACGCCTTTAACGGAGAACCCCCATTCCGCCATCAAATGCTCGATCAGCAGCAGCTCACCCAAGCCATTTCCGAGAAGGTACATCTCCCTTGATAACTTCAGCTAAACTTCTGTTTTTTTTTTCAGTTACAATACGCTGTCAAGAAAGGATTCGTGCGCATGGACATCCTTGAGCGACAATTGACTTCCGACCAGATTATCCTCCTCAATCAGCTCCTTCACAAGGTCCCGCGACTTGAGCAAGCTCAACAAGAACTCGACCAACTCCGTCGCAGTGCTACCAACATGCCCGCCGTGGTAAGAATGTCCAGCAAAATTATCATTTTTTTGCCTAGACGTACCAAACTGAAGTTGATCGCCTGACTTCCGAAGTCGAGCAACTGAAGCTCGATATGTCAATGATCCAGAGCAAGATTGCTGAGGTGAGTATATGATGAAAATAGTTTGGATTTTCCTATATCTATTTCATTTCTATTTCTCTTTTAGCGCGCCGCCACCTCGACCGCCGCTGCTGGTTCGAAGCTTCAGCAATGGCGCCGTAACACAACCGAGGAACAACTGAAGGGCCTTGAGATGACGATGACGGAGATGAGCATGCAAGACAAGGTGCGCCACGCTTTTTCAGCGGAATCCTATCGCAACTCTGTCACTGACACTTTTTATATGTGTTTTAGCCGGGCGACTGGACGACAAATGTTGGTGATTGGAATTCAACCGGCGGTGACAAAGAAGATGACGGAACTGGCGAAGGAGGGCCGCGCGAATTTGTTCCTGGCAAGAAATGGGAGTGGCGTGACCCGAAGAAGGTAACCATTTGCGTTAATACTCTTAAATATATCATTTTTAGATGGCCGAAGACCCAAATGCTACCCCAGCGCTTTTTGCGGGTGGACCGGCAATCGCTGGCCCATTCGCGAGCACTTGGGGCCCGCAGGGTGACTCGATGCCCGGTGGTGTAAGTTTTTCCGGGCATTTCTATGGGCAACCCTAAGCTTTCCTCCAACTTTTGATTAACTCGTTTATTTTTGGTGTATCCGGGGAAAGGAGCACGACGAATATCCAAAATCGGAGCGGAACGAAGCACGGAGCTTTAAAATTCAACCAAAGTTGTTTTATGGGATTTCACTAATTTTTCGTCGTTCGCTCATGCTTCATACCGGTTCAATCTTGGATTTTTGGCGCCCAATTGTTCTCAGCCAGCTTTGTTCGGGGGGCAAGGCACTAACTGCTAATTGCTTTTTCAAAATATCCAAATTCGTGGTGCCTTTTGTCTCTCTACAGCCATCCAATCCAAATGCAGCAATTCCTATGTACGCTTTTGGGCAATCATTCTTACCACACATTTCTATCCCTACATGTGCACCGAACCTTACCGTAATGCCTTCCCGAAAACATCCCTAAGATAACCGAAAATCGAGTTCTAGTCATTGAAAATCTGACTCTTTGGGCGCATTTTGGGAAACAAAAACGCGATCGCTTTTTCCTCATCAGCGTCTGATTTTAGGGATGGCTTTGCATAACAATTGCCCCGAATGTCGGTGAACGAACCATTCGCAGCACTGCTGAGCAAGTGGGCACACTCGCCCAGACGTTCATCTACCGTGAAGTCGCCTATCTCAAGTTCAAAGAACAGACCCCGGAACAAGCCCTCACAAAGATCACCGCCCTGCTGCCATTCGGTGGGTTTGAATTTGTTTTAAAGGAAGTTTTGTAGAGCGAAAGTTGCATTATTTCGGTAAAAAATTTCTGTTAGAGTTTATCTCAATACACTTTTTTCGAGAAAAACGTGATTTTGTTTAAGCCAACGTCTATGTCAGCGATGGCGAAGAAGCAGCCGGTGCGGCCGAAAACTTCTGGCCAGATTCGTGATCCCATCATCCTTCCGTAATTCGCTTATACCCCTACGACTCCTTTATTAGTGATCTGTGAAGTAAACCCCGATTCCTTTCAACCCATCGCCTCACAATTCCTTTCTCAAATATCCACCGGGTTCTCTCCCCCTCTCCTCCTGTTTTCTTGTAAATCTAGGTCTCCCACTTCTCCCCCAAACTGCAATGTGCCTGCCTGACGCTCCCCCAAAAATTACCGTACACAAAAGACGAGATAGCTATCACTGCTCTGGGTTACGTTTGATTTGCATTTTCGACCATTAGACCTGTATGCTGAATATGACTTCCCCTTGCGCATGCTCAAAACAACCCTCACAGTTATTTCATATTTGTCTATCGCATACGTACCGTAAGGGTGACCGGTGATACAACGCGGCTGCCTTGGGGATTTCCTCGAGTTTACTGCAAAGTGCCTAGGCCCTAACATTATTTCTTTAATATAGATGTGTTTATGTCTAAATTTTGTGTCATTTCTTGTGTTTTTTGCCCTCATCTTTTGGGTTTGTGAGTTATGTTTGCGTTGGGATCGGGAACTGAAGTTTTTGACTCTCCCCGGCAATCTATCCCATCGCCACAGATATTTTATCAATCGATTTGTGAGACACAGCCACTGTTTTGTTTTTCTCCCCTCCATTATCCCCCAGCCAAACAATTACGGTAATAAGAACGGACCTGCATTAATGTTGTAAGTATGTCGAATATTTCAATTAACTTGGTATGTGTTTAATAGAAAGCGCCTCATAGTTTTGTGCTATCATTTTGTGTATGATAAAAATACCCTGTTGAAAACGGAACACACAAGCTACCGATACTTCGAGAATTGCGAGACAACATTAATTATTGTCCGTTCGGATTTGATTGGGCGCACTGTTAAATGTAGCTTTTCAAGAAAATGAGCTGTATTCAAAGCAAAATTTACATATAATAATGGGTCCCCACAGCTTGCAGAGCATTCATTAATAGCGTAAAGCATTGATAATGCTAAAAAAAGAGAAGAAGGGAAAGGCACGTCAAGATTTGGTGGGCTGACGAGAAGCTGTTGTCTCACAGCTTCTGCGGCTTTGGCATACGATCAGACCTAAAGCAGGAAATTAATTACAGGATTTAGGGTCTAAACTACTTGAAGATTTTCATAGAGCGTGTATTCTGGGAGTTCTTAAATGGATGATTTGTGGGGGCCATGAACATCGACGTGGTCCTGCCTTTGACGGGGCCTGAAATCGATGGATGACGGGTGGTTGTTTATAAGTTTTGCATAAGGTCACACAACCCCTCAAGAGCGATTTAACACCAACATGTTACACTTGGAGCATCGAGTGCTGCCAGATGCTGACGATCCTTCTTATTGTCCTTCGTGTCCGTCACGTATTTCGAAAACTCTGACGGAACGGTTGCATCGCTGTGTCGATGGTTCCACACTGAAAAAGGACTGCTGACAACCAAAACAGCCGATAATACCGGTCAAATTGGAGCGCACAGCTACGTTGAATGCCCAGATTGAATAGCGAATCTCGATGAGACGTGAGGCATAGATGAATGCGTCGAAAATCAGCTGCAAATCCAAAGTTAAAATTGATATGGGGAGCATGTATCTCAACAAACAGGACACTTGCCTTGAGAACATTTAGAGATTGCGCGATGATGGATAACATCATGTAGAAGCTTCTTGCTTGTGGAAAGACGCAATCCGTGCATAGCAGTACATACATAACTGTAGTGGGCAGCCAGCCAACGCAAGCTGATCCTGCCAACATCATCAGGGTCACTAGCAGCTTCCGGTTAGTGCTCCGTTTGCTTCGGTTATTATTGTTATTTGCAGTCAGCAATGGGTCCTGAAATTTCTTATTTAGTTATCATGTTGCCAGTAAACCTTGGCCATCGTTGACATATGGAAAATGATGTGTAGATAGAGGAATGAGAGCAACAGAACGATCAAGATAAATGGAACCACGAAGATCCAGCGGACGAAGACGTCTTCTGAAGGTGAACAATTTAAGTTGAGGTTTTAGAAACTTACGTAAAACTCTTGCGGTAGCACATCCATCTTGAACAAAGAATCCGAATGCTCGTCCGCTGCGGAAACCACTAGGATGGACGCTGAAGATGGTCAGTGTTGCGGCGAGTGGTACGAGGAACGAGAGGATGATTGCCATTCTAAAATCAATAATAAATAACTCTGCTGTATCGCCGACCTTAAACCCTTTAAAAACTCACTTCACAGTCTTGGACGTGATAATATGACGCCTTAGTGGATATACAATCCCCACATAATGATTCAATGCCAGCGAAAGTAGGGTGAACACTGATGCAAAGAATGTCGCAAGCTTCAGAGCCTACAAAAAATAATTAAATATTATCTTTAACGTATATTTTTTGATTAATGTTCAAATAAATTCTTATTTCCTGATTTCGGTGTTAGTCTTTGCGCCCTCCCACAATTTATCGTCACCATGCCCTTTTCACCCCAAAATCTATTCGGATCCAGATTTTGGGTTGAGCGCCCCGTCCCACTAATAAAATTATGCAACCTATTCATGGGATCGGAACCGGATTAGAGGCCCTTTTTCCCCCGGTCAACCTCGACCAGAAGAGACCAGCATGTTGAGGGTCGATACTTTTCGGGCACAAAGAAGTTGATCGTGAAACTGGTGATGTAAAAGAAAGCGCATAGTGCATCGGCGGCCGTTAAGGTGACGCATAATCGAAGGTTGACGCCGATTGGACGTCGCAGAAAGCGTGAGCACTGAAAAGTTGGTTTGATTTTCCGAGTCAAATATTTTTGGTTTGTATCGGCAATTTGTGGTCTGATATGCGCTTCACTTAATAGAGCTTACAATTCTTAACAACTCTCATCTTTCAAAGGCTAAACGATTAGGGTGTGTGAGAAAATTTTCTCTAAAGGGGCGTATCCTGCCTTTTTCGCTGCCCTAACAGACTAAAGTTTTGAAGCATTTTTCTGGATTACCGTATTCTTTCATTAATTTTTGAAACATGACTGTTTTTCAGAATTTTTATATAAAGTTTTACAAAATACGTTTAAAAACCCATTAACGGTCGATATTATTCTGTGTAATTTATTTTTATGATCGGCCTATCTTTAATTAATACCAAGAATTGAATGGTTCATGCATGGCCCTTCGCTGGCGTTTTCAGTGACTCATCCACTCGGTCTTATGGTAAGTTTTCTATACAGCCCCCACCCCTGCCCATCCATAATATTCATCAAACACATCTGGCCCAAAGCGAGTCCGTTCCGTTTTCCCTTCAAGACAACCCAGCTAATGAATTACAGACCCCCGCGTCAAAAATAACTGCCCCCTGAAAGGGCGCACTATTTCAACTGCTCCAGATGCTCATTTTCTTCACCTCCTTCTCTTGCCGTCCTTCAAGACCCCCAAAACTCACATTCAAAATGTATATGTTGACAACGAGCGCGATGGCCGAGAGCACCGTCAAAATTAGCGCTCCATAGTGGCCGACGATATGCTCGATATCACTGGTGTCGGTGGCGTTCATCTGTAATTCTAGGTTTTGTCACGCGTCGGTGCAGTAGGAGCATGAATTTTTCAAATAGGTACGGTAAACAAAACGTGACAAACAATAGCCCAGGCAGCCAGATTTTGATTTGGGCTTTCTGGTGGGCAGGTAGCGTAAGGGCGGATAACAAATTGGATATTATGGTATAGATGAAAAGGAACAGCAGAAATTGTTAACAAAAGAAAGAAGCATAGAATTGCGTATAGTAATGCTTAAAATTTAGAAAAAAAAAATAAAACGGATTCAGCTAGCTTTACGAAGCCTTGCCTGAATCTCCCCTCTTCCCTAAATAACCCTAGCGCCACAGGATTGATGGCCATAATTTCGGTTGGGCCGCCCGGAAACCGGCAGCAAAATGGCAAAAGCTGATTCACGCCGGATAGCACAATAGTTGGGGGGAATTTTTTTGAAAAATATTCACCTATATGCTTTGAAAACGAAACTTTTTAATGGGCCTGAACGTTTTTGAAAGAAGGATAGGGAAAACCACGTGGGATGGGTGGATTGCTACAGTATACTTCGAACTTCGAGGCAGGTTGTGATCGTACGAGGCTAGATGAGCTGCATATTACAAAATAAGTAAAACATTATAGAATATATATGGAAAACAAAAAACATCCTAGAGTAACTAGAAATTCCCGTGTTCCAACATAAAAGCCATGAGAAGATGGGTGTAGGCTTTTGGGTGGACAAGAAGGCCCTCCCCCTCCCGGCTTCCTCGTCCACCCCCCCCCCCCCCCTTTCAGGGTCCGAAAAATGGCACCCTCATGCCCCCATAGCCCCTGTGGCCCAGGCCCCACCCAAATGATTCATATAACCCCATACTCTATTATTTACTACGCAAAAACCAATCCCTCCCCCATCCATCTGACAGCAGACGTAACCCCCATCGAAATCGAAAATATGTAAATTACTACGGTAGATCAACGTTGAGATAAATCTCAGGGAGACCCGCGTCGCATCCCTGATGATCCAATGTAAAAAACCTCTTTATTCCCAATGAGAAATGATGATGGGCTTTGGTTCCGACCCTGCAAATGCATGAGCTGAATTTTGTAAAATTCAGGAAAACCCTAACCATTATTTGATAAGAATTTGAGCATAGACTTGGAAAATCCAATGGGGATCAAGGGAGCAACCACTCCATCCCCCCTACCCATATGTTCACTCCACAGGGGCGGACTGTTCCCAAAATCCGTTAAAAATCCTCGAAAACATTAGGAAGATAAAGGATTTCGACCTCCATTCAAGGATTTGGTGACACAGCAGATGGCAAAATTTTACTGAAGCCGATGGAGCCGAAGGGATTTGATTTAAATATTGCAGCGATAAAACCTGGGAATACCACTTGGACAAGAAATTTATATCGGCCCTATGATTACATCCTACGGGTCTAAATCCGGGGATCCTCCACTAGGGCTTCCGTCAAATTGCAACAACGCGAAATTCAATTAGCGCGTGGGTTGGACAAAAGGGCAATGAGAAAATGTTTTCGGCTCTTATAGTTGAGGTAAAAGAATTTCTTTGAAAGGGCAGCTGCTTGGTGAGCAAGTTTTTGAGGTAAAAAGGGCATGTTGTATGAGCTGTGAGATGGCGGGAGAAAAATAAGTATCAAAAATGAAATTGCCGGATAGATTATTGAAATGACCAATAATAATTTTTTTGTGGCGTCAGTGTGTCTGAAGCCAAATTCAACTCGAAGGGGAAAGGAGCTAGAGTTTAGCTCTCTTCGGATTGGGATAGAGCGTGGTCAGAAACCCCCAAACTGATAAAAAACGAAACCATCTGGTAAGATATAATTTTGGGATGTATCTCTGTGTGTGGGCGTGTGTGGATGTCAGTTTCGAGCCCGATTTGAGGGCCTTCCCGTGCTTAAAATGCTCTAATTCTCCGTAACGTGGAGTAATCGACCCTCCTTCTTCCAACCGCGTTTTCAGAATTCCGATAAGGTTTTTTCTTACAAAGTAAAAGCCGGTTTTATTCATTTTTGGAAGCCCGGGAGGGCTAATTTGCATAATGTGAAAAAAATTTCCTCATTCTTCCGAGTTGTACGCGCGTGTGTGGTCGGCGGGGGAAGGGGTCCGAGCTATCGGAAAGTCAAATTTCACTAAAGTCCGCATTCCAGCGCCCAAGACCCGCGAAGCGGATTTGGGCGCTGGTCATAGAAATAAGTAAGCTGGGAAAAACGAAAAATCTGGTAGTATGCCGTTTGATTTAAAGAGATCGGGTCGAATAATGCAAAAAGCGATTAAGAAGATATGTAGATAAGATGGGGTATGCCTAACGTGAAATAACGCATTGTTCTTCTTGCAAATACGACTACACAATAGCCAGCGAAAACGAGTCGATAGAAACTTGGTCTCGGCCATGGGTCTAAAGTACAAAACCGGAAATCCAATGTTGCCGGAAAAATGACCAACGCGTGGTCTCCTAAAGAGGAACACCCGTAGCACAAGCCTGATTGCAACCTGGAACCTTTTGGAGGCTTCTCTTCCGGCTAACGTCTCACCCATCCTTCCGCGAAACGGTGAATTGGAAGCGCCTGGCCACGAAAATGCAATCGGGGTCACCCAAAAAGTCTCCTAGAAAGCGCCTCTTCTATGCCCTATTTTTGGGCTTATCAAAGGCCTAGGACGACATGTGGCACTAACAAGGATGTCATATTATAACTAGACAAAATACTATATCTGCCAGAGTTATTAAATCACTAGAATCGGCACGATAAGCCATGCAAAATCTCGAGGCAAGAAGCGCTTCCGAGCCTTGAAAATATCCTTGTAAAAGATAACTGATCCCGCCTAAACCTGCCCTGCTTTTTTTCTTGCGAAGTAAAGTGACTCAGAAGGAGATGACAACTGAATTTATGCCATTCATGCAAAAGTCAGCATGCTAAAATTACTAATTTGCTCGCCAATTTCCATGGTGCGTGGGGTTTTGGGAGCAGAGAAAAAATTCGTTACCAGCAAAATACTCTCATACGATTCCTCGAAATCGCTTATTCCCTAGAGGGCCCCACCGAGCAAGAGTTGTTTTCCGTGCACACTGACTTATTGCTGGCATAGATGAATGGAGATAAATCGCTCCCAAAAAGTCGGCCCGATCAGATTCACATTTATCGCTGGAGTCTCGGAATGGCCTATTTGGGTTGTAGTGGGGATGTATCAAAGAAAAAGTGGGGTGAGGAATGAAGCGGATGGGCGTTCCTTTCAGTTCAGCCCGGATGAGTCTACGAAGGGAGGGACGACAATTCGAAAGAAAAGCGAAGAAAAGACAAATCAGTCGTGGGCAATGACCGCAAAGGATGAGGGAGAATTATTTAAAACAGGAGCTGCTTCACGCCGGCCTCACAATTCCACAGCAATTTTCGCGGCTGGGCCCGCCGGGGTGGACAGGCTACCCTTGGACTGCCCCATAAATACATCCTCTCTCTCTCATGAGGGGGAAAGCTTTGGTTCCGCCTCTCGAAATTTTCGCCTCGTTGATCATCAACAGAAACGAGGAAACTATATAAGTGGGGGGGGGGGTACTCGTAATCGCTGCGGTGCTGCATTTTGTCTATTCGAACCTGGGGGCCCCTCGTAATCCAATCGAGCATCGAGCATTATTCCAAATAGCACGAACTTCCCCAAGAACGGAAGCCTTTTTCGGCGCATTGTTTAGAGAGCCGGAAACGAGGAGGTGGTCTCTTGAAGAAGGGCAAAGCACACCGCCTCACTTATGCAGCACGCTGCGGTTTGCTCATTTAATAACTTGATTAAAAGCCGCCCCTCCCCCGTTTTTTCTCCAATAAATGGCCCTCCTATTCATAAGCCACAGATTAACAGACCGAATTGGCGCTCCCCTCCCAATTCGGGATTCGCTGCCAATTGTAATACGCGAGGCCGGGGATCTCTGATGCGATGCCCCAATCTTACCCCTAGAATTGTGGGTGGATACGACGTGACGGGAGTCACAAACATCTAATTTCCCCCATTTCTTCGCGCTTTCCTCCTAGTTGTGGGCCTACCCTCCAAAAGAATAAAGGGGCCTCCCCCCGATACTTTGGAATCGGAATCAAGGGAGAAGCCTTCTGAGCCACGACGTGCCATAACGCGTGCGAAAAGGGAGAGCATAAATTTCCCAGACGAGTGGCCAGCCGAATACGAGCAAGTGCGCACCCAATTTTTATTTACTTGGTTGCCGTTCCTTAGGGAGTGACAATAATACTAACGAGCACAGGTCAAAATAAATGGCGGGAGAAAAAAAGATGGGGCGCGAGATACCCGGAACTTCTCCTTCGCGGGGTTCCTTTTTCGTTGTAATGAAGCTTGGTGGGGTAAAAAGAGGCGACGAGAAGAAATAATTTTATCCCTGGGTATCGCGGGTTAAATCGGGGAATTTTAGAAATTCCGAGCACATAACACGCAACATTTGAAATTCCGGTCGGTCGGACGAGCGTTTTATGGGCACAAATTTTTATGACTGAGACTTACTGAGATTTTAGCGCTTAAATAATGATATGAAGAAATAAAGGGAGGAAGATCTTTAAATAGCAAACTTTTATTTAACTCTCGCATTTTGATAATCTCGCCTTTTCATAATCTCGCATCTTCAGAATCTCGCATTTTGATAATCTCGCATTTTCGGAATCTCGCATTTTTAGAATCTCGCATTTTCCGAATCTCGCATTTTGATAATCTCGCATTTTCGGAATCTCGCATTTCCCATAGACTAGCTGCATTTCTACTAACTAGAACTAACAGAGCCTCCGCATTTGGAAGTTTCTGGAAACGTTGGCGGTTTCCAGGAAAAACGATCCGTACGACGCATATGACATCTCGAAATTCTGAAATTAGTGGCCCAGACATTCGATGGATTTGTTGTGATCCACCTACTCTGTGATAAATCATGATTCATCGAATTCTTGGAAATCTTGGAAAGTCCTTGGAAAGGTTGTGGGACTGAAATTGCGAGATTCTAAAAATGCGAGATTCTGAAAATGCGAGATTCTGAATATACGAGATTCCGAAAATGCGAGATTATGAAAGATTCCCGTCAAAAATCTGTGTACAGCTATATAAGACTTTAGAATCGATATCAGACAAATATGACACAATCGCAGCTTGGAGAGCCAGCTATCCATTACAAGAATCTAGGGTCCCCCTTGGGAAAGCCCTCCCCCCAATGTCTATCTACGTGTATTTCGTATGAACCCTCGAATGAGGAACCGCGTTGAAAGAACCATTTAGTTGAGGACACTAAATTGTATTACCGAGGGATTGTGTGAGCGCAGTTGGGATCCACTGCCCTACCCATCTCCACAAAATGCAGCCTCCAAAAAACACGGATAAACCGACTGTTTTGTCGCCGTGGCAGCCTTTCAACTGACCCATGCTTGCCAGCATACACGCCCTATATTTTCACACAGGCCCGACGCGAAAAATGATTGTGTCTAGCTGATAACGAAGCATGAGTAGTATCACAGTATCACACGCAAAAGTATCAAAACAATTGATTTTACATAAATCAAGGAATTAATAAAGTAAAATCGAGACGGAGAAGCCAGAGGAATAACCTAGAAACATTGATTAACCATAATCCCAGCTAAGCAGAGGGATATACTGACCTAAAATATCTCACCCTACCCGCCCCTAATGCTACACAAAAACAAATCCCATAACAACGATTTATAATCTCTATTTGTAAGCCGTTGAACATTCCATTCATTACGGATAATACCTCCTAACCTGTCAAGGGAAGTTCTTCTAATTACCTTTCATCCCCTAAATCAAGCACTTTCTCAAACACCAACAAATACAAAATACAATCTACATTCAGACTGGTGGCCTCCCCCAGATTAATCTGGTGTTGAATAGATGGAATGAATACCCCGAACCACCTACGTTCTAATCTACGCTAAGTAGAACCAGCAAATCCCAAAAATACACACAAACAAATATTATTACGCCTATCATCGACTACAATTTTAGCGAGACCTAGAAAACAGCAGCCTCAAACCACACACTTATCGCTTTCTGGACAAAGAGGTTATCCAAAAATAGTCTCTCAAAGAGAAGTACCCCAATGAGCAGCTGAAAATCAACTTTTTATAGAAGTTTCCAATCTTTGTGTGCGTAACTACGTGCCAGTTGCAAATCCGGTGGCCGTCCTATAATTGTTGTATTTTCGCACGATCAACCGATTGGCGGTAATGACCGGAAGTTTGCCTACGGAATTTGTCTATTTTGACAAGGGTCTATACACGGATCTGATGATGGGTTTGAATGAAAACACGCTTTAGGTAAAGCATAGATAATTTTTTGGGGGAGTCGGAATGGGCAATGGCTTTCGGGGGGTCTCCTCGACGTGACCAGAGTTCTAGGAGATCGAGCGGTGCTCAATTTTTATCCCACAACCATCCCGTATTCAGCCGGTGAAACCAAATCCACCACCAGGGTCGCTTGGCTGAGGGCGGCCCCCGACATTGGATGGCCACTTAGGGAACAGCTAATTTTATCGTACGAGCCAAAAAAATTGTGAGGTGCGGGTTTTTTCAAAATTAAGCTTGGGTTTTTGGGTGGACAATTCCTGGAATATAGTATTGGAAAGGGTTTTTATCCGAAGCCGCCTAGTTTTTCAAACACTTAAATTTAATATCGAAAATACCTAAATTGCCAAGTGCGAATAAGTCCGCAGTAATCTCCAGACTGTTGAGCATATATCGAAAATCCCTCTTAATTTTTTTAATATATTAAACTTTTTCTGGACACGGTGACGGACGTCATATGCAAATTTGCTTTCTCGTAAAAGTCTACAGGTTATAGATTTCTTCTCAGATCCTTTAAATAAGTGCAACTAGCTGCCATTATTTGAGCACCAGAAACGCATCCCTGCAAATGACACATCCATTGCCTATTTTGGCAAAACGCGCGGGTGGCTGTTGCCCGGGAATTTATGAAATTGGAACACTACCAGGAGCGACTCACGGACAGAAGTCGTGCCCAGAAAAGGATTCAGGGAGAATGGTGTTTTAGGCCATCCGATCCCGTTTTCACCTGGGCATTTCCAATTGTTTTCCCCCTGGTGCCTGTCAAGGAGGGGATACCGATTCGGATAATTGAACAGTTAGGGCCCGCATAAAAGCCAGCTTCTCAAAACAGCAGCTTGTTAGGAGCGGGGAAAATAGGTGGAAGCACGCAAAAGTGAAGCTTCGGGTGGGTTGACGTCGCAATTCAAGAAAAATTCAGTAGAAAAGAGAGAAAAGTAGACAAGGTCATACATTAATTAGACAAGAGAATAGGAAAAGCCAATGAAAGTACATAATTTAGTAGCGCATGTAAAATGGCTGGTTGCGTTCGACAGAATGGTTCATTTGTCTGGTGGGTTCGGGCAAGGATCACGGAGGGTAGATTGTATCTATCTCGCGTACACTGGAACTCAACAAGGGCTACGAAAAAAATTAACTTTGAAAACTAGAGAACACCAAAATTGCCAAAATTCAAATCTAATGTTTTCGAAATTTCCACGGCTTCTACCAAAATTGATCCCAAAGTGGTACGTCAATTCGGCAACCCGAAATTTTTCCCAAAGGTCGCCTCCATAATTAGCCGGCCCTGAGGGATTGAGTCCTCAGTTTCCAGCCAAATAATGAAATATTTCAATCATTGTGGTGTCTACACGTGTCTATGTCCGTGCCAGCTACTAGAAGACAGTGAGGATGTCGCTCTGTTTGAGGACATCATCACCATCAAAAATGCACACGAATTTGGGATGAATCGGTGGGGGCTCAAGGAGGGGAAAAAGGGGGCACGGGGGAACAAATTTAGCACATCGCCCACATCTGCAGCTCATTGCTTATAATAGGGAGTGATTAATGGGAATATGCTTCTTGAAGATGAACCTCAAAAATCTTAGAGTTAGCTATAAATTGTTTGAGATAGTAGATGTAATGTAAAAAAATGGAGTGGACACGCTAAAACATGACCTTCGGGGTAATTTGAGCTTCCGAGACCTCGTTATCGGATATGATCTGGTTTAAAAAAATTTTTTTTTATGAGAATCTACCTTAAAATGACAAAAATCAAAATCTTCAGCGGTGTTAAAATTTTCTAAATAATAGTCATCAATTTCAAACATGGCTAAAGTTTACGAAAACGATTTGGAAGGTACTTGCTGTGACGTGACTAGGCATATCTAACGTTATGAAAAAAAAATCGTATCCGCCGGAAATACTTATAAGCCAAGATTTCAACATTGACAGGTCAAGCGGATGCTTCAGCTAGACGCAAGCCCCTACCAACTAACAAAACTCCAAGCCCCCACACACCCAGCCTCACCCCCCTCCTTTAACAAAATCATTTGGCCAAGTACAAGCTGTCAACGAGTGACGGCTTCTTCCTATTGCCGTCTCAAGTGCTAACTGCCTTAAAGGTGCACTAAGCGAAGCCAAAAGAGCTCTTCCTCCTCCCCCAACACCCTCCCCCCTTTCCAAAAAACCCCATCTCCACCGATTCACCAGCCATCAAAACAAGGAAGCTTCTGAATGGGACACAAGCCAGGAATGGGGGGGGACGCCCAAAGCTGAATTTCTGAACAACGATCTTCACTTCTGAAGGTCCCAACGAGGGTCCTCATCAAAGATTCATATCCCACTTGAAGAAGTTACTGTCGAGGCCAATTGAGGGCATTCATTTAATAGTGTCCATAGACATATAATTGCCCACACGGGATGTCCTTCCTAAAAACGCAATTAGCCTCAATTCAATAGCCGAAGTACAACCAAATCTTTGATATCATGCGGGCGAGATGCTTGTTTTGTGGGGGTGCACTTTGTATATACACCATAACCAGAATAGTTGAGAAGAAGTCGTAGTGGGAAGGAGGGTGCGGTGGGTGGGTTGTCTGGCGGATGGAGGTGCTAGTTTCAGGGAGTTTGGTTGCACCTGATTTATCGGGGTCCGCCCAAATTCGATCGTCGGGTATTCTATTTAGGCCGGTAGGGGGAAGCGGAAGTCGCTTAAAAAAGGTTCTGGAATCAATTTACGGTAATAGAGTGGCAGTGGAGTTGGGGGCCGAATTGTTTGCCTGGAGGGTCTGGAAAATCGACGTTTTCAAAAGAAAGTTTATGAATTTAAAACAAATATCGGGACAAAGTACGTCAGGCTGATTCAGAGGCTATGCTAAAAGACAAAAAGTTGTATTTATAAACAATTTTTTAGAATGATAAAATTATAAAATCGTATATATAAATTTTTTCTCGAAGCTTGTAGTTTTCACGCTTGTTATTTTGATATTGAATTTCTATGCGTAAAATCACTAGTTTCCAAACATTGAAACCTTAAATCCAAACAGCTTGGATTAGGGTCCTCTGAAACGTTGAAATTGAATAAAGTTTAGATCTAAGATCCGGATACAATTTCCTGATCTAATTATAATAATTAGATAACTATATAATAATTAGATTTTTGGTCCTGAATTAATAACTGAAAATCAACTGAACATCATTAGAGGTACATAAAAGCCGTCTCGACCGCCATGAATTGCATTTGAGATTTTTGTTGACCAGTAACACCCTCCAGCTAGCTGATCAGCAAAAGCAGCGCCGAGCCACCACAATTTGCTACCAATTCTGATCAGCGTCCAACAAGAAAAGCAAGTAATTAATTACCACGCGGCGCGCTGTAAACCAAATTCGGCATACGATGCAGATGTTGTGCCCGCCCCATACACAACGGCGACGGGGAGCTGGGTGTGGCAGTTCAATGAGTGTTCTACGGGACACCTTCCGATAAACAAATCCCCGGCTAGCGGCACGAAGCCCGAATTTCCGGCTTCGAGACTTCTCTCCGCCTCCTGGATGATGGGGGGGGAGGCACCGACGACGGCAAAAACACCTTCCACCAGGGCGGAACTCTACACGTCGTCTATTCTACCTATTCATCCACTGTGAAGGCGACCAGAGCCAACAGCACACGCCAGAATAGGGGCTATCAACTCGGGTCGCCGGAACCCACAGAAACCTGGACTATCGGATAATGAGCTGGAATGAAACTTGGACCAAACGACTCTTCGGGTTCCGTATGGTAAAATTCAGGAGTGAAAAATTCGACAAGCGTTTACTTTATCTCCCCCCAAAGCCCGAGGACCCCGAAATTTTCTATATTTATTTGAAACAGGTGCAGGTGAAAAAGGTAAATTGAATCCCAAAAACGCGCCAGAAAATTTTCTTCTTTCAGTCTTACCTAAAAGTCCATCGATCATGACTTTGAAACCCCTACGCTAGACTAATACACAGGAGACCACCAAACCAAAAACCTGACCTACGGCTTCCGGAAGTTCCGGAGTTCCGGAGGCCCCAGGCAAAAACTTAGACTCAAAAACAGCCTAAAAATACGGACAACCATGTGATCCTGAAACAATGTCTACTTCTGGGAATCCATTAGTCAAAGGCTTTCCGCCTGAGTAGCCAAGACATTCGACAATAGTCGCCGCGTTTGGAGGTCCAGTAAAAGTCGACCCCCAAAATCACCTTACTTCCCCCAAAAATCAGATTTACCCAAAACGCGACTGGGAACTTCGTTTTCGGACATGATGGAACACCTTTACCGCCAGTTTACCTTATACATAAAGTCGCCCTTATTTGGTAGTCGAAAAAGGGTATTTGTGATGCGGAATTGTGTAGCAACACAGGGAAATGCGGAGGAAACGGCCCTGGCGGGAGCACAATTTTCGCCATTTCCTTGACCCAAGCCCGGAGGCTATATAATGAGAATTGGCTCGAAACGCACTTTAGTCAATTAAAGGTCACGTCGACTAAAAATTTCTGTTCGGAATAACATCACGATGGAAAAGAATCATGGTGAAGAACGGGGAGTGTAGGAAACGGGGATGTATTGGGGAAGCTCATCGAAAATTGAAAGTTTTCCGGCCAATATGTGGCAATTCATCGCATCGAATAGACTATTTTACGGATGGCATTCGGAATTGTTTACTCACCCACATCGTGAGTTTTAAGATTAGAAGATAAGATACAAGGCGGAACCGGAAGGAAGACCTAATTGGAGCACTAGGGGAACTGGAATAGTAAGGCGGAACCAGGAAGGTTTTGCTGATTGGGAAAGGGCGCTAGATTGGAGTTAAAGGAACAAGGAAGGCGTGGGGTTTAAATTTTTATTGGGGGCTTGGCACGTAGTTAAAGTTAACTATATTACTTACCTGTCCACGGAGAGAAAATACATAGCTAACTGTTGCGGGAACACACCGTCATCCACCCTGCCAGAAGAGTTTTTGCATTTCGCTTCCCCAACATTGCAAGCGTGAGGCAAAAAGGAATGGGATGCGAAGCATGATCACAGGTTTTTATTGGCGTTTACCCAAAGGAATAGGTAACATACCTAAAATAATTCTGACGTTGTTGTTTTAAATAGAATTTTTTTTACTCAGGCTGTTACCAACCTCACAACAACTTTTCACATTGAAAAGTCCTCCCGTCGCCGCAATGTCTGTCATTAATCATTTTCGAATCGATCTATGCGATGTTCGATGAATGCAAGCTCAAGCGCCGGAAACCTTTTTTTGCAAATCAAGCTTTTCACGTGAGCGGGCTGCTGATCTCCACGTCTCTGGCTCGACCTATTTATCGACAACATTTTGCACAACCGGTTTTTGGTCAATACTGGATAGGATGACAATATTTTTAGTATTTAGTCGTTATAGTTTTCAGTATTTATTAGGGTTTTGCTATATTCTGGAAACCTACCTGTTTCTTTTCAGAGTTAGTTCTCAAATTTTCAATAATTTGCATATCACTCCCAGCGCTCCTTATCAAATTTTTTGGTCGGAAACGAACACGTCTTGTCTGCAAAGTGTCCTGAGGCCATTACTCTCATTAATGAGCGCTCAAAAAGCGTATCAATACTACACATATGACATCTTATAGAACACGTATCCAACGTGACTTATTTGGTAAATATTTACGCTCTTCAGCGCTGTCTGCCCTCTCCCTGCTATTTGCAATGCCAATTTTGGGGTTGGCTTCTTGCCATCGACCGCCTAGGGAGACGCTTCATTCCAATTGATTCCAAATTGTCGATGATTTCCAAACTGAATTTCCAGGCTCAACCTTTCCCACAATAATCACGCCAGTGCCCTTCGTTCTGATAAGACGATTTGGCTGGTGGCATTGTTGCTGGCTCCGGGCCACGTGGTGAAGATCGCCTTTTCCTGCCTTTTCTCCTTTTCTTATGGGAATTCCGGGTTCAGGTCTCGCCACGTGACAGTGTGCTCTTTCTCTCGTATTAGGATCGGTTTCCCTTTCCGGGTGGGCTACTGGTTGCATGCCAGACTGTTGCCTCAATATTTTTAGGTATGTTGGGAGGGGTAAAGAGATGATAGGAGGGTAAGTTTATTTTCCAATTATTTGAGGGCCAGTATTTCGGTTTTGAGGTGGGAGGATAGGATTTGCAATGGGATTTTCAATCGAAAGCCAGATATCAAAAAGAAACGGGAGATTGGAATCTTTTCTTTGCATTGAAGTTTTGATTCATGCATTCATTCAACCCGTACCATGCATCCATTCCATTCCATTAGCATCCCAGTCTCCATCCGGCTGCTCCTGCTCCTGCCCCCACATCGGCTTGTTATTTGCCCTCCGTGTTTGTCCATCACAGCTGACAGTCCACCCCTCCGGGCCAACCCTCAAGCCGTTTTCACATCGATTCCGAGACGATGCCCTCCATAACGATGTGGGTTACCCAGATCGAATGGCTCATCTCGACCCTGTTACTACCGGTCAGCCCTAGGGCGCGCAGCTATTATATTTCTCGGGCCAAGCATCCGGGCCTCTTGTCTTACGGGACCGCCGACCCTTGTCGGCCAAGGTCTGGCTCACATTCGCTAAATCTGTTTACCAGGACATTAAGATTACCCGCTAACTTAGACTACCTTTACGGTACGGGCACCGTCTCTATTTTCTAGTCTTATAGTCTACTTTGCCATCGGCACAGGATTGCGCTCTTATCTTCACAATGCTATAAAGTCACAAGGAGTCCAAGAAGTGAATAGATTTGATCATAATTGATTTTTAATTTTTTTTGCAATCAATTAATTAACTAAGCCTTTCAAATTTTAACAACCTGATGGATCTACGACAGTTTAAAATATCTTTGATGGTAAAATCTATAGAAATTATATTTCTTTCGAGGACCTTTTATTGAATAAAGCATTCATTAGCCTTACACAACTCTCAAGTTACCACTTGTTTAGCCCGGGGGAGAAGCTGAAACTAGACCCACTGACTGCTATCACCAAGTAACACCGCCCACAACCGGCGCCCAGACACCGAGCGAATGCCCAGACCACGTGGTGTCTCTGATAGATTGAACACATCCAAACATTTTTCGGGGCACCACCCTCACGCTCTTATAAAGGGGCGAAATAATATGGGAATGGGGGAGAGGGCCAGTGCGTTGGCGAGGGATTGGCGTCAGAAGGTTGGGGGAATTGTAGATAGTGCGGAGTGGATGGAGACTCAGGATTGATGAGAGACAGTTGAACAGACAGAGAGGCAGACGGAGAGACAGACGCCGGCTGGCATCTGTCTCTCTCACCGAATCGCCCCATCCCTCCATCCCCCTCTTCTACTACTGAAAGTGCACACCCTTTTTACTCCCTCCCCTGCCCCCCAAATACACAACAACCAACCGCTTTCTCGAATTTGGCACAAAAATAAAGGCCGACGCATTCGAAAGGACAGTTGTGGGGGGGTCTATACAGTGCCCACCCACGGTGGCTAAGGGCATCCTTTAGGTGGGCATGGGAAGTATCACGTGTTCTTGCCCCTACACACAGCCTCACACCAAGGCTATACCCACCACCGCTGCCCGCCCTTCTTCCACCCCCTTGGGGGATCCCCCTCCCCAACCGCTCTCTCTTCATCATTCATTTGCACCTATTTTCACCCCCCTCATCCCATTACTGACGTCAGAAGATCTATTTCCTGTTTCCTTATTTTTTTATGACTTTCGAAATACATTTGCGATTACCCCCCCAAACAGGGGCGCAAAATACCATACTATTCTGCTTTTACAATTTTGTCTTCTTCTCGAGCCATTTTTATGTTTTCTTTGTCACATAATTACCTTTTACTTCAGTTATTACCCATTTCTTTTCATTATACTCCACTTTCTAGGATGACTCTCGTCAACAGTGATCCAAGCCGCATGAATTTAAGTTTTTCCGGATGCGGATTTTTATGTCTATACCACGGGGGTGTTGCAGCAGCCATTAAAGTAAGTTTTTGCAACAATATTTGCCGCTTCTGGCCACAATCTGAGCCCGCAGCCCCGATTTCGCAAGACGTGTTGGGGTGGAAAGTCCGTACTTTGCAAAAGTGCATGGTTCGCTAAAGTGCTCATCACGAACATCTTTAGAAAACAAAGGTCTGGGTGATCCAATTTTATCGAACGGTCTAGGTTTTTTGTTTAATTTGCTAGGAATAACTGGACATAATTTGGATCGAATTTTCTTTACTCGAATTCACCTAATGAAATAAATTGCAGGAGTACGCCCCACAACTCATCCAAGAAAACACAATATCCGGAGCATCAGCAGGCGCAATTGTAGCAGCAGCCCTTGTCACCAATGTCTGCATCTCCCAAGCAACATCGACGATGCTCCGTATTGTACGCGAGGTAGCCCCCAGCCATACGGTCCCTTTTATGACCCCTAATTATTTCAGGCCCGTTCGAGCTCGCTGGGTGTGATTTCGCCAAATTTTGATTTGATGGGATTGGTGAGGGAGGAGATCAAAAGATATTTACCGCCCGACGCCTATATAAAGTGAGTCTGGCGTTTTCTATAACCGGGGGTTTTCTCCAAGGGTTCGCAGGTGCAGTTCGCCCGTGGGATTATGGTCCGATCTGTGGGATTAGCAAGATCTTATCCTGGGCGGTTAGGTCACGGTCAATCTTTTGGTCGGATCTCACGCGAGAAAAGCGTGTAATTATGCAATAGCAGGGGTTACGAAATCGACCACCTACAGGGTAGGGAGGTAGATAGGGAGTTGTGGAATGGCTTTCAAAATTGAAATATCCACGAATTTTTGATATCTATTGATCACCAACATTAAGCTGAGATTTTCGAGATCTAGTACCCAGTTTCACACCTTGATTTTGCGGTCATTTCACTCTTTGATCGCAGCCCCCCGCTCCTCATATCGACTCCCTATTTGCCCTGAGGCAACGATTCCCCCCGAGGCAAACAATGGCTGTCACGCCATATCATCACCGCATAATTGTTACCCCCTCACTCCACCCATTCCAGATGCTCGGCCCGTCTGAAAATTTCGGTGACCCGGTGGAGCGACAAGAAGAACGTGATTCTTGATGATTTCAGCTCAAATGATGAACTAGTTGATGTAAGTTTCTCTCCGAACTCTTTAAAAATATAATTAGGCCATCACTTGCTCGTGCTTCATCCCTGGAGTATGCGGCGTCATCCTCCCCACATTCCGAGGCGAAAAATACCTGGATGGCGGGTTCTCCGATAATCTGCCCCAATTCGATGATCACACGGTTACAGTATCCCCATTTTCCGGGGAAAGCGACATCTGCCCACCGGATTGGGAATCGGCTAGGTGCGTTAATAACAGAATGAAAAGACATATATTTTTCAGCTTCTTTGGAATGATGTACAGCGAAACGTCGATCCGCTTTACGACAATGAACCTATTCCGGTTGATAGCCGTTTTGATGCCGCCAACACTGGAGGACTGCACAAAGATGTGCCTTCAGGGTTTCTCGGATACAGTTCGATTTCTCACCAAAAACAGTAAGGATTCCGCTATATCATGTAACAGCTTTTTCAAGGTATGGCACCTTGCATCAAGTGTCTGACGATCCAGACGAATATGGCACATCCTATGCCAAATCCACCGCCGTCTCAGGCTTCTATGGTATGACGGAACCAAAGAATAAAATTCCCGGATTTAAGGTCTCGAACGCTTCATCTTCTGAGACTGGCCGTGCCTTTTCTCCCCCCATTCGATCAAAAACCAGGACTGCAAATCATGCCGCTCATGCAGCAAGGTACCGTAACCTATTTCTTTTTCTGTAATGTCAAGTTCATTTCAGACGGAAACTAGACTCCGAATGCGATACTTGTGGCGATAGCGAGCACATGCACAATGCCGAAGATCTTGTGTTCCCGTCAATTATTCAACGGAGTGGGCACCCTCTTTCAAGACCAAAAAATCTTTTCAGCTTTCGATGAAGCTCGCAAAGCGGAAGAAACATTCCTGAAATGGCTGTGCTCTTTCTGGGTGATCAAATGCACACGGATGGCGTTTGGCATCTCCAAATATCCATTGGACGTGATGATCCTGTTCGCAAAAAGGTGGGACCAGTGGTTCAAGGCGTCCTTTTCCTTTGTTTCTTTTTCGTTTTTTGATGCGATCTCACGTGGTGTCGGGGGGTGTTGAGGAGGGGGGGGGGGAAGGGAGCATGGCGCCACTCAGGAACGCTCGCTATGAAACACTGGCTGCATGATAGATAACTGTGTCCCGATCCATGCCTATACCTTACCGCGTCAATACCATGTCAAAGGGCTCAGCGAAAAAGAGAGATGGTTTTAGATGGCATGTGACATTAGATTAGGGGAGTCGTTGAAATTGGAATGGTAAATCCGTCAAATTGTCGAAGAGATTTGATTGAATCATTTTGAACCCGGAATTTTTTAGATTAAAAATGATTTTGGTTTGAGGATCGGGAATAGAGTATTAGTTAATTATTTTTTTCAGGATCACCTCCTACATCCGCTCGATCGCCATCCCACAATGGCTTTACAACAAATTTGCCGAAATCGTCGACCTCATCTATCAGGAAATCGACAAGCAGAGGAACCAATTATCAGCCAAGTATGAGCAATTCTTATATCATTCATACCTTTAAACCCTTAGATTCTCCTGCCAATTGGCCGTCACCCAAACTGGCTACGAAATGGGTGCCCAAATCTCCCATAAGGAGCACTTTGGCGAGATTGAACTCAACGAAGATGCTAGAAGAGAATTGGCTGTGTTGCGCGAAAAGGAGAAGAAGCTTGGGCAAAAGAAATTGTCGAGGGTAAGTAGCTAAGTATTTTCCTAAACACCATATACTTTAGACATCTCGTTCCTCTCGAACAAGCATGGATCAATCTGATTCCCGAAAGGCGTCTGTCATTTCACGATCTCCGACTATCGGGTAAGAAACTAGAATCTTCTAACAAGTCTCAACTTTCTAGCTCTCAACACGCCGAAGAAGATTCAATCTCACAAGCCATCGAATATACAAACACTCACGATGCTGTCTACGCATTCCATTATGTCGATGAGAACAACAAGGTATGCGAATATTACATGAAAAGTAACATCCATTGTATAGGTCCGCAACGTGGAGCTGTTCAATATGGATAACAACCAACTCAGCCCACCACTTCCGGCATTGAATCGTGGCGTAAGCAACCCTTTGCCCGAAGAAGACGAAGAAGATTACGAAATGGAGGTTCGAAAAATATCCATAATTTTATAATCCCAGCCTAGGAAGCCCTGCCCTCCACCTCATCTCTTCCAGTCCCGATAATCGAAAAGAAAGGCGACGAAAACGACTCTGGTCTATCGGTGGAAGAAAGTGCAGCCAGGTATCGTGTGATTGCTTTGCTCAGCTTAATTTTGTTTTTCAGTTCCAAAAGGGACGCTTGCTGTTCGCCTGTACGCCATCTATCGCTTTCCAGAACCCGTGGAAGTCATCAAAAGCGGGGGGCAGCTGCCTTGCAACCATCTAGGTAGATTGAACTCAAGAATTATGGTATTATGGTGTCGTTTAGAAAGTCGCAAGTTGTGAGTGTGCGTGATCTGGCTGCTTCATCGGATTCTGACGGAGGTGGGATAAGAACTTCCAAAAAATTAAACGCCGTTTAGAAGCCGGCGAAACCTTCTTCGTACCCCGTGGCCGTCAACGCACCACGTCGTTAGAATATGAAGGTGACCCGGAGCAAAGTGATAATGAACCAAAAAGTTCCTAAAGTTTAATATTTTAGTTGCCGTGCATGTATCTATTGGCCATATTTAAATCATACCTGTTAATGTATCCCTGTTAGACAATCGCTAGTTCATTACCGATCGGGTTCCCCCAAACAATTATTACGCGTGTATACCCCTGATCACTTTCTCATTTATGTTTGCCGACGATTATATCATCGTTTTAATACCCCGCTCCATGAATCAAAATCTACCATCAGCACTGTCTGTCTGTGATACCGGTGTCAAGCAGATTTTATCAAAGACGTCTATGTTTATAAATTGTGGATAAAACTGTTTCCTGATACCCCCTGGTGTGGAGCGCATTATAGTTTGAACTGATAGTGCGCTATCAGACTACACCAATCGGCAGACCGGCCAGACGAAATTCATTCCGTTACGCCAGCTTACAGAAATCGAATTTTTAGCTTTGCTCTAACCTACAGCATATGACAAATGGATATATAATTTTTTTACTTCTTTTAGATGAAACAAGAACCTAGTGTACTTGAATGGAACTCAAATAAGGATATTCTGGTCTTGATCCTTGGATGGGCTGGCGCTGCTGATAAACACCTAAAGAAATATTCTGAACTTTACAAAAGCTATGGATTATCTACCCTACGATATACTGCATTTTTCGATGGCTACAATCGAAATATCTACTGCCTGGTAATTACTCTAACGTTGTAAAATACCCATCAGGCCCCTACAGAAATCGATTCGATACTCGACGATTTTGCAATCGTTTACAATAAAAAGCACGTGAAATTGATTATTCATTCGATGAGCATGAATGGGATTATGTGTCTGACATCACTGATGAATTGCGGAAAATTCCCAGACGTCTTCGAGCGTACAATCGGCATCGTATTTGACAGGTTTGCACTTTTACCGTTCTAAATTTATTCATCAGCTGCCCAATTTACGAAAACTCTCCTGGTGGATATCGCGAGGTGCTGAATTTTCAAATAGGCAATTATTTCGGAGACTCATATTTGGGGCAACTCAAAAAGACAGCAACTATGTGGGTACTGCTAGGAAAGAAGGCTTATGATTATTATGAGGTAAGTGGTAGTCGATTCCTTTAATACCGTCTAGATGAAATTCAAACATAATCTTCTTGGGTATGAACTGAAAGATATGATACAATACCATTACCTTGCTGAACACCCAAAGATCCCTCAACGGCAGCTGTATTTATATTCGGATGCGGATATAATTTGTAGCTCGTGGTGGGAAATCTAACTTTTCGAAAAACTACCTTAACAGCAAGAAGTAATTTATTGAAACGCATTTAGGCAAATACAACAATTCCACGAAAAACAATCACATATGGGGCGAGACGTCACCTACCGTAACTTTGTGGACTCACCCCATGTGGAGCACGCCAAAACCTACCCAGCTGATTACCAGAAATTGCTTCATGATTTCGTGTTCAAAGTCATCGGGTCAAACGATAAATCAAAGCTATAATAAACTATTTTAATTGGTTGATATCAAAATATGCACCTAAGAATTTCTGATTTTGATTCAGAGTCTCTCCCGCCTCCTAACCGTCTATCCAACTTAACAGTTTGCCAATGTGTCAGTTTGCCATTTGCCAGCTTATCCGGTCTTCGGCTGCGACCTGGAGAAGTTGTGTGAATGTTTGTGGAGGTGTTTGTCGACTTGCCCCCCGGACGGACACACCCCACACTTGCCAAACGCACACACTACTGACATTCAACTCATTTAGCACACCGTCCTCGAAACTGTCAATCAAAACTAGCCGTTATAATCATGAATTCAAGCCTGGCTGTCTTTGCTTGTCTATTAGGTATGGAAAGAATTGTCGAAAAATAGTTTAAAAGCTTCTATTATTTTTGTAAGGATCTTTACTAAAAAGTCTGCACTTTCAAACTGACCATGAGAATTAATATTTATGGTTTAAATATCATTTTTAGGTTTAACCTTCGCCTCTATGTATTACCCTTACCGCACCTATACTGATTTTGGCGACTCGAGCAATTCACTTTCCGGAACCGGCAACAATGCCAATAATAATGCCGGAGCTACTATTGGTACGTTCCATTCCTATTCAGTGTTCTCATTTAAATCCTTTTTCTAGCCCCTGGATCTCAAATCCAACGCGACACCCCCACTGGCGCTTGCACCACCGTCGACCCCTACTGGTGCCAAGAATACGTAAAACAAAGCCTAGACTATGAAACGAAATTTGGCGGTCAATCCCAGGCGGTAAGTTCAGCGTCCAATTTTTTTGATGATTTCCGTATTTTAGCAAGTCTGCCAAATGCTGAAGACTTCCCTGGTTGAGGCGGTGAATGGCTGTTGCCAGGCGTTGCGCGCTAACGGATGCCCATAAGTTAATAAATATTTTTGCGAATTTACGCCGTCTGGACCGGTGGGGGGTGTTTACCGAAACAACGTGCCAAGCAACGAAAAAAGAAGTTAAGCAGAATTTAGGATTTGGTGTGACAGCTAGGGAAGTTAAAACATTTTTGGGGTTTCACAAAGGAACTCTTCCTTAATATCCAATTTTTTAATATAACAAGTGTTTCTAAGACGCTTTTGGCTATTCCTAAACGTAAAATCATTAAAAAAATTCCGTTAAAAAGACAAAAAAGATATTGATTTTTCGACGACCCATTGTCGATTGTCGCCTAAAATTTCGATTGGAAAACTATCTGCTAACACGTTCACGACAAGTACCTATTCTAAGTTTTTATTCTTTACCACCTGGCATATAGCTAAGCTTTACTAAAAACTCTATTCAGATTTGTAGTACAATATTATCAGGAATTTCTAGTTTTCTAGGACAGGACAGTACCTAGGCCTGAGCCTAAGCCTGATCCCAGCCTACGATCTTTCAAACCTAAGTTGTGAAAAGAACATCTCGATCCCGCGATGAGTCAAGCTGTCAAAATCACTTACTCCAAGATGTTTCTTTGGTCCCTATCCGAACTGCCCCGCGCCCTTCTTTTGATTCTGTTTGTTCTCACAATTTCAAGATTAACCAAAGCCCACCTAACCTCCCATCGAAAGAATGTCCTATGAATTTCCCTCCACAAAAAAAGCACGTGCTCGCTTTTTTTGGGGGTGAGTATGGGATATTCACGGCTCCCCGGATTTCCGGGCTTCTTCCATGCTTCTCTCTACCCGTATTCGGACCCCACCCCTGAGGGTTTAGCGCGGCTGGGTGCGAAGGAGATGATTCGAATCGGATTATTTGTTTGGGGGGCATAGGAATCGCAGGCGGCCTTCTGGCCACCTCAGGAGCGCTTGAGGGCCATATCCTGCCCTCGGCAGGCCACTTCGCACAAATTGCAGCCTCTCGGCTTCCGGTTCATTTTTCCTAACCTCTTGACTGGCACCCCAGGGGCCACCCCACACACGCCCCTCAAAATTCGACTTTTTTCACCCGCCCTAGGCGGTCCGGGACCGACCGGCGGCCATTGAATTACGCACACAATGAGGGGGGAGAGTCGCCAGGGCCGAGGCTTTCTAAAAATATTTAGTTTTTCCTTTGGGCATTTGGTGGTGGTCGGCTGGGAAGGGTTGGCGGCTTTTGCTAGACAATGGACAAATGCCGTTCTTAGGTTTTAAAGGGTTTGGCCCGTATGCCACATCGCAAGATTGCCGATCTGTGAGGTTGATCGGAAGGTCGCTAAAAAGTTGCTTTTGGGAATTGACTTGCAAATTAATTGAGTTTTACAGTACCATCTAACTCCAAATTTTGCGCAAGCAAAGAGACGTTTAGCTGGTGCTCAATGCACTGTTAGGTAAGGTAAACAGATTCCATTTCAAATATTATTTAGACTACGGATTCTGTTTGTAGATGTCTATGGAAAAAACACAAAAAGTTTTAGTTAGCTTCCGACCAACTTTAAGAAGCATGGTAATTAGATTATATCTTTCAAAACCTACATATTTTACTTCCATTCTGCCAAAATTACACGTCGTTCTTCAACCTTTTTCTCCATTTTATGTGAAAAGCCTCTCTTCCAGACATGAATCCCCATTCGAATTTCGCCCATTTTTCCTGGCGCTTCCCGATTGGATCCATCTGCTGGCCAGCTAGCATCCGCTCCTCAGGCTCATTTTCCTGGTGATCCCCTCAGCCCCCCTACATCTCGACTATGCAAAAGCCATGCCATACCCTCCCCTTCCCATCCCATTGCAGTGTAACCGCGCTCGACAACACAAACAGACATCGCGCGAATTAATTTGTGTTCCCTTCATGTGGCTAAAGGGGAGGAACGGTCTCTCGGCTTTTGCTGATATTAAATCCATGCCGCCCACCTTAGCGGGCAAACCCCCTTCCTTTATTCAGCAGCTCATCCGGTAAATCGCCGTCAACTCCCCCCCCCCATTCCTCCCCGGGCCAAAAAACGATCTCAAAAATTCAGCGACCCACATAAATACTAGAGCTCCGGGGAGCCGCCGGATGTTTTTGCATGCTTTTGATTAGCTGTGTTATGCGATGGAATCTTGTTGGTTCTGAGCAGTTAATTTTGTTTTTGGAGTTTTAAGGTAAAAACATTTATTAAAATATTGCAACAAAATAAAATAAATGAAAACTTTAAAAATACGGAGCTTATCATCGCCTTTCAAAATTTTCTAATACTCACGAAGTTGAATTAATTTACCTCTAAAACCTTCTTAAAAGCTTTCTCTATTATTTTTAGAAGTTTTGATGAAATCACACTTTTATTTTGAGATTCGGTCTCCGACCTTGCAACCTGTTCTCGCTAAAAACTCACCTCCCATCTTCTCAAACCAACCCCAAACATTCCTAGCACGCTATATTAATTTTTGCAACCCACGTTGCCGGGTAGTAACTCTTTCCCCCAGACACAACCTTTCCACGCCATATCCCAAATTCACACCCAGTTCTACGTATTCTTGGCGGCGCCTGGGACTGCCCGCAGAATTCGGTGTGCCGTAATTCTTGCGGAGATTCTGGTAATTGTTGGAGCCGGCAATTGACAATCCATAATTTTTTGAAAGGGAAGCTCACACGGCAATTGGACGGTGCTCTGCACTTAGGCTTTTGATTTTCGATAATACAATTTTCGAGTGTGATTCGTGTAGTTGATGCTGCTGTCACCCGTCAAAACAGCACCATCTATCACATGTTAAAGTAGATGTTCCACCTGCCTCGCCACGTTGTAAGACCCTTAAGGCACAAAATCATTTCCTGATTTATGCGATGGTCCCGGACTCAACTTGTGCACTGTTTAAGCTTTGGCCATTGGCGCCTTTTTTGCAGGATCACACCGAATGTAAACCCTCCCGGTTGTGGTCGGTTGAGCTCTCAATTCCCCGCTCCGCCCTCAGGGCACATTGCCGATTTTGTCGTCGTTGTGACCTCACCAAAATCTTGGCCTTGCCCAACTTTTTGTTCCATTTTTCCTTGTGAGGCCCTGCTGCTCCACCAGGGGGCAGAGTTCGAATTTCAGAGACCCGGGGCCACCACCCTCAACCCGGGCCCTAACACAATCCCTATGCCGATCTCGCGCTTCTTGCAAAAATCCCCTCCACCCCGTCGAACACTCCACCTCGCATCAAATTACGTCCTCTCCCCCCAACACCGTCGGCCCTTGTTGGCTTATGGATTTTGATGAGAGCAAGCAGCATGAAAATTAAGAAAAGTCCGTTTTATTCTGGGGCAGATTTAGCGGTTTTAAATCCGATGGCTCCAGTAAGATTAAACGGTGAATTTTTACGCTCAGGCCGATTTATGTAGATTCCAGCTCCATGGCACTCCGATCTCCGCAGTTTTCGATCCAATGCTTCCGCTAATTGCTGGCGCAAAAATCCAAGAATCCTGTCAACACCAGACAAATCCATTTTCCTGGCAGCTCTGACCGAATTCTAGTTTTTGGTTGTTTAGTGGAATTTGGTTTTTCTCGTTTGTTTGTGGTCGGAGGAGGAGAAGGCGACGAATTACCAAAGTGCTCGCTACCTTTCGCGCCCGTTGGCCCCCCGATAATCACGCTCGGTCAGTTTCAGCTCCCACTTTTTGGCTTCCTGCTTGGGCCACGGGGTCGGCTGGGGCAGGGGGATCCCCCATGCTTCTCCACCCCCCAAAAAAGGGCTGCATTTGAAAATGCGCACACACATACCTAGGGGCTCTCTTTTTGTGGACTGGTGGCATAAAATATTGATGCAAAACATTGGCTGTGCTTTTGTCGTCGGTCGACGTCGTTTTTGTAGTGGGCCTCTGGGGGACAAAAACGATGAGTCTTTAGGCGCGGCCTACGCTAAAAATGGTAGCACTAGCAACATATGACGCTTGCAACAAAAAAAATCACACTTTCAGCCGATTCCTTAAGTTGCGCTTTCTTTGCAATTCCTCTAGACATACGCTTCAGTTTTTTTGGAGTTGCGACGAACGGCGCTTAGAGCCCAACATAAACTATTTTTTATTGTTTCCAGCAGCGTTCTGTTGCCATTTCTTAGGTCTAAGCCGCTGAATCCGGGTTTGGTGGTTTTATTCGGGGGTTGCCTTTGTTGCCTTCCTAGGGCACATGTGTTTCTGCAAGATTTATGGGTGGATTAAGGTCGAGGGCGAAAAAAGCGGGGCCAATCGAAGCGGAAACTTCAAAAAAAAATTTTGATGCTGGACTGGTTTTTGGAACAGTTGGTTTTTATCATTTTTACAATCATCTGTCACTGAATCTCTTTTTCATGATGAACCCGGGTTTAAAGGTGTATTTTTGCGCTTCAGTGGAGTTCGGGCAGTTTATATTTTCTTAATGCAACAGCATTTTCCCCACCTTTTTCCCTTTTTCTAGGCGGCCAGGGCAATCCCCTTCACCTAAGAGCTTTGACCTTAACGTGGAATGGGAGAAACGCTGAAATTCAGCTCAACGCCTCCCAATTACGGGCACTTTCCAACCAGTCGCCTTCGGGTCGATAATTACATTAGAAGAGTGGGGTTTGTCCGTCTGTTTGGTTCGTCGATCTCTTTCTCTATCCGTTTGTATGTGTGTTTGTTGGCATCGTGGGCACCAACCAGTGGTCTCTCCTTCTTTCTATCAGCTAAAGAAATCTCTCCTACCCCTTCGGGACGGGCTTCTCCACCCAGGCTTTTGGAATTATTTTCTCGTTTGCTAATGCGAATGGCCTTCTTCCCATCGAGATGCCCCGAGACGTCTACCTTATTTTTTTTTGCCTGATATTCCGGGGACGGGGATGTTATTTTCGCGCTGAATCACCATCGTTGCCCGAGGCGGAGCGGGGCAATTGATACGCTCATTCCATTTCACCCGCGCATTTTTCAATTCGTCTTTCCTCCGATATCGATTTTTTTTATAATATTATATATGTGTATTCGACAATTTAAATTTAAAGAATTCTAATTAACGTTAAGCCAAGATGGTACAAAAAGAAAATGTACTGCTGCTCCTTACGGTATTTGGAGTGGTGTGCGGGACGGTGCTTGGCGTCGTGATGCGGGATTCGGAGAATCCGATGAGCCGGAAGCATTTGGCATACTTGCGATTTCCCGGTAATAAAGTATGGCTTAACCTATCTGAATGTTTTTAGGTGATGTCTTTGTGCAGATGTTGAAGATGTTGATCTTGCCATTGATTTTGAGCAGTATTATGTGAGTTTCAAAAATTTAAAGTGGCAGGAAACGGATCGGAAAATATTGAACTGATTGAAAAAGCTACTATAATTGGAAAAGATCCATCAACATTTGTTTCTAGCACATCACTGTCAAGCGTGGATTCCGGCACGGCAGGAAAACTTGGCGTGATATCTTTAGCATTTTATTTTACAACAACCATGTCAGCAGTAATATTAGGTAATTTATTTCGGTTTTAAGTAAATTTTTTTGATATTTAGGTATCATATTGGTGGTGCTCATCCAACCAGGCACCTGGGTGGTCACCGACATCGAAGCCGCATTGGGTGAAACTAAAAAGACCCCGCCCTGCATTTCGAATGCTGTCGATACAGTCCTCGATCTTGTCAAGTAAAATATCAATAAATTTTTATCAATATATTTGTTTAGAAGTCTCTTCCCCGAAAACCTCGTCGAAGCCACGTTCCGGAGTGTAGGTTGCCTCAAAAACTCTCAAGACGAGTTTTAGGAAAAAGTCTGCATGAAATTCTTGAATGGCAGCGTATTAGTCGATCCGGAAATTGTGATGAAGATGTCCGTTGGTAAGACATTAAAAAGTGCATCTATAACGAAGTTTAGCGGAGCGCGCTATTTTTGAGGAGGTGCCAGAGAAGGTCCGCTCGGACTCGCTGAACATCCTCGGACTTGTGATGTTTTCAGTGGCGTTGGGAATTACGATTGGGTATGATAGTATTCAAATAGCCTCTAAAAAAAATGCTTAAGCTGGATTGGGGAGGAAGGGAGGGCGTTGCGCGCATTTTTCCGAAGCTTGGAAGCCTGTTCGATGAAGCTGATTGGGCTGGTTATTTGGTGAGTGTTTATAAATTACAAATCTGCAAACTATGACATTTTTTAATTAGTTTGGTAATTTGCATATTTTTTAGGGTTTCGCCTATTGGTATCACCTTCCTGATTGCGGCCCAGATCGTCGGGATGAAGGACCCCGGAAAGGAATTGCAGCGACTTTTGGGGTAAATCGAAAACCACAACCTTATACCGTTGAGCACACGTTCTTACTGCCAAGGTATAGTCAACAAAAATTTTAGTTACATGATCACCGTCCTCCTCGGCCTTTTCATTCACGGGTTCATTATCCTGCCCCTAATTATGGTCGTGGTAAGCAAAAAAACTAACAATATACAATCTCGATTAGTTGGCCCGCAAGAATCCGATCAAATACGTCTACGGTATGGCACAGGCTCTACTGACGGCATTGGCCACTAGTTCCAGGTATGCAATTTCAATCAACAACTAGAAATCTTTCAGTTCCGCCACGTTACCGTTATCGATAAAATGTTGCGAGGAAAATAACGGGATTGACCCCAGGGTCACCAGATTTGTTCTGCCATTGGGAGCCACGATGTAAACAATAATTGTACGGCAATTATCGTAACTTTTTAGTAATATGGACGGGACAGCGCTCTATGAAGCTGTGGCCGCGATTTACATTGCGCAATGTGTCGGGTTAAATTTGAGCCTGGGGCAGATCATTCTTGTCAGGTAATCTTAGAATCTAGAAGTTAATATTTTTGTTTATTTTTTAGCTTGACAGCCACCCTCGCCAGTATTGGTGCTGCTGGAATTCCTCAAGCCGGAATCGTGACGATGATTATGGTGCTGATCGCTATTGGACTGCCATCGAATTTGTTTATTCTCATCTACCCAATTGATTTCTTCTTGGACCGTATTAGGACGACTGGTAAATTTGGACCAAGATAGCTTAAAAATTATTTTAGTTAACGTCCATGGTGATTCGATTGGTGCGGCCGTCGTCGCTCGGCTTTGTGAAAAATATTTGCAGGAAGGCGCTGTGGAGATTGAGGTAAAAGAAATCATAGTTTTTGAGCTTTGATCTTGCCCCGAGATATACTTCCTATTTCAAAACGAACGAATCGCCTGCCAGGTTAAATTCTAAAGAACGCGCCCAATTACCCACTCATCCGCGAGGGGTTGAAAATTAAAAACTCCAGGATGCGCGTCCAAAAATAAAAAGATGGACCTGGTTGCAGGTGAAACAGCCAGAAGGATACCAAGTGCTCTCCCAGACTGCCAGCCCTGATCCATCGAAGAAATTGACTGTGGCTGTCAACAATCATCACGACGCCAACAGCCATATGCTCTAATTTTAATTATTATATACCTTCCCCTTTGTTCTGAAACGACGATTTATGAACTACCAAATATTATCCATGTCTGGCCGCCGTCAAATTAGCATTCGCCGGTCGTCGCCCTTTATTTTGACGCAAATCCGTCTCCTCAAATCCAATATCCTCCAAAACAACCCTCCCCAATCCTGCAACCCCCATGTTTTAACCCCGTGTTTTTGAGCCTTATGTGCCTTCCATATAATCCTTCCGGCCAATCACACCAAACACACCCAGGCTCTTCTGCGCTATCAAAAATGAGGTCCCTTCCCGGTTTTTCTCAGCACCCACAAACTGGACTTTCTCCCCTTCTGCTTCGGATAAATTATGGTTTTATCTTCTTGAACCCGTGATGTCCTTTTGGCTAGTTTTGGATGGTTTAAAGTAAAAAAAAAAAAAAAAAAAAAAAAAAAAAAAAAAAAAAAAAAAAAAAAAAAAAAAAAAAAAAAAAAAAAAAAAAAAAAAAAAAAAAAAAAAAAAAAGCGATGAAAGATGATCCGCATGCGAAAATATGTGGACCCCCCATAGAGCGGAATCTGAAGAACAAGCCTGATGATCCCAATCCCTACCCCCGCAGACCCCTAAAAAATGCCCTCCCAAGCGTTGGCTCTTCTTCCCCCCGACCCAACTGCAAACTCCACCCATCCTCGTATATATTCTCTCTGTGTCAGTTTGTTTTATTTTGTGGTAGCTATATAGTGTTGCCGGGCCTCCACCATTCCATTCATTTTCAAATTTTGCAAAATTTCTTTTTTGAATAAATCGAAAAGTGACAAAAGACGGAAGGGGGAAGGGATCCCATAATGACGTCTATCTAGCTGAAGCCGGAGATGGAAGTACAATTCCGTGGGGCGGCAATTATTTGCTGGGGCGAATAGCGGCTAATTGTCGATTCGGACCTGCGCTAAAGCGATTAATGGTAGTTCCTCAAAATTGGGAAGGAAACTCGGCAGAATGTCTGCAGCTTTTGAGACTAGACATCTTGGATTGGTTTCGTTGGTTCCACAAAAATGGGCCTTAGTTACCGTATCTTGCATTGGTTTTTTTGAATTTTCGATTTAAAGCAACTTCTATAAATCTGAAAATCGCGTCTAAAAATTGTTACATATTTCATGAAACCTCCAAATTTTCTCCTCATCCGCCTACAATTCGCCTCACTAATTGTCCTGACTCAAACAGGTCTCCCCCACTCGATCCATAGCATCTGATGTCGTCGACAACATTAGACACCATGGGAATACTTTTTCAAACTCCCTTGGGTACCGTCCTAATCATCCGTCCAACTAATCGAGCCACGCCTCCACCAAATTTTTGTTATACTTGCCCTCATCTTGTAGTCATTTGCTGGCAGCTCGCGATTTGTTTGGGATTTGGTGTGAATTTCTAGCTACCCTAGATACCAAGAATTTCAGCAGACTCCATGGCAAACTTGTGGTTCCTCGTCCTGGTGGCTGTCTTCTGTGCGCTGGCTGTTGATGCGGGTTTTATCAAGAAATCCGATATTGAGCAGCCACGACCAAAGGTAGCTGACGCTCAATATTTAATTTTCTAACGCTATAAGTTTAGCTCTGTATCCGGCGCCTTGAACGTAACCTTCGCGTCCAGCGCTTCGTCGCCCAGCCCGGCGAGTGTGACGCGCTGATCGAGGAGTATGGTAAGACCTAATTTCATATTTGAATTAATGATTTGAATTCAGGACTCGAAAATGTCGGCTACGACAAGGAGATCGATCCGGCTGACGCACTACAGCAGTGCTGCCTGGAAAAGTGCCCCTACAATGCGCTGCGTGCCATCGGCTGTCTCCTCTGATCCAATGCGCCGTTCATTTTATGGCTTCATCCATTCTACTGTGATCCCTCTTGTTTGTATTGAATAAAGACGTTAAAGTAATTCATTGCCTCCAAAAATACGGAGTGAGATCGGCCGCGAACAAACATTTTAAAAGCTTTATCCATACCAAAAAAAAATTACAAAATCAAAGCACTACCCGCAAGACAAAATGGAAATACGTGACCCGTACATCACCCGATCGGGGGTGCAATCAAATTGATAATGTTGAACGTGACTAGCTGCATTTTTCAAAACGTTTGAGCTTCGGAAGGACCGGAATGGCGTGCAGAATTATAAGAGGATGTTACAAATTGGGAACTAAGGGGTTAAAGTATCGAAGAGTAAGGAAGATTTTGGGACTAGGCCGGTACACATTTGCTGGGGACACGGAGGGAGCTGAGGTTTTCTTCAGGACGGTGGGCTTCTGTAGCAGCCAGTGGGAAAGTTTCGGTGATGTCTGGGTAGAATTCGCTGGCGGTGACTAAAAGTTAGAAGTTATCTATGGGTTATCCGCTTTTTCTAGTGAATTAAATAGAATTTAGTTTTTCCCCCCTCTATCCTCCCTCTGACATCATTCCAATATGAATTCTGCATACCTCCTTTCGTTGTCTGCGGCATCTCATTCCCAAGCAGCCGATCAATCGTCCCAAAGAAATGACGCACCCGACTAAAAAAACTTTTTCTTAAAAATCAGCAAGGTTCAAGTTGACGTTAGTGTCCTACTGGGAATCGTTAGGACACGGCAAAGCTCATTTTTTTATTATCTGCCATTCGCTCAAAACTTGCGGACCTTACATCTCTGGGGAAATCAGTTTCGAACGAACACGACTGCAATGGCACCGACGTGGGAGTTGATTTGATTATAAACATACCGCAGCCCGGCCTTATCGAATAATGCGATGAATTCGGCGCGGAAGTTCTGGTTGAAGAACGCGTAGAAGAGGGGGTTTAGGCATGATGAACACATCGCAATGATGTGACAGCTAGAATACAGTATTCATCTTCCTTTTATCTTCTTACCCCGCAAAGACAATCACAGAAAATGGCGCCCATTCGAAAGTATTCGTCTAGAAAATACCATTAAGAAATGCAAAGGCTTTTACCATATGAAAAACGTTTAACGGCAGCCAGGCGATCCCAAAAACGGCCACAACGCAAATTAACAAAAGATGAGTACGTCTTTGTCTCTCGACGACCGATCTGCAACTTAGCAAAACGTCAAAACTGTTCTATCACTTTTCTGAAGTAATTTATCCATCCTTACCACCATAATCTTGAAATTTGTCGCATACACTCAATTTATTGAGTTGATCTTTCCCACACCAATATACTCCGTATCCAATATTCCCAAGAACTCATGCGTGAAAATAGACAGATTGGAAACAAATTACCTTCGCCGTAGACTCGACGCCATCGCTGGGCGAGCATTATTTTTTGTGGAAAATCGCATTTTCATACGGTGAGCGATGCGAGAATATGCGAAAACCTGAAAAAGACAAAGCCTTCAGACCCGGAATCCCGTGTCAAACCGTAGAACACAGCGGAAAGGCATAATGCGTCGCTAATGCGCCGAGAGTATAATCACGCTTGGAGATCCACATCTAAAAATAAACTATTTAAAGGGTAACGCGTTCCCTACATTGTTCCAAATATCATTTTGCTCATGGCACAAATCTAGGGAGATGCCACAGGGTTCCGACCGGAACACTGGCTTTAAGTCGGATGCTATGAAGAGTGGAATAGCGAGTATCTAAACAAAATGGCAGGGTTAAATAGTTTTCTGAGTACCAGTGATGTGATCCAAATCATAATAAAAAAGACGAGCGCCAGGTTTTGTTGTCGTTCTCGTTTTGTTGGGAAGATGACGAGCACGTAACTAAAAATTTAATATTTGAGTGTCTCCCATGGATCGTATCATCGTCATTTGTTCTATTTTTATTGAATTCCTGGATAGTATGGCTTAAGTTTTTATCATCGTTTTCTTAGTTTATATTTGACTAGTTTCGTCATGCATTTCCCACAACTACTATTGATCCTAGCCGTATAGTCATGAGCTCGACTCCCCCTAGGGAAAATACGGGGCCCAAGGTTTTTGATCCTTAATTGCTCCCTGACCAACCAAAAAAGGCAAAGCCGCTAGCAATACGGAGAATTTCTGTTATTATCGCACCGAAGGTGCATACCGATCGAGTGCAATGGCAGCGATGCTGAACGTCGACAAGAAGACGTTGAACCCCTGTAGACTGCCGGCTATTTTGCAAGGCAATGTTCCGAATGGCCAGAAGGTGAACATTACGGTATAGAGGGTGATTGGTGCCGTGACGGTACAGACCTAAAAAATGGTTTTCTTGAATGTATTTTGATATCTATAAAAAAACCGTTCCTCCAGTTTTTAATCCCAAACTATGCAAAGTTAGAAAATTCCCGCTTTACAACCTATATTCCAATCAATCTTAGCATTATTTTCACATCCCCTTTATCCCAAAAAAATGTCACACATCTGGGCCCTCATTACAAGCCTCTTCCTCACATATTGTGATGATTAATAGTCCCGCAGAATGGAAAAGAGCCTCATTTCCCCTCCCTATCCCATAGATAACAGATAGAACCCAAAATAATAATGAATGCGGTGTGTTGTTATTAGGCCCCCCACCACGACCACCCAACCCCTTCAATCTGCCACCCCAAAATCCTTACAAAAAAGTCGCTCAACGCGAGGTTCATGATGAAAAAGTTGCGCGTGGTTCGCATATGAGGATTGATCACGACGACCAGGATCGTCATAAAATTTCCGAAGGCGCCAAACACTGAATTATTGACATTACATTTTCACTTGGATTCTTGGACTCACATATCACCACGAGGTAGGCAGCTGTGATCGCGTAGCCAATCTGGAAATGAGGAATTTCAGAGCGGGTCCCTCTTTTTTTTTGGGATGGCCGGCCGTCCCTACCAAAAGTTGGCATTGGCTTTATATTGCGAGCTGTGGGGTTGAGCCGGTCAAAACACGACACGGCCAAGGACCAGACAACTTTCATGAATAGAGCTTTTGCATTTGGGAATAGCTGAGCAAAACGCAGAAGGCGAAAAGTCTCAGGTCCAATCCACAATTTTGTTAATCATCTTTAATAAATTCAATTAATTCCTCACCTCTGTAGAAGCATACCCAGTCCCATTCAAAACAATATCATCGCGAAAGTAATGGTTGATATTCTCAAATATATGCCACCATTCTTCACACGACGGTCGAGTGTCGTTTTCTGCCATATCTAAAGCGAAATAGTATAGCTGTTAATGCCCGAAAAAGAAAACATCAATGGAAGTTGCAGAAACGGGGGAACGCAAACGGCTATTAATGCGCCATGTTTCCAGCTGGCCGCTCTGATGGGGGCACGTTTTTTCTCTGCGCTAAATTGGGCAGGTGGAAACCAAGGTTTAGCGGTGATATCAAAAGCCACTTTGTGCTTTCCAGAAAGTGTCGGCAATTAATGGGAAGGGCGGAGTTGTGTAGTATGGCATTGTAAAAATCTAATGTTCAAGGGAAAATGTTTTAGCGTTTTTAATAAATTTAGTGCCTTAGATATGATCGCAGCTGACTTGCAGTATGTAAATTTTAAATAAAAATGAGCAAAGTATCAAAAGTTGACTGTCCTTTTTAACTTATAACAAAGTAAACCCTTCACCAAACCTAATTGAAATTTTTAACTTTAACCAGAAATACCTAAAATGACAGGAAAAGCCGAAAAACCTCAAGAATTCATCAAAGTTCTCCTAAAACCGCAAACACCTCTTAAGCACTTTGGAATTCCCTGATCACACCTGGCTCCAAGGATCAGTTAAGGAGAACACCCGGAAGACGAAGCCTCACCCCCAGCCAAGGAGCCGAAGGTAGAAGAGGCTCACCGGCTCAAGCTCAATTTGCACGAGAGCCCCTCAACGGCCCCGAGCCCCACTCGACGCTTGCCCCTCCCCGGAGCCTCTAGGCCCCTCCAAACTATGCTAATTTCGAATCCAACTCCCTCTAATCACGCCTGAAATCCCGACGACTAGGCTGTAAGAAGGTGTAAGAAGGAGTCTAGCTAGGGTAGTGGCACCCTTTGACTTGTCTGGGCTTCTAGCATTCGCGGTGACCACGAAGTTCATGTTGTTCATTCACAAAACCAACAGCCAGACCGAAGAGCGTAAAAACGATGTGTTAGCTGCTTCAGCTACAAGCCCATCGCCAGAATAATCGAATAGCTCCAAACAAACAGACTCAATGGACCGTGAAATCTCGCCATTCAACACTCCGCCGTCTATGATTCACTTTTTGGGGGCCTCAATGGGAATGTGATTCAAGGCGTTCGGCCAAAAACTGGATTTTGCTATTTAATTCTAAAAACTTTGGAAGAAATTGTTAATGTGTCCTGCATCGAAAACAGCGATAATAATCCGGGTTAGTGATCGCCTGTTGCAGGCTGAATACACCGGAAGGATGGGCGAAAAAATCCCAGAAGCTCATCGACCCCAAAAAAGAAGAAGACTGCCCGGGGGTTCGAATAGACGACTAAAGACCCTTCGTTTTTGAAGGCAGCACTCTATGTAAACAAGATAGTGTTTTTTCGTTGTTCATCGAACTACTAGTATTCCGCTGGGTAAATGGGTTTATTTCAAGCAGCTCATGGAAAATCTTGTCAAAAACGGTGCCGAGAAATTTATCGAAACCTTAAATTCGTGGATAAAATGGAGAATGGAAAGATTGGCTAGGTGGGAAACTGGGGAAACTGCTAGTTTTAAACAAGGAAAAACGCGTTTCTAAACAGACCAAGAAAAATCTCTTCAAAATGGTGCGAAAGGATTTATCGCAACTCTAGATCCATAAATGGCAAACGGAAACATACGTGCACCCCATAAAACTTCTAGTCAACAACCCGAAAATTGCCGAGAAGATATATGGACCATCAAACGAGCTTACCGGAACAAAAAGCTCGTAATTCGGGGGCAGACATCGTCGAGGAGCATGTTCCGGTAGTTTCCGCCGGCTAACGAAAAATTCCCCTGGGCCTTTTCATGGGCCTCGGACGCCCACATGGATGTCCTAATTTTGATCGGAAACGGAAGGGTCCGATGAGGTGGATGGGGAGAGCTAGACCTTCAAAAAGGCAATATCCATTCCGCAATTAGGTGCTAAGGGAATGAAGAGAGTTAAAATTCGCTAAAATGGAAAACAATAGCTTGAATCCATTTTAAATTTAGCTGAAACAGTGAAAAAAACAGATTTAGAACCATTGAAGAGATCAGAGAGAGAATGGTAGAAAATGTTCGCTCTACAGCGACCTCCGTGACACTAAAAACCCATTTCCAAAAATGCACGCACCCGCAAACACCTAAAAATGTATTAAGAACCAATAACCTCGAGCACATCTGTCCCCCGAAATAAGGTTACCAACTTGTTGTTTTTGCTTTGCCCCGCCTCAACCACCCCATATACCCACACCACCTTTACTCCCTATGGATAAGTTTATCCGACCCCTCACTAAAACTTCCGCATTGCCGCGCACCCATCCTTCAACCCGGCTAGCAAAACCCTTCCCCCCGCCCCACTTAAAGTACATTCAAATTTCACATTTCACCCGCGCAGAGCTCGAGAATATCCTTTACGCGCCGCGGTACAGTGACCTTTTGTCGTCGCCGGCTTCTTGATATAGAAGAGGAAGGTCTGAAGTGCACGACATGGGGATCCATGTTAAAACAAGGCGTCTAGAAGGAAGAGCCGTCTGCTCTGCGGGCTTCCTTGTCTTTTCAGAATCCCGCCCGTCGGTATCAGCTGTCAAAACAACTAGTACCCACCCCACATATTCAGGTCGGCCATACCCAAAATATCCATCCCCTCACCCCAGCCCAGACCAGCCATTTTTTTGATGAACAGCAGAACCATGGTTTTTGGCACCACCGAAAAAAGGAGAATAGACAGAAGATGTCAAATTTTTTTGTTTACGCCTTGTAGAAGATTCGTGGGTTTTTCGATGGGGTTGAGGGTAGCGTCCATCTGAAGGGGGGAAAGGAATGAGGAGTTGGGGAGGGAAGGCTTTTCCTTAGGTCTCTAGTCGGACGCCCTGGAGAACCCAGCCAGCCAGCCAGTCCCGATCCCTCACCGGAAAAAACGGGACGGCCACGGGGGGCATCGGCTTATACAGCAGCTTTGTAATTAAAGGGACTTTAAACGGAGAGTTTGGCGGAGCAAAACAAAAATGCGTGACTCGGCTAGGTTGGTGGTGCTCGTGGGAGAGTGGTGAGGAGGAGGCTAGGCTCTTCAAGGGAGGTGTTCAAAAATACATTTAAGGTGGAGGAAACTGATGAAAATCCTTGTCAGTAAAACTTTCTATCGTAACCCACTTGAACCACAAAAACTACCCAGTTTCAAAGCAGGAAATCGTGCTATCTGGCTGATTTTGATCAAATAAACGTTAACTTCATCAACAAATAAAATTAATCAGTGAAATTTTTAATAAACCGTCAGTTAAGCCATCGTTGCTTAACTAAATAAAATATCAACAAATTTTGAGGAATTTATCCGATCCTCCACAAATTTACGGGCTTATTGGGCGGATTGCCGGGAGTCGACAGGTGGTCCCGCCACGCCGCCAATAATTTTCCGGGAATCCCCACCCCATCCACCATGTAGTTATCAAAAATGTAGCTATGTCCAGGCCTAGTCTTACCTAGTGCACTGTCACTGATAAATAAAAGCACAACGGAAATTCGGGGATCTGCAAGAAAAACAAAGCTCCTTACAGGGTTGGATTTTAAGAGCATGTCAGAGAAATGTGAATAAATTCAAAAAAGTCTACTGCTGTAGATTTTTAAATTTTCTGTTGTCACCAAGATATACAAAGGGTTGAGGAATGGATGCTGATGTAGGTATGTGGGTGGGCGGAAGCAGGGTAGATGAGGTCGAAATGGGCATTTGGCCCTTCGGGGGTTCCGGATTGGCATCCGCCTTCGCCAAAATGAAAGTTCTTTTGTGGTCAAATAGCCTAGGACTTGGCGGTAAATTGCCTAGGGTTTTGCCTGTAAAAAGAGACAAACATTGCATTGCCTGGCATGTCGCCTTTTAAGATGAAGCTTTTTTTATTTCGAAGTGAGATGAAGAAAACGTCAGTCAATTTTGGATTTTTCGTTCCAAGAATCCCTATGAGATCTACAGTTGTCAAAACGCCAACCGGAGACGCTATGCAATAAGGGAAGACGTTGGGCCCCGGCAAGAGTAAGAGCAGACCCATGCTAAGTTTACTTTACCAGGTTTCATGCGAATTAGCCTGGGCTTTCCTGGTTTTCTTAAGAATTTTTACGCGAGAAAAACTAGTAAGGTAAGAAAGCTGCTCAGAAAATTCCTACACTACAAAAATTCCCATCGCGAACTACAGTATACCATCAGAAAAAAATCCGCCTGTGGGATATGGCAAACTTCCAAGAAAAAAAATCTGGCTAACACATTCCTGATTGACTTTACGATTTCGACTAGCTAGCGGGGGAGAGGCGCGGGACTTGATGAGTTGCGTGGCCGAGGGCACAATTTTGGGGATTTCTCCTGTTTATCCGCCCGGCCATCCGTCCCAACGATGAATGTGGCGGGGGGCTGTCTACGGGCTGCCCCAAAACAACGTTTTCGGCTTGGATGCCCTATCCCTACGGACCCATTGAGGATCTATCCCCAATGGAACATCAACCGCCGACATGACACATCTTTAATTGACCCCCCTCACGACCCGGCTGCCAATTGGTGTCTATGTGTTCTGTCGTTCCAATCACCCGGGAAATCTTAGTTTATCGGACGGGCTGAAAAAGCAGGATACAACTGAAGCTAGCGCTAAGGGCTATTTTTCTTCAAATTAACCCACACACTAGATACCGTATTGCCTTTAATGTTTATAAGCCCCCCTTTTATTCTATCATCAAACCTCTAATAACATCTCCTTACGGCGGTTGAAAAAATAAAGGCCTCTGGCATATACACCCCATAAATGCTATCAATATTGCAGCGAATTTACAAAAATCTTGAATAACAGCCCTTTTCCATACTATTCTTGTATTATTAGTAGCTCTACACAATTTTAAGACGAGAAAACGATGAAATTCGTAAAAGCCCATCAATTTTACTGTCGAATTTCGATATTCTGATCGATCAAAAATGTAAAACGCCGTCTACTAGAAAGATAAAAATACATGTCCGAACTTATATCAGTGGAAATATACGCGATCCTCTTCAAAGAATAAAGCCGTTCAAGTTGCTTAATTTCCCCTACAAAAATCCACTATTCAACGACCTTCTAAAAATCTTGATGCACATCCGCAAAATCCTATCAAAATTTAAAGTAGCATCTTAAACAAACATGCGCAGCAAACGTTTCTAAGCAGAACAGCGTTTCAAACCATCCAAAATGCACGCCCCATCCTCCAGATTCAACAAAACCCCCCTCCCAGCCTGCTCCACAAAAACTCTAGTGATGTCAGGGAGCAAAAAGACCGGCAATATCCTATACGACAAAACATCCGATCTTGAAATACCTGGAAAACCGTACAAGAAGCTCGGCGTGACGACTTGAAATCGTCGGCCGATTTGAGTGACGGAAATTGGCCTGTTTCCACGTGGGGGGCCACCTTGACGCGGATACAAATTTGAGGTCTAGCAGCAAAGAACCGGGCTCGTGTTTGGAATTATGTGCATAGGTCTTGGAGGGAGGTGAAAATGTTGTTAGTCGTGCGGAACTGACCATACTACCGTAACCAAAGCAATTAAAATCGGTTTATGGAAATTTAGATAAATTTGTAAATTTTAGCTAATTATTAATTTTCGCTCTGATTACAATTTTCTACGAAGCGTGAAAATTTGCACACTGCAATGTCTATCTGATATGGCGCGCTCTCTAGCAATGAAGAGTGGATTTATGCAAAATTAGGGACGTTTCGAAGCAAAGGCGCTGTAAGAGCCCCTTTAATGCGCTTGGGATGAAAACTAACTAACTAACTAATGACTAGTATCACCTATAGAACGCCTTCATAAACGATAAAAACTCTATAAAATAATCTACGAAATTGTGCATCTACTGAGCGATCAATTTCAAGATTACAAGGCCGGGGTGAAGGGTGAAAAACGATGGAGCCGTCCTCCGGATAAGCCACGGCCGGCTAGCCGGGGGAAATGGGTCCCTTCAAAAGTGTTGCGATAATCCAATTAAGCGCTTTTGGGCCCCCCGGCAAAGCGATCTGAAGCGCAGGAGGATGATGTGCGGATGAGGGATGGGTCATCAAGTATGGACGGGAAAAGGGGCGAGGAGAAGCTGGACCAAGCCCCCAGCAGCAGGAGAAGAACCACCTTTCCCCATACCAGAATTTCCACCTCTCAGACATCCCGAGACATACCCACACGCCATGTCGTGACACTGAGCACGGTGTTGGCCCGATGTTGGGGCGGGCATCGGTAGTCGTCAGCGCATTCTGAATTATGCAGTAATTGGCCTGGAAGTGGGCAGCGCCGATCGTTTGGTTTGGGACCAATATCTTACGCAGCTGATCCCCATGATGTGATGTGGAGCAGAAATCTTGAATGAATGCGATGGGAATGATGAAGCCTTGAAAGCATCAGTTCAAAAGCGCAGGAAAGTTGCTTAAATTGGCGGGGGCGGGAACTTGCAAAGCATGGTCCCATTTTTCCCATTCCAAGTTATGGTAGATTTGATTTCAGCCCAAAAAACTTAATTTGCAGTAGAGATGTTACGCATACGAATACGACATGGGAGCTACGCGTCGTATTCGAATAAGCCGTCGGAATCAAAAATTTCTTATTTCCGACCCGATCATCGTATTCGAATTAGGGTCGGAACCAAGCGAATGCGACGTTCGTATTCGTTTAAACGGGTCACATCGGGATAATAAGCTAATTGGGATGCAAAGCGATATTACCCAGAAAACGGTCGGAAAATGGAAACAAGTAGTCAGAATATGCATAATTTGAATAGATTTAGGTGCCAATTTCTCGGTCATTTCCGGTGGCTGTGTCAATATTTTGATATTTACATAGCATTTCGTCTTCAATTTTAAATTAGCTTTTGATCCCGACGTGAAGCCGACTTGTCAGATCATTGCGTCGGAATTAGCCGAGGCTTGTTCGAATACGATCGTCGTATTCGAATTATCGGCACTCTTTCTCAAATCAGATATCCATATCCGGCTAATCTGCCGGACGTAGCACATCGTATTCGCATGCGTAACATCTCTAATTTGCAGTGACCCTAATTAACAAAACTCGCTGACAGGTGGGCAGTGAGCGGGAAACACCACTTTAAAGTATTTCTACAGATTTCCAGATTCTACTAAAAAGGTCATTCGATAAAGCATCAAAAAAAAGCTACTAAGATTCATTTTTACCCATTAATGCCTTAATATAAAATTGATGCTTGCCGTAAGATTTTGTTAGTCCACAATCGTTGTGGTTTTTGTTGGCATCAATTCTCTTAGTACTATTTTGACATTTCCGATGCCATTTTAAAAACGGGTGCAAATATAATGTATAAAAATACAAAATTCGCTGCCGCCCCCATTTAGCAACCTTCAGCAAAAAAAACACAAAGCAGGCTGGCCAATACACGGAAAGCCAAAGGTTTACCCAAAACCAAATAAAACATTTCACATCCGAAGACTTTCCACCGGAAGCGTCATTCCCCCACCTACCTGGCAACCTGGGTAATGTGGTTCTTCCCCCCTCCCCCTTCCCACTTTGCCTTTCACCGCCCATTTCAGAAAAAGCCGTCTCAAAGATGCTAAGCCGGGAGGCGATTAAGATCTCAGAGCCCACACTCTACCCAGGAGCACCACCCTTTCCCCTCCTCCTCCGCCACCATGGGTGGTCTTCTGACCCTCTAACCAAAAAGCTTCTAGCACCTTCCCCTGCAACCCCAATATACCCCCATGAAAAAGTCAAATTTCGGCAAATGAGAGTAGCCCTCAAAGACCCCTAAGGTCGCCATGCTGCTTGCTCCAGATTTAGAACAATGGCCAGCATTCTCCCGTTCTACGGAGAACAATATCGCGGAAATGGTGCATTTTCCGGGTAAACGAGTTCCACTCATTTTGCAAAAGGGGATGAAGGGAAGGCGGGGAAGGTGGATGGGGGAGTCTGGCTTTTCGAGGGAGTAAAAGGGTTAATGTCGGATGGATGGGGCAGGGAATACGCGGATAAGCGGAATTCAATTATTTGAACTTTCGGAGGGGTCATCTATGGACTCGAAACATTTCATGCGGAATTATGGAAGTCATTGAAATTTACTGAAATTGAAATGACAGGGAGAGAAGATGGGGTTGTTTCTAGTTGCTTTAAAGATAACGCTTTCGCTAAAATAGGATTTGATTTCTCAAAGAAAAGGCTTTTTTTAAGGGAATTTCAGTTACGCAGGCGTTACACCGAATAGTATTGCGAACTTTGGTTCATCAGCATGTTCAAGAAGTTTCGGATCATTTTAAAGTCACAGTCCTCAAAATTGTCTCCTTTACCAAAGCAAAAATTCGAGGGATCAATTCCGGGTAGGCAATTTTAGAAAACAGATTCAAAACCCGCGAAAAATCCTGCACAAGGTCGGCCCGGTGCTGCTCGAAACTGGAATGCCACTAAAAACGGCTCGTTTTAAGCATAAAAATCAAAACCACAAAAACGTTTAGCCATTTGGGCACATCGTAAAAACGCTGGCTGAAGATGTTGGCCATTGAAATGGAGCCCTTTGTTTGGTGATTCCTCCCGATTTACATCTGTTTGCCGTTGCTACCCCCGATTGTGAGAATCTCCCCCCACCACACAGAATATTGACCGCCACTCCCTCTCATCCCCCATTCCGGAAATATAACAAAATCGTAAGCCCAACCGCATCAAAAAATTTCGCCAACATTATTTGTCGCGAACACCCCACAGCCGGACGGATATTTGTAGTTGGCGTGGCGGTGAGAGAAGCTAAACCGAGGTGCTTTCCCACGCATTCCAAATTCGGTTTGAAGATACTCTTCTGGGTTGGCGGCCGAGGGGTCTTTCGGAGAAATATTTCCGCCCCAAAACACTTTAGGTAAAAGTAGAAGCTGTGGTTATCAGGATAGGAAAGAGCTCTAGCCGTAACAAACAGAATGAGCTTCGTTAGCCCCAAAATGCCATGGACGGGAACGAACACCCTCAACCGGCATAATAGCCACTGATTCACAATTTGGTAGGTCTTCTCGCTGGGCTGGAGAAAAATTTCCGATGGCTTATCTGGAACGGATGGCAAAAACGGCTATATTCGGCCACGATTCGGTACTAAAAATGTGGAGGAGAAGAGGGGGAAGAAGAATGAGCGGCTGTTCCTTAAAACGATTCCCGCCTTGGGTGGTCCGGATTAATTTCCGGTTGACCATAAATAAAGGGACAAGATTGGGCGGTGTCGATAGTGGCTTTCAAAGTACTTTGGAACTTTTAGAAAAAGTTTCGGGAGTGTTTACATAAGAAGAATGAGGGCAAAACTCAGAAAATAAGCTAAAAACATGTCGTTTATGAATTTATGCGAAGCTAAATTTCAATTGTCTTTCTGAAAATTCAAAAGTGAGTTGAAAATGTCAATAGATTTTGAAAAACCTTATTCAGCCGTTCCACTTGGCAACCTTGAGCGATCAGTGTTCTAACACACTATCTCATATAATAGTTACCCGTTATCAGAACTTTCTCCCTCATATCATTCCTCCTTACTAACCAGATCCGCTTCTGCCTTTCCCTCCAACCCATAAGCGAAAGCCAAAGACAAGGGGCGGATAGCCCGAAGCCCGTTCGGAAGAACCGAAACCTCAGCCTCCCCTTCTCCTCATCCTCCTTTTGGTATATGATGCTCCATCGGGCGGGATGAGGAGAAGGAGGATGTTTTGAGGGTATTCGCGGGTTGTGTGTGTATGTGTCTATGTCTCTGTCGATGGCTTTTGGATCGATCTGAGCCGTATGCATGAAAGACAGGCTGATGCTCCTCCTTTAAGGGGGAGAGCTGGAAGGGGGGAGGAGGAGGGTAGAGCCTGGAGGGGAGTTGCTGGTCTGACTCAGCTGCCACCAGCACAGTGAGGGGCTGCCGTCTTGCATTCCTATCCGATCCAACACAACCTCCCCCCTCCCTCTCATTCACTCAAACTACCAACCCCTTTAGAAGCTTTCGGGGCTGGTGGCTTTCGCTTGTATTGGGTGCTGAGATCCTGTCCCTCCTGCTCAACCCTGACCTCAGACGCGGATGCGTACCGATGAACAATCCCAGGGCCACGATACTATGTCTTAATCTCGGCATCTTTCTCTCGTCAACTATTCTCACCATTGTTACCGCTACTACATTCACGAAATTGCAGAATTTGGATTTGAATAATGTTACGGGTAAGTCTTTCTATATACTATCTACTTCCAACGAAAAACCGGTCCTTCACATCTAGCCATCCTTGATCAAAATGATGACATTATCTCCGCTTTCTCTCCTCACTCCGTAATCGCCACTTTCTCTTTCACATCCTCATGTCTACACCGAAGATCCAATTCGCAAATTTTTATTGTTCAAAAATCCAAGATTCAAAACCTGACATCATCCTCCCCAAACGATCCCTCACCGATTGTCCTCTCCACCCCTTATCCATTATAAATCTCTACCCTCCTCCCGATTTGCGCATAATGACCCCTATTCACATCTGAAATAGCCAAACACCAAAACCCGACGTGCATCCCGCCGGTCTATTATTTGCTTTAGTTGACGAGCTGAAACATTATGAAAAGGTTCTCGCGGAAAACCTACAGAAAGTCCGTGGGGCTCTACAGGACAATACAAAGAACGGAGAGACGACCAAAGGGGAACCAGGTAGATTTTGGGATCAAAAAGCCCCCGACCGCCGTTCCGTCCATATTTTCAAAGAGCCAGATCAAATTACGCCTCATGCCTATTTCGGCACAATTTTCAAGTGGATGGGGGATTGAAGTCTAAGTGGTTTAGGCAGAAATAAAAACATCGTTATAGAGGAAATGCTAGCGATGAATGAGGGATCTGGCGAGGACGGATCAAGTGAAACGGAAATGGTCACTGAACAATTGATTCCGACTCAAGAAGCCAAATCGGCAGGAACTACTACGATGGCGCCGACGAAAGAGCCCGTGAAATCTGACCCAACCAATTCCACCTACTCCGTTCCACCTCCACAGCCGGCTCTGGATGAGAAAAAACCACAAAAAAGGTATGAAACGTAATAGGCTGACTCAGATGGCTGGTCTGCTATTAATGCATGGATTCTACCGGGAATGTACTGATTTCCATTCATTTCGCCGGATCTCATCTCGTTGGATGCGGTTTACGCCTGCTAATTTGCTCTCTTGCACGTTTTCACCACCCTTTGAACCAGATAGAAAATAGACATAAAAAGTGGAGTTTAATTTAAAATTAATTAATAAAGGCCCGGCGAGAAAGAAAATCGAAAAATAAACACTTAGCGATGTTCTACCGTACGGCCCTCAGACTCTTTTATAGTGTCTCAAATTTTTCCTATCTAATTTCTTTACACACGAAATTTTAGTCACCACCCCCGTACCCCGATCTCGGCCACCATTCCCAATCGGAACTCTTCATTCTTCATGGACCGCATTGGATCATTGCGAAAATCGCCGAAAGATCCCAACGATCGGGTAGGTGAAGCCATGGTCAACGTGCAAATATATCTGTCCCCCCATCAACGGGAGTGCGCCCCAAAACCCGTTCCTGCAAAACATCGCCCAACACCCGGGATTGCATAATCGGACGTTGGATTTTGCACCTTCAAACGGGTTCAAGAAGTTCCAAGCCTAAAAAAGACAAAAAGAACGAATCATTGAAATAGGGGTTTCCTTATTATCCTTTTTAGATAGTCGTTGTTGCAAGCGGTGTGCGTACGGTAGCTGCTAAAGCAAGCGCAGAGGAAGCAACTTTCAAATATGAAGGAGGACAATTTGATCCGAGGGTAATATTATCGTTGAACACTTAAAAGCTATACATTTTTTTAGATCAATCATACTGCCGAGGAATGCAGGCAACTTTCACAAGCTGAGTTAGTGCAAGAATTGAAACAAAAAGGAACCTACAACCCGGATTTGATGGCCTGGGATGTCATGGGCGTTATACGATTTCTCGATCGAACGATTACCGACCAGTACGAGGTTGGCTTTTTTAAAAGGAGCGTGATAGCTTAGGGTAATAGAATGACATGGCTGGAGGTGGACTTCTAAGTACAATTTTAATAAGTCTTCCCCGAAGAACAGAAAACATTAGCACCAAACCTTCTTTCGGAGTTGGTCCTCCTCAACCCCAAAGACACCCCCCGAAACAATAGACGAAGGAATGGGAGAAGCTCCCCGGGAGCGAAATCTGAATTTGTCGTCGTGGGCCTCTGGGAGCGGCAAAAATGGGTTTGGGGGCTCGAATTGGGTTGGGAGCACTCAAGGGGTCGGTCCCGACGGATCGGAAGCGCCACTATATCATTTGAAGGGGAGATGGCGCCTTTTGAATGAGATGGTCACCCTATTTCCGGTGCTTCTAATTCCGATAACAACATTTGAGTATGGGGCCAACTAGTTCAAAATTAAATATACTAAGAATTTTATCATAATACGAAACTTGCGACCTCGGAAATGGGAATCTGCCAAAGTCTCGCACCATCGGAATTTAAAAAATTTTACTTGCTCAAATTTTCCGAATCTCGGCTTTCCCTGTAGATGGATGTAAAACCAATTTTTTTAGAAAGTCTACAGATGGTTTTCAAACCTTATCAAAGTTCTACGCAAATTTCTAAATTCTTAATATTAGAGCTTATTAAGAAACCATCAAACGCCGAAATTATCAAAATTCGTGATTATGCAAATTCGTGATTCGGAAAGAGGAGATTACAATTTTTTTAAATACCCAGTGACAATTCTTAAAATTCGCTAGCCATAGCTATTGAAAAATTTCTTAAACGGCGCGAAATATTAAGGGACCTCTCACGTCCCACAGCGCATATAAATCCTCAACCTAAAAGCCGTAATAACTTTTTTGACACCATAAAACCGGGTCCCCCGGGGCTTGTAACAATTTCACCCCGCCAAAAAGGGTCGGCGTCTTGCCGCCAAGACGCCGCCCCTATTCTATGATTTTTGAACACCCCGGAAGTCGGCTTCATATGCTAGAGTACATACCCGATGTAGTATTATCACCCGAAAAAGCTATAATACAGTACAATGACGCAAAGTAAGAAAGAACGGGTATCGGCCTTTCAAGGAACTCCCCCCAGATATAAGGGGAGCCCGATATGTTAATCCGGGGGGTTATAAGCCGTGCATGTGCGGGTCTGGAATCCAGGATGATTCAAACACTTAGTTCCAACTACAGTGGAAAAATCGAAGCTCGGCGAAGGAAGTTGTCGAACGCAATGTGGAGGCGTTGGCGAGGATTGTGCACGAATTGAATGCTACGTGTGATTTGAGGGTACCACATGTTCGGGATAAGATTGCGAATTTGACGCTGTAAGTCATGGATTCCTGGAGTTTAGTATCTTTGGATTTGTTGCACAAGCGCGTTTGCATAAAATAAGGGCCAAAAAATGCTAAATAAAGGGTCACACGAAGCCCCAGGAAATGACATTTGACTCTGGAAACTTTTGTCTTTCATTTTTCTTATTTTTGAGAACAACATTTGACAGTTATCGAAGTTTTCATGGTTCTAGCACTTGTAGTATTTCTTATATTTAAAGTATATCCACCATCAAGCAAAACTCCTTCAGCCTACAAAAGTATGCTCTGATAACGTAGCCTAACAAGGATGTAAGATTTAACTACAAAAAAATTCCAACAACTTGCCCAAATTTCAAAGAACTGTCGCTGATCTTAGCGCAACCTATAGACAGAACAAAGAGGAATGTTTCACAGATATCTATTTCAGGGTGGAACCCCGAAGAACAATACTCTCCCCAGCACTCCGAATGACACCCAAAAGACGCAAAAGAAATAGAGGTCGGCTTGTGGTCAAGGGGTTCTTCCAAATCTTCAGCTTCAGCGCCTCGTCTCCACGCTTCTCTTTGAAGAACAGAAAGACGAGCAGCCGTCTACTTCTTTTAAAGAAGAAGAGGCAAAGACCACACGCCATCAGAAGCTTGTCGGTGAGCATTGAACAATTCGGGTAGTAGCTATACCTTAAGAGATACTAAGAAAGTGCTAATTTCGTATCTACAGGTGAATCCCACATAATTCCATTTGGTTGTGATAAACGTGGAACAGAAGAAGCTGGTTATTTGAGGTTATGTGGCGCCTGTCAAGCTATAAGAAGGTAGATCTGCATCGCTGATTAATGGTTACATAATTTAATTCAGATTACCAGAAGACTTCTTCCCACCCTTTATCAACGAAGTCACATGTGACGTTGATAAAGCTTGCCTATACTTTTATGATTACCGTAAGTTTATTTATAGCCTCGAAAACTCCATTTAAGCCCATGGTAAATGCCGGCAAAAACATATGAATTTTGTTGTATTGCGGAATGTAGGATCTGCGAAATGCCAGGTACTACCGAATATATCAAAGGTTTTATTGAATTTTTTCAGATCTGGAAAAAATTCAATCTAAACGTTCGTGTTTCCTGCGAATGCTTCGTCGACGAGATGAGCTTTTTCGCTAAATATGTATAGCCTAACCTATTGTGTTGAAATGTTATGTATATTTATATTGGATAGTCCATTCTAGACCCTTATTCAGTCCTTAAACCTCAGCCATAATTCTAGTCAACAGATCCATTTTGGCTTTTCCTCCACAACCCCCCACGATCCGACGCTGTGCCATAGCTTTAGGCGTGATTTTGAAAAAAAATTTACAAAACAATATTCGGACTTATTGCTCATAGAATGTCGTGCTCATTTTGTACAGGTTTCCGTAAATTTGCTGATTTTTTTACAACAACGTGATTAATAAAAATCAAAAATTATGGTTATTTACACAAAAATACATTAGAGGTTTTTGGGAGTTGCGTCGTATAATTTCCACAGAACTTTTGAAAAGCCCCTTAATTTCCATCTGCACGCCAGCACCTAAAATCCGAACCAGCCACCGTACACCAGCCCCTGGCTGTGCACCCCATTCTCCCAAAAGAAGGCAAAACAGGCAAAGGCCAAAGTGAATCATCGGCCGTTCGTCTCAATTCCCATCACCTCATCTCTGATTTTTCTTGCATTCTCTCGCCCTCAACACTTCAAAAACAACACTTTTCAGTTTCTGAATGCGCAATTTGGTACATATCGGGTAGTCAACCATGGATCGTGCAAATAAGGCCATGCGCCAGCGTTTTATGCGGGTCCAGCAAAATCTTGGATTGTAAGTTGTTGATTTTTACATGGTTTTCATGTATTATTGATTAAATCTGACTTGTATATTTATAAAAACTTTTTAAAGTGATTTATAACTCAGAAATTGGTTGTAGTGGGATTCCACAGGTTAGAAAATGTAGCCGTGTTATTTAAAATTCAAATAAACTTCAAAAACATTGAATAAATTACGACTTTTAATTTTCTGGATTATGGTGTGCATTTTAGATCGGAAAAGCGTGATGAACTACAGCAGGTGCAAGCAGTCGATCAGAGAAATTTACGGGTAAGAGTAGATTATAAAACTCATATCGTTCAAGTTTTCTTCCGAAACACCCTTTGTATTCAAATTTCAGACGATCGGTGCTATTGCAACATTCCGTAAAAATTTGGCTACATGCCTGAAAACTTGCTCAAAGGAAGATGATAAGAAAAAGGTACGTTTTACCAGTAATAAGTAATAAACTAATTTGACTCTAGAAAAAATTGGACGAATATGGGCTCGTAACCGAATTGGGGACAGATGCCTCGCAAATGGATCCGGCCTCTTGTGTGACAAAAGTCATGAAAAAGATCAGTGACACGGTGAATAAAACGATGGATGCAAAAGTAAAGAAATTTTTTTTTGCTGACAACCCTCTCTCAGATCCACCTTGAGCAAAAACTCGAGAAAAACGTGATGGAAAAATTGAGCAAATATGTGGAATTGGATAAGTCGCTAGCAAAACTGAAGGTATCGATCGATTTATCAAAATCTATTACCGTCAATATAGGAAAAATTAGCGCATCTGACGATCGACGTGGATTTGGCTGAGAAATCTTTGAATAACACAAAACATGGCGAGGAGGAAAAGCTGAAAGAGTTGCAAGAAAATCTTGATAGCTCGAAAATGAAGCTGGAGACACATAAGGTAGGTTAAGACCAAGTTAAGCAACAAATCATTGTTCCACTGCCTAATGTATCTAATATACATTATTTTGTTTGTTTCAGGACCTCACGATTATTGAAATGTACAGTCTCTTCTCAAAAGAAAAAGAAATAGCTGCAAGTTTCGCCAATTTTGTGGAGGAGCAAATCGAATATCATCACTCCGCATTGTTGCTCTATCAAAATGCATTGCCGGAAATTCTATTGGACATCGGTAATTTGCATCTTGACTGCTTGACTAAATTCCTCCAGAAAATGCTCATCCATCCCCCGTTTTCGGAGTTGATTTGGAGGATCATTTGAAGCGCACAAATCGAGATATTGCGTTGGTGATTGAAGAATGCTGCGCCATGATTCGGCATAATCCTGAAAAAGAAAAAGGTAGTTTTTGAAGCTCGATTTCCTCAGAAAATATTTACCTTTGCATATCCAATAGATGAACATGGTCGATTAGTGCCAGCAGTTCGAGGTTTTGCATTATTTTCTGTTTTATTTGGGTTCGGCCTCCTTGGGTTTATGTCATAGGCGAATGTAAAATTTATTTTATCTGGCTTTGAACTCGGAAACGTCTGTCGATAGTGGTTTAGATGTAGTGATTATGTGGTGGGTATTGATCTGGAAATTCTAGGAATGTTTCGTGTCAATGGAAACGTCAACCGAATCAAACGGATGAAGGCGGCTTTCGACGCTTCACAATACCATACAAATTGGGAAGAATATTCAAGGGATCAACATGCGGTAGCAAAATAATAATTAATTTTTAATATTTATGTCATTAGGTATGTTCGGTCCTGAAATGTTATCTTCGAGAATTGCCGGAACCGTTGTTAACGAGAGATTTGGTGAATGCGTGGACAAATGCAGCCAGGTGACTCAAACCGGTTAGAAAAACGATTCAATTTTTTGTAGTTTACACGGCTCCGCTCGGGTGAACGCGCTTCAAAAAGTTATCCACGGTATGCCCGCGGCAAATAGAAATAACTTGACATATCTGATGAATTTCCTTTCTGAAATGCTGACATATGAGGATGTCACAATGTGAGTTGTTCGCACGTTTTTGGGCATTTTTAATTAAGGATGAACTCGGGGAATATGGCTATTGTCTTTGCACCAAATCTCTTTGTTGGGACGTCTATTGAGAATGATGTTGCCAGTCGGCAGGTAACAGAAACAGCTACAATTATGAATAAGCTGATTTTTCTAGATTGTCGAAGCACTCCTTGAGAATGCAGGTCAATTATTTGGATCGGCACACGCAGCAGATATTCATGTCCCAGTGGATGTGGATCCATATCAGCATCGACAATATGACTACCCGTCATTACCAAAAGTAGGCAAAATTCCTATATTCTGAAATATACGCCTTTCTTTAGACCGGACTCTCGAATTCTCCTGCGAGCTCCACCTCATATGCCTCGATCTCCTCTGAAAATTCTCTAGTCAATCGTTCGCTACCGAGCCCAGTTCAGCAATATGATCATGGAAATGCCCTGGCCGTGGACACCATGGGCAATAAGAATAGGTATGTATTTAATAATCGATCAAATCAAGCGCAAACTTTAAGACAGTCTGACCATCCCTCTCCTTCTTTTGCGGTTTCGCCTTCGCCGGGTCGTTCTTCTTCAGTCAGACCAAAACAACCGGCCCCGCTTCCTCCTCCAGCCAATACAAAGCAAAGTGCTTCTAGTGCCATAAGGTATGTTGTTATTTTTTAAAGCGAAAAGCAAGTTGTTACTTTCAAAATTTTAGATCTGACCTTGAATCTATCTTCAGTCCACCTCCCGTTCACCCTACACCTCCAGCTAGACGAAATTCCACAAAGGCTAGTTATTTTCATTCTTATCCTTATTTTCTGATTCAGAACAAACAAGAACGTACCCATGTCGTCCCGAATATGGAAAAAGTATCTGCGAGCTTTACTGTTCCGCATTATCCCCTCGAAATTGTCAATGAATCGATGCAAATGACAAGCCCGTATGACAACGTAGGTCCGCAAAAGACTTCTCGAATGATTGATAATGTAGGTACCATCACGAGATTTGGATCTGACATCCCTCGACCTGTTTGAGAAGGAGCTGACGGGCTCATTTTATGACTCGAAGAAGCTTGCATCACAGGAGTCTCTGAACTCGATGAATGCATATTCCAGCGAAACCGAGACAAAAAAGATGCCGGAAAATTTGGTAATTTTCGTTTGTTTAATCGACTATACATAAGAATTTAGGTGTATTCAAAAATACTCGAACCAACGCTACAAAGCCGCCCAAGTATTTCTTCTCGGCCCCTCAGTTATCATGGAGCCATTCAGGTACAAAACTCGAGCGGTTCGTTACTCTGTTATAGGGCACTTCTACGACACAGCAGGTGCCAGTTAAAGGACGATTCCCGGTTGTCGATGTGTCGGGTGCAAAGGAGAAGCCAGCTGAAAATAGTTGTGAGTTCTTGAAAACCAGAGAACACAGGAGGATCCATGGAAACAACCAAAAATCTAAAACTTTTTTAGCAAATGTTTCTGTACCACACCGAGCCCCAATATTGCATGACGCTGAGAATCGGACGTTAATTACGTTGGAGAGTACACCGGAACATGGGTAAGCTGAATTTTTATTGTTTTTAAAATTCGATGTGATCCATGCATATTAATTCAAAACTTTTCGGTCCCTTTAAACAAATCTATAGACGAACAACGCGCGTCTAAGGTAACCGCTTGCTTCACAGCCTCCCTACTTTAATTAAGCTAATAAATCCGTAACAAAACCAATTTGCAGCCAACGCCCCGTCTCGACCCTAGAACGAACGAATCGTGTGAAGCCTCCCCTTCCCGCGAAGCCGAAACCTGATGAGCATACAAAGCTATAAGCCACACAATTCAATGTCATTTTAAATGCCTGTGCTACCGTAGATTACTTCCCACCTCGGCGAGTTAGATTATAGTTTGGTGCGCCGCCTATTCTATTTTTCGGGGCTTGTACACTGGGTATATGCTAATCGCGACTAGTATGGACTTGTAATCGACCTGTTCAAGCAAGTCCCCAGTCAACCTTGTCTTTACACCATCCATAACATCATCCTAGTCGATATTTTTTCGAATAATATTGAGCCCTTCCACTCCACTCATATTTCCTATCATTTTCAATTTTAATTCAGTTATATTAACATTTTGCCTGCGTAGTTTTGCACTGCCCCTGCCTTTTGAAGCCTCTAAACGATGCCTTACCACACAATTCCGTTCATATTGCCAAAAAATGCTTATAGCTCAACTAAAAAAATTCCATTGAAGTGATTTTAAAGGGATATTGGAACAAATTCAGAGTCTATTGCTGCTTTGATATTTTTAGCACGTCAAAAATGCGGAAATTTTGCTTTTATGATTTCCAATTTCCTTTAGAATAATCCAAAATTGAGAGCAAGTTTCCAACTTTCAAATATACGTATTTGAATATTATGCGCAATTGGTCGCAACATTGATATATACTACCCGGTGGTGTATACAATCCCTCCCATCCCCAAACTATCCACATTTCCTAAATAATGCCCCCAAATCCACGCCAATCGACCCACACGCCAAAGCCCACCAAAGTGACCCCTGGAATGCAATATAACAGAAAAATATACTTTCTCTATATCTTTCTATTCCCCCACGTGTCCATGTCTTTTGTTGTCGCGACATCTAAACGGGCTACTTCCTTGGTTTTGCAATGTCTTCCTCTACACCAACTCTCCCGATTTGCCTGCAACTGACTTTGTGATAAGTTCCGGCCCTTATGCTACTACGCGCTGGCTATATTCCAGTAATGATAAAGTTTTATTACAAGCATTGCTAATAGCTATGGCTCTAGAAGAATTGTGTTTTTGTGCCGCTTCATCAAGGTCGCATGCAGAGAATTTAACGATATGGATCATAAAACCTTGCGGATTACTGTAGGTACCTACTGCTTCCTTTAGATGCCTTGCCTAAAACAATGATATTTTTACACGTATCAACCATATCAATTCAAAATTAACTATTATTTTCTGTGTTTGCTTGTGAAAAACCAACAACGGGAAAACCGGATGCCGGATTTGCCGGAGGCACTATTCCGCATCGGTGCGCGTTTTCCCCCGTAGGACTAGTTATTTCCCCAAAAATTACTTTTTGGTTTCCAAATTTCTTGTTCAAGAATTAAATGTATGGTTTTTTCCCTATGATTGTTATAAATTCCTTGCTAAATTTTTCCTTGTCTACCACCTCAAAACTCGATGTTAGGACCTTGGTTGTTTTTTGCCGGCGTGCATCCAGTGATAATCGCTCCCCCCCCCCCTCGAAAGGCCAAAGCACCAGCTTCTCCTCCGGAAAGTCGGCTAAAAACAAAGGGCTCCCTCTTCCTCAGCTCTTCGGTGTGTCTGTGTGTGGCCTCACATGACGCGCATCGATTTGGCGTGAGCGCGTGCTTGTCTCTTGTGTATGTCTGCTCTCTCCACAATCCATTCTAGCCCCCAACCTTCACTCTTTCATGTCTACCCTCTCCTCTCGCACCCGTATCTCTCATCCTTCCATCAGCTGATCGCTCCGGTTCGACTCCCCCCAGCGGCGAGAACGCCTAAAAACACCGCAAGCTACGTGACGGCTTTTCCTTTTCTTTCACTGAAAGCGCCTAGATCAGGCTTTAGCACGTGGGCATCTTCATGGCGCACCTTTTCGGGAGACGGATCAAATTTTTTTCAGTTTTATTAGCGAAATACCTCCAATTTCGACAGCGTGATAAGTTTTTGTAGCATCTTGGGCTTATCGCCCAGGTGGGTGGCCGTGATTTGGAATTTGGCGGTTTGCATTGATTGGGTGGTTTGTGAGTGTTTGAATTATTTTTTCCGGAGCTTTCTTCGGTACCGTACCCCAAGAATGCTCGCGTATCGTCCAGCAACCGATATCTTCATATTTTTTGGAGATTTTTCTTTTTTCGCTGGCTAATTAATGCTCAGCCTGTCCGATTCTAAGAGTCGAGTGTCGAAAGAATCAGTCCAGTCGAAAGTATGGGTTTTACTCCCACAAATTAGAAGAACTAGCAAAAATTACATTTTATTGTAAGCAATCGGTAAACTGATTTGTATGACCATTTACTACCACGGTCGGGTCTAAACGATGGAGAAAATTTGATTTGTATGTACCAAACTGCAAGTTCAAAAATTTATCTGAACGAGACAACAACTTATATTTCGTAACAATATTTCATTACTTTTTCGAGGTTTTTCTTAATTCTTAAATCGGGTTGACTATCTGTTTTGCTGGTACCGTGATGTCCATAGCCTGAGGGGGTTCTGATTAATAGACAGACATTAGCTTGTATTGGATCAAAAACCTACTTTTATTTCGTTATGTTATTTCATTATTTTTTCGTAGATTTTTTTTGTCATTGCACCCGGACTGTTTGATTCTTCCGACTATGCGCTAGCATCAGATCTAGCGGCTTTTGGAGCTCGGCCACGGCTTTATGGCCAGGGTATCTAGCCTTTGGGGGGAACCCCCAGGACGTGGCCATCCCCATTGGTACACATAGGCTGGTCGATACCCAGCCGGCACATGGCCATATATACGAACGTGGAAGGGGGAGAATAGCCCTCTAGGGTACCCTGGCACCAATCCGGCTAAAGGCCCTAGTTATGCGGGAACGCGTCCAATTATCCGCTTTATCCTCGCCCGGTGACCGTATTGGAGTAGAGGCTCGTTATGGTTTTGGTGATTTGAATAGGAATTTGGAATTATAAATCTATTTTGTTTGTTAGTTTTTGCTAGAGATGTTATGCATATAAAGCCAATATCGGGATGCAAATCGAAAAGAGAAGAACAGGAAGTATGCTGTTTTAAGTTTGTAAATTGCATCCTAATTAGGCTGATGTAAGCATATCAGATTCGCATGTTTAGCCTGAAGTTGTAGTAATCAGCATATAAAAGGTTATGTGTGTCTTTATCAGCCGTTCCTTTATTTTTTGGCTGTCTTAGTCTCTTAGTCTTCTATATTTTCAAATCTGTAGTTTCCGATTTTTGAACATTATTTGGTCGGCTCGGATTTTAGCGAGTAATTTTATATGCAACGTAAAAATATTTGTAATTTGAATTATAATGTGGAATGGAAAATCATAGATCATCCCTTCATTTTACTTTGGAAATATCCTGTTGCATCTTTCTAATTTTTTGCCACATTCACGAGCCCCTACCGTAACGCCTCCCCCCACTTCCCGAAAACCGTTTTTGTTGCAAAACGGAAAGAAATGCGCTCTTTGACCCGTTTTTTGAAGCCCCACTTCCCGCCCTCCCCTTCATTCGAATTCCGTGACAGCCCCCCAGACACCGTGCATTTCCCCACACAACACCTGATAGCCAATAGCTATTTGTAACAGTCCAACGCAATTCGAAATGACAGTTCAAAACGAGTACGGGGATACCGGCTGCATTCTTTCCGATGACTTTAGCAGCCAATGCAGAGGGTTCCGTTCGGCTCTCAAGTAACAGGATGGGGGCCCCAAGAAAATAACAAGCAGCCATCCGGGGTTCTTTGTCAACAACGGGGGGAGCTAGTCTTGTGGGGATTCTCATTTCATGTCCTCTAAAGCATCATCATCACCTCATGCACTAATTAATCGATAATTTCAGGTCACTCATCAACTTGAAATCAACCACCACCCAACAACTTCGTGATCTTTATTTTTAGCGCGGGTCAACACGCTCAGGTGAGTATTGATGATACCTAAGAATTAATATATGATCTTTTTTTATCTTAGCTGTTGCTAGTTTCATTTCTTTTAGTATAATGTCTTCATTCTTTGACGTTGGCCGCTACAAAATGTTTGACGTCAAGAAGAAGTTGGGCATCCAAGAGAAGCGAGATATGGATGAGCAAGGCTCCGGTGTCAGCCAGGAAGGTAATAAACGCAAATGTCACATCTGCTAAACCCTGAATTTAGAATCTTGGACCGAATTGGCGCCTTCAAGACAATCTCTAGCTTCGTCGTTTGATGGGGGTGAGAAGATTGACAAGGACTCACGCTTGAGGTAATTACTATTTAAAAGCTTTGAAAACTTAATGTTATTATTTTCAGCCCGGCTTCCCTGCAAAGCCCGCATATCGAGTTTGAATCGCTGGAAGCTGTGAAATATAAGCTTGTTCGTGAGATGTTGCCGCCGGGAAAGAATACAGATTGGATCTGGGACTGGAGCAGTCGTCAGGAAGCTGTCCCGCCAAAGTACGTGTTATCTAAAAATCAGCTATGGAAATGTAACTCTATGAAACAAAAGCTAGTATGTAGAAATAAGTATTATTTCAGGTCAATGAGAATGAGGCAGTATGGCAGTAATCTGACCACACCACCGAATTCGCCCGAACCCGAGCTGTTAAACGCGTTTGCTTGTTGTAAGTTTTAAAAAAACTATGACTCTAAAAGATATTTTTCAATTTCGTTTTATCTGTTTTTTTTCAGGTGATCGAGCAGACCATGTCCCTGGCCTCAGCACATTCAATTTTGTCCTCGGAATGCTAATGAGCAACATTGTCACTTTCGTCATCGGAGCGGCTATAGGGTTTGTTTTCAAAACCACCGTACCCTCCGCTACAACCCTACTTCCGCCCATTCAGCTTGCCACGCACCCCCTATTTACCCACACGACCAATCCATTTTCTTTAGGTTTGCTGTGTGCAAACGTCTCGCCAAAGGAAAGACCCTCTAACTCGACCTGCGTCCAAAAAACATCGAACGACTACGAATACTTACAAATCACGCATCATTCCCTTAGCATTTCGATTCTTGTACATAATGTATACACGACAATTTCCACGATTCACTTGTCCCTTCTCCCCATATTCAGATTCCTCATTCATTCAGCCTTTTCTCCCTTCTTTCCATCCCCCTGTTTTGTTTATTGAAACTGGGTCTTTCTTCGGAACCAAATGCTTCTCCACATACGGCACAGTAACCCTGATACAGTCAAATATGCAAATCGTTTATTTTGAGCACCGTGTACATACATTCTATACCTAATATTTAATGTATCGGTCTACAATCCTTTGTTGAAATAAACCGTCGTCAATCCACTGGTCTTCATTTTGTCGTAGGCTTCGGGTTCGAGTTTTTTCAGGGTTTCAAGTTTGATGGAGCTAAAAAAACGCTGTAATGATGGTTCAAAAAGAAAGGAATTTATTCTCTAGTTTTTCTTGATTTTAGATGGACTTTCTTGCACAGAAAACAATCATAAAATAATCAAATCCAAACCCGAAAACGTACCTTCGTTGAGGGTATACAGCACAGCCCACTGGAACCATCGCCCCGTAACTAAATTCCCGTAGGCACCGTACTACACAAGTAAACTCACATGATAAAGGTCAACGCCAGCTGTGTTGGTATGTTCAGATATTTCAAGTTCCGCCGGAATGAGGCAATCTTGTTTAATCCCTCCATGATCAAAGGGATTACCACTAAAGATTTTTACGCTTCAAAACTCAATGCCGAAACTTTCTAACCCATAGTCGGGGCGACGATGACGATCCTTGAGAGAATCACTTGGGAAATCCCCTTAACGGCAGCTAGTCTTGAAGTACCAACAGCATTTCCGTGCTCATCTTCACATACAACACCATTTTTAAGCTCACTTAAAAAGTATATGGTGTCTAGAAGTCGGTAATTACATACTTTTGACGCATCATTGGGATATTGATAGCATTCGCAACGGCAACAGCCGAGAACGGCACCCATCTTTGGAGGATCGTGCTGACTTGGCGTTTGGCAAAATAGGCTTTCAACCCTATAAATGAGATGTTATTTAACTTAGGGTTTTCTCTTGAACTTAATAAAACCTACAATATAGGAAAATAAATATGATACGGTGGAAATAGTTATGCGGATATCAATACGTGTTTCCGCGGCTTACCAGTAGCCATCGCCAACGCCCCAGTGACAGCTCCAGCATATGCTGTGACTAAGTCACTGGTTGATAAGGAGCTTTTCGCATTCCTATTCGTGTAGTTGACCAAAGCATTAAAAGACTGGTTCGCCCATTGCCAGAATAGGACAGCTGGCGTTGATTTGTACCTGAAAATAACCGCAAAAAATAGAACATTCTAGAAGCTAGCATACCAAATCATCATTGCACCGCAAAGCATGGTTCCACCATAAACATTAAAACACATCCGACCGGGTAGATTCTTACATATTTTGTTTTCTTAGATACTCTTTCTAAAAAAATTACCTGCAATTCTCCGGTATCCGGATGAAAAGCCGTCCCAAAAACCTTTTGCGCGCGGTACACATCTTCCAATTTCGTGCCGACCGGCTCGGATCCGGCCCTATATTCGAATTATGGAATTTTAGAAAATTATTACTTGTAATCGAATACAAGCTTTCGAGCGGCCAGCAGCTCTTTCTTAGGGTAAAATACGGCAAGCGGATCGGTAATGGATGCAAAATGGCGAAGGCGACCCTGAAACCACCATTTTAAAAACAATTTGTACGTTACTTCAAATGTGGCCTGGTCCCATCGTGGCTTGCCAATATCAATCCGTTCTTCCATTTACCACTTAAAAAGATTAAATAATGATATGGACAATTAGATTTTAACAAAAAAAAGAAACTATAGCAAAGTACAGGATAGTGATATGACAATATTAATGTCGAATGATAATCGTGCGCTTAGCCGCCAGCAGCCGGCAACGAAACCGAGAGTCATAGGCGAGAACGAGGAGGGCTTCTGCCTCCTCTGTCTGCTCCATCCACTCTCACCATTATCTCTCACATCCAGCAGCTTCTCCCCTCGTAGACCCTCCAACTCGATGTGCTCGATTCACCCCTACCCAGCAACCATCAGTGACGTGAAAATGCTACTTTACAACAGCGTAGAAGGGTTTTAGGTTTCCTGAAAGGTGTTAGTTGTGTGGGTGCAACATTGGATTTCAATTGTTATTTTGGAAAGAGTTTAAAAGCACAATGAAGCGTGGCTGGAGAGAACTACATTGGTTTAGCAGGACGCAAGCTGGCGGATGAGGATCAATATCCTTATCATCCGATTGATAACAAAGGAACCAGGTCCTTCTCGGGGAATTTGTATATTAAAGGAAGGCTGGTATTTTACTCCCGGCGGGGCAGCCTTTTTTGAGAATGCGTTGTTGTTATTTTGATACAACTACCCAGATTTGTAAAATTCTAAATGTCACAACACTGAATGATCGTAATCCCTAATTCTTAAATACTAAATTCGAAATTACCGATTTCAAATTTCCAGGCTCTGGATTGAAGCATTCTTTGAATCTAAGGTAAAAACCTCCCTGAAAAGGCTAAACCAGTAGAAACCCCTGAACCTATGCCCAAATATATTGCTTGGAAACAGATGCTAGTAAGCGTTAAAGAATTTGAATTTTCAACGTCTTCATGCGGAAGGGATTGCGCAAAAACACGGCTTTTACCCCAGTTGCTTAGCTTCTGAATCCATTATTTTACAAAGTAAATTGCCACCGATTATGACTTGTGCCCCTCGCATACTCTTGTAAACAACAAACAACTCCTCGTCATGATATTCATTCTGCTGCTCCGCCAACTGTAGCGACCAACGTTGATTTCTCTGCCAGACCCACTCTGCGCCGTGCGCTAATTTAAATGCGGCGCAACCTTTCGTTTGCTTTCAGTTGAGTGCCACTCGGTGCCATGTCGCTTTTTTCGCTCCCGTATCGTTTTTCAGGCTGCTTTTGTCACCCAACCAGAAGAAATAATATTTTGCAAAAAAAATTGGTGGATGTGAGAACTTGCCGATTGCGACCACCGGTAAAGATACACGAAGCCTATCCTTAAATTGAGATTTTAAAAAGGTGTAAGTTGCGGCAACTGATCTACGTTTTTAAGCATAAATTAAGCAACGTGGATATTTGATAGTGCCGCGTTAATGACGGTAGCCTGGAAAGGGCAATCTAGCAAAGTGCAGTGATTTTCAGTTAGATCCCTGGATATAGTTTCCGGACTTTCTCGCCCGCGTCTTTGTTCAGTTCAAATTTCTGATAATCCGAGCACGGATTTGAAGCCCTCAATCGGACTTACCAAAAATGGAACGACATTTGCCGATGTCTGACCGATTAACATATTTTCTCGAAAAACATCAAAAAAGGGTGCTTCGCTATAGATGAATTAGGCGTCAGAATGCGATCGGGATTCTTAATTCCAGAGATTCCCAAGCGACGCCCGCTCTGCAAACCGCATCTCAAGTTGGCCGTGTATAATTTGTAAAGTATTCCCGATAATTCTTGTTTTTAGGGCCCCATTACAAAACATCATAACACCCACTGCTTGTTCGGCTTCGACCCCCATATTCACTTTGTACGTAACAGAAGCCCCGAACGTCTGTGACCTCAGAGAATTCGGAAAATTGCCCCCTCTTTTGTGATCAAGTGTGTCGTAGATTAGTTTGAGATGGCGCTGTGCATCTTCATTTTTCGGGAAGCCATTCCGTTTTGTCGCTACCGGCAAATATTATTCGAATTGACCGGGAATTACTGTGCCGACGATGAGGAGGAAAACAACGATTTTCATTGTTTGATTTTTGAGGGGTCAGAATGGCAAAAAGATACTGCGTTTATTTTAAGCAGAATCAAGATTTTTCTATACATTTTGAGTATTTGAGAATTATACGAACAGGATTTGAAGATCTCAGAGTTTCACGCAATTTGTAAATTACCCTTTTTTAATTTATATTTTAATCGTTTTGTTGAAATTCTGAGCTTACTTGGCTTTCTTCTGTTTTTTTTTTAGGGCAGAACTATCGTATATTCATGTGTATTGTAATCACTTTTAGAAAAATTTATTGTCCAAATCAAGACCAAAATTGACCGATAGCAAAGAGAAAAACACACACACAAACGAAAATCTATAAGAGCAAGAGAAACAAAAAGAAGACACGCCGTCGCCGGTAGATATTTGGGATAGAATCATTAGTTGAAGTGGAATCAGGGGGGGAATGGAGGAGATGTTGAGATCATTTGATGACGAGAATCATTAAATTAAGGAGGGCCACAGCATATGATTGATAGTGAATAAACGGACTACCATTCGAGACACGTGAAGAGCACATTGCGGAAATAGCTCAATTTGAACCCCAGATAACTCTTGTGATCGCACTGCTTGAGATCTGAAATTTAGAAGGGTTTGTATGGGTCTAGGACACAACGTGGCGGGGGAAATTATTACGTTAGAGAAGTAACATGGATCGATAAGTAATGAGAAACGGATAACATGAAAAACGTCGAAAAAGAAGAGACGCGGAAGAGGAATCGACATGGCAAGGATTTTTGAGTCGAGCACAATATGTCCATCAATACCGAAATGGCACGAACACCGTAAGGAAAGGGGGAAGTATCTGGTCACGAGTGGTTGGTGTAACAAAATACGCCTAACTGCTGGGGGTTTAATTGGAGGGATTATTAACATACAAAGCTATGGCTGAGATATAGCCTACACTGTTCTAAGAAAGCTAATGAAATGTTAGCACAAATATAAAGATACTGGATAGTTAGGGGACGAGTTGGAAGGAATGGATCTGGGAGAGCCCCTTACGACTATTTGTGAGAAATAGGTTATCGACAGGGCAAAATTTTGGAAAGACAGCTGGCTAAATGCAATATGTGAAATGGCAATAGAACTAGAGCTAGATCCTAGGGCTCTCCCAGAACAGGGTTAGCAACAATTGCTAGTCACAATGGTTCAAACAAGGGGGAAATGTAGATTTGGTTAGAAAATGAAGTGAAGACCAACCATGGTCACTCCATGACAGCCCTACGCGAGAAGACATAAAGACAAAAGACCCGGACGGAGAAATGGACGTTTTTTGCTGCACTCGGTGGGACGTGACATCGTTCTTAGTTTGGCACATCCACTTTGATAGGGACAATGAAATCCAATTCACCTTCGGCGTTCGCGTTGGCCTGAAATAACAATAAATAGTTATATTTTCTCATTAATGAGCTCTATTTTGAACCTTCCCAGGTGCCGACATAAATGGGAAACTATGAATGAATATTTATCCAACACTAGCCCCCACATCCTCAAGTGCCAATGTTGCCCCAATTATGCGCCATGCTTACTACATATTAGGGTAAGATCTAGCACGTGTTTTAGCGCCGGCCCCAATTCTGCAGAACCACGGTTCGCTTCCACCTGCACACAATACCGCGTCTCCGGAATAAACAACAAAAAAGGAGTCAGATTCGGTCTATTTTTAAGCCTACACCTCCCGTGGTCATCCACTATTCGCCAGTTCAGAATGTACAAATGAGCCGGATTCGTAATGGAAATGATGGAGTGGGATGACTGCGTAATAATGTTTCAATACACGCGCATCAAAATAGATTTTGTGTGGGGTTCCACGGGGGAATGGGATGAATTAACCAAATTGCGGGCCGCTAAGAGACACCGTTCTGATTGCGTCAATTTGAATAAGATCATTTTCCCGGATCTCTACATTAAATTCTCACCTGGATGACGGGTAGACAGGCGAGGGAGATTGTTTCCGTGTGCTCGGTAAAAGTGTTGCATGTGTCGTCGAAGAGTAGCACTCTCACTTGGTATCTAAAAAACCGAAAATGCATTAGATTTGAATAGGAAATATTCGGGTGGTTTCTGGACTCATCCGATTAGGCCACCCACGCGATCCCCCGCCAACTTTTTCAACTCATCTGCAATTAGGAGACCACCCCTCATCCCCCATCCACCCTCCCTAGCTCGTTGATGCCTTCAGCACGAATCTTTGGAATATTTGAGCGATTGGAAAGAGGTGCAAAGGGTAGTGTTTTCCTCCAATCTCGATCTCAATTTTGAAGCGCCAACACCTCTCCCTATGGCCGACTAATGAGCCGTTGAACAAAATTTGTCAAGTTTGCTCGGAGACCACCTAAAACAAACCTCAAAGGCTCGCACTCAAATATCCGCTTTCCGACCAATTTCGGGTTCGGCTTCTGGCACGAGCACTTCACTTCTGTGAGCGCTGCAGGAATCCGCTGAAAATAAAAATTAAAGCTAAATTTCCTTTTTTCAATCCTGGAAAACCTTGGGATCATGAGACTAGACATTGTAAATTCGTTTTATGGCTTCCGTTGAAGTGCGTTGGCCGTTTCCGCCACAACTTTAGGACTTCAAAGAAGTGGGTTTTGACTAGAGGAAAATTTTGACCCAACACCAAAAACCCGTAGCGTTTGACCAGACCACAAATCCAAACACCCACCCTCGGATTATAGTTAAGCACGTATTCGAATTTGCACAGCGCCCGCTCCCGCAATGGGGTGTCCGGGCTGATAATCGGCAATTTCTTGGAATTGCATGATGATGACGAGGTGGTGATCTGCTGGTTGTGCTGTAAACCACCCGTCAGCTAAAATGGGGTGCGATAGAATAGATTTTATGCGATGGAAATGGACTTTGTGCCGTGGTGAATGGGCCCTAAGAAACTACCATAAATAGAAATCACTTGTGTTATTTTTGGCACTTTTGCAATAGCTCACCACTGCACAAATTCCCAGATCGACACGTACGTTGTTAAAGTATTTACATGGAGGCCAATGCACTCTACGTGCTCCTGGTACACACACCTATGGGCACCCCTTTAGAACCCCCCGAATTCGTCACTGGTTCACATTTATATATTTTTATAGAAATTTCCGCCAACCCACGGCCTTTAGCTTTCACGGAAGTTTCCGGGGATTGAGAGGAGGAGGAATGGTGAGACCCCAAACGCTTGAAGGTGGTGTGCGTGGGGGATAATGGGTTTATTCAGAGGAGAGCCCACACCACTCGTTTGAAAAGCCCCAAGAGAGTCCCCTCGTCATATGCGCATAAGTAAGCGAGTCAGGGGTCAAAATAGGGTAAGCGCAAAAAGGGGAACTGGCATTACTTTTGAATCTATTACACCAGGGACAGCTATTGGAATCCATTGGCCTCCATTCGACCCTCAGAAATCGGTGTTCGACGCAAAAAAAAATTTGGTAGCTAACTAGATGAAGCTGAAAATATGGAAATTTAAGGACGAACCTGGAGATTAAGAAGAGCTTGTTGATAGGAGGGAGAAATGGGCGAATAATGGGAAGAATTTTTTCGGTGAACCCATGAGGAGAAGGCTCGATGGAGACCTGGATCTCCATATCGATGATAACATTCTTCTGTGACAATCATTTCCGGTTCTTCTGAATGCCTCCGTGATCGGTGGTAACCTCTGAAAATTAAATGAACGTTGACAATTCAAATTCGTCGGTAATAGGCAGGTCAAAAAACTTACTCTGCTGTTGTTAGAATGTAGAGAAAATATACTAAGAACGTGGCGTAGGCATCTGCGGTCGGCCGTTTTAGCTGAAGAAAAATTTTAAGTCTCATTTAGAAGAGTTTTCTGTTTTTAGGGGTTCGAAAATAGGCGCCCATTGGCCAGCTGACTGTAAGTGGCCACAGTTTTGAAAGCGTCTTTTCTTGCTACGCTCTGGCCCGGCCAAAATGTTGGCCAATCAACCGCTCAGCGAACAAGTTTTGTTTGTGCGCTATCTTCCTTTTTTGACGGGTGATGGAAAAACTTTGAGGAAGTTGTGGTAGTTTCAGAAATAGAATGATAAAGGCTAGCTTTGAACTGTTAAGCACAAACCTGCAAGGGTATCATCTGGAGGGAAGGGCTCTAGCGCATATAATGTACACCAATAATAAGCGGTAGACAGTGTACGAATAGGACGAGAAGGGCCCGACGCTCGGCGCTGGCAAGCAAAATGTCTGGAGCCGTATGTGGGTAGAGGCGGGACAGGGGTGTGGCCTGGAATAGTACTGTTATCGCCCGATTTTTCGCCCACCACCAAAGCTTCATCTAATGGAATATGAAACACGGAACTCCATCAACCGACGCAAAATGAATGTGAGAACAAATGGGCGAGGGCGCGTTTCAAGGAAAATGAGCAAAAAAGGGCTGGCCAGCACCCGCATCATCAGGAGGGCGAGGGAGGAGAAACACTCACACACAGTGGACCTCCCCAAAATTTGGGGCATCCACTTTTTAGTGTGGAATGGAAGAAGGACTGAAAAGAAATGGCCTCTAGGGGTGGATGCGGGGATGGGTGCCTGGGAAAACATGGACCCATCTCTTCAACCTTCTTGAATATTCAGAAGTGATATCGGATGGAAGGGGTGGAGATGCCAACCAAATGTGAAGGAGGGACGGGGGGAGCCCACACACACACAAACTCGCCGAACAAGACCAAGATCTGCTGCGGCCTGATGGGGGAGACCCAACCTCGAAAGTCCGATCTTTGTGCATGTTCCCCGGCACGACAGCCCCGGACGCCTTCGCCCCGCCCCACTCGCCGAAAAACAGCAACTCAGCCCCTGGAAAACACTGTCCACCAACCGCCCTCCTCCACCCATCGTCGTCTTTGCCGTCAGCCGAATTCCGGCTTCATTGCTCAAAATAGGCACCCCAAGAAGCCAACATCAGCGGGGGTTGTGGAATTTTTGTACCGTCCGTCTATGAACCAGGCACTGGGATGACAAATTTCTTCCGACTACACAAATACTTTGATCGCGAAGCCGATTCATCCGAAAATAGTGGCAGGACGCCATCGGGATTAGCCTGAATCAGAACGCGGGTTAGGGAATTTTGACGAAGCAACGAGTCACTTTTTGGTTCGTCGCCGGATTATGGCTCAAAATGGAACGGCTAGATTCGAGGGGTGGTTATTTTTTATAGAACGATGACAATTCACCGGGTCGGAAAAGACGGCTAACGAGATCGTGTCGTCAAATAATGAATTCTTTAAAATCCGGGCTGAGAACGGCTGAGTACCACAATGCTGGAAATGGGAGGCAAGCTAGACAGAGTGGGTCTCCGGCGAGGAACTTGAAATGAATTATTTTCATGACAAAAACATCTCGTGGATAATACCGGCCTGGATGCTTTTGATTAAAAGCTCCGAACAAAAATTATGGAGTTGATGTGGATGGAGGGGAGGGAGGTGAAGGGCGATAATTAAGGTTAAATGACGCATTCTAACGACTACCAACAATTAATGAGCAGTTCTCGCCCCACCACAACGGGGAGGTACGAGGTGTTTTTATACACAGCCCCATACAAATAACGTCGTTTTTTGTTGAGGGTGGTACCTGAGTTTGGGCGCGCCCTAACGAGAATTATTCAATGAGGGGTTTTTCTCCACCCGGGTTCCTTCCTGGATGCAGAACAAGATAAAGAGAAATCAAGGTTTCCTATTTTGGAAATTGGCATGTATACCAACTTACGCACTAGGTGGTTCTGTAAATTAAAGTAAATAAGTGGAAATAATTCCGAGCGCCCCGTACGCCAATAGGCCATTCAAATGAATTTTGAAAACCAAATATCTAGTTCAATCGAGGAAGTTATTCTTCCCGCTTTTGGCTTGAAAATTTAGGCCAGCATATGGAAAACCAAAAAAAAATGTGCACAAGCACGTCTCCCAGGGGGCTTAAAGACCGGATGCGTAATGATCGTCGAGTACGACGGACTGGTTGGCTAGAGATGTCCAGCTGGCTGGGTGACATCAAAGGAGATGTTCGCATCTGGGTTCATTCCCAGCCGAAGATCTGTTTCTATGCTGACATCAGCTGAAGGAGAAGAAGAAAAAGAAGGATGAGAAGAAGGAGAAAAGACGGGCCACACTCCATCGAGACCCAGACAGAAAACCAAAAATGTACACGAGGGTCTTCGGTGTGGACCACCCAAGATGTAAAGTGGGAGGGACTGTGATGATGGCCTCCCTAATCAGAAGGGTCGAGGCATGGAGGGGTTTATATAGGTGTGTAGGGGGTGTGGCTGTAATAAGGGGTGGAGGGATACAGTGTGGTGAGGGTTGGTGCCATGGGCGCCCGGAAGGACATACAATCCAATTGACCGGCCCGTAGAACTTACTGTCTTGCCGTTAGCCTTTCTCTGGTTCTCTCATTTTTTGAGCCCTTTATGCCGTTCGCAGGCGGGGGGCCCGCCCTTGTTCTGCGACGGCAGGGATTGGCTATTCTGCGGCCGCGGGTCCCCCGATGGAATTCGGTCAAATTTAGGGCGGCTCTCGCGTAGGTCAGCAAAACTCGCGGCGAGCCCGGGTCTGATGAGGGCAAAAATGAGAGTAGAAGGTCGGCGGAAACTACGTGTATGGTTGCGTATTTTTATGGAAAATTGCGTGGATATCTAATTGGGTTGTTCAGTTTTGAGTTGACCTAATGTTGGTCTGATAAAGGATGCCGACGTTGCAGCATTATTTTCCGGCGGTAATCATATTACGGTACTTTTATTGCGTATGCTTATGCCATTGGGTTGCATGCATGGCCCGTCGTCATTGCATCTTAAGCGCTATTCAGACCTTGCATCATGTTCAATTTTGAACTCATAACTCAATTTAATATAACCCTCATTAACGTATTAACGCCATTACTCCGATAAATCAAACCCGCCTCCATAGCTCTCTAGGGAACCCCCCACCACCCACTCATCCCACTCGATAAACATCACAATAAAATGTCGCCACCCACACTAAAATAAGATCAAAGTTACGAATCGCTGAAGCCGTTTCATCACGGTACGACAAGACGATTCCCCCCTCCCTTTATGAGCATATTTTTGTTGTGGGTGATGCGCGCGGGTGCCCATCCACCACCACCACCACCACTAAAGGTCAGTCTTTTTTGGTCGCGGCTTCTCCGATGTGCGTGCCCCCCAAAAAGTTATGGGCTTGCTTTGTTTGTGCGGGTGCGCAGTGGATGAAGCCTAACTTCTCGGGAGGGAGGGTATGGGTGCTTCGAGGGCTTTTTGACGTAGTCGAATTGTGAATTTTTGATTAGTTATGTACGATGGGATGGTGGTTTGGATCCACGCCTTGGTATTTAGATCTATTCGGGGATCTGGTATACTACACTTGGCTTGAAAGGACTTTAAGCCTACCCTATGGCATATCGTAAAATTCTCGGAAAATTCACTCCTTTAAGGATCGGAAACACTAGCCTGAATTCTGAATGCAGTATTCCTCTAAAACTTCGCATTCTAATAACCCCGTACCAATCTTAGAACGAAATCTCACGATAAAGACGCATCTTAACATAAGATTGATCCCCAATTCATCACACTAAAGATTACGGGTCGACTTTTAGTCTATCCTAGTCAACGCCAGGCCTCGTTGTTTGTCTAACCGCGTTGCCACAACCACCCCCTCGTCTATTGATATGCCGTTTCCATATTCATAGAAAATTTGCCCTGAAATTAACAAAAGTTTCACATTACTTCAAAAATTTACGAAAGACTGGTAAAATAATTAAAGCGTTTCTCGACCTCTTCAATGACGTCGGCTGAAAGCAACCCAGCGACCCTCGTAATAAAATTCTAATCGTCCCGACTGGCAACCCACCTACTATCTATCCATCCAAACTCCCCTCGAAATTCATCATCCTCGAAAAAAGGTTTACTGGTACCACGCTTATGAATAAAGGAGGGACAATCCTTATCCCTGCCACCCACCAATTAGGACATGCCACTTCGCGGATGCACCGAGACCCATCGCGACTAGAAAATAAGCGAGAGGCCATGGTAATTGCCACATGCACTTCATTCTTCTGAAACAACCACTCTGCCCAGCTTCAATAGCTGCTATCAACGGTCTTGATCACAAAATGTCAAAGTTGGGGCTGAAAGTGGTAATTACCAAGTACGCTGAGTGTCTCCGGTATGCGCCAAAACCGAAAATCGTTTTGTGTCTACCAATTGAGCAAAACTCAATCCAATGTTCGGGCGCAACATAGTGTAAAGCAAGAGAGTATAAGTAAAGCCCGGGTTACGGTATGTTATGCAATGAGACGGCATAGAAAAACCCTCGGTGCGATGACAAACTGGATTTGTTCCGCCGGGGAAAGCAATGAAACGGCAAAGTTGTTCCTCCATTTTCTGCACTATCGTTTCCCCAGATCTTTGGACCACGATATAAAAAATAAGTAAAAAAAGAAACTAAACGAATAGTACTACAGTACAAATCCTGACCTTTCCCTAAATTCAGGAAGTCGCGCCCGCCAGCCAGCCGCAAAATCCACTTTCGTGCTACCGTGTTTCTTTGCCTGAATAAATTATATCGAGCGGCGTGACTACTGGAGTTGACCTTTCTGCTTTCCCGCCCCACGGCTCAAATATTGCCCACAGAAATCGACACGACCAAAAAGAAATATGGGGGGTTTGTTGAGACCACCACTAAACATCTATTTCGGTCGCTGGTCGATCTGCACACCGAAATGCCATGGAACAGAGCTACATTATGAAGAAAGGGACGCTCATCGGGTCAGCCCCGCTCTCATAAACAAATTAACTGCTTCTATCCTGCATTGCCTACAGCTGAGACTGGGTCGGATGAGTGCGTCGGCATTTAGGGGAGCACGAGCCAATAAAATCAGGCTACAAGAGATGGAACAGGTCAAAGAAATTGTGGCACTGTGGAAGAATCCGGAAGAGGAATCTAATTATGCAGGATGGTCTTTGAAACGGAAATTTGATGTAAAGGTTCTTGGGAGGGATTAGTGGTGTTATTTGACCACAGAACTGGACGGCATTATCGAAAAGTGAGGACGATGTACGCACTTAAAAACTTTGCAATGCAAAATCGCAAAAATGGCATTGAATTTTATCGGAGACCGGAAAAACAGGGTGTTTGAGCCGATTGGAAAATAGCATCCTGTTTGAAAATCATCTTCTAAATTCTAGCAGAAACCCCAACCCGGAAATTTCAAAGCAAATTCCCGCGTTTCATGATATAAAAACAGGCTCCCGTACAAAAAAATCTCAAAACAATGGTTTGTGGCAAAAGGAAGATATTAATTAACTCGGGAACGAAATAGGCGGTTCTGTGTGGCGGAACCCGTATTTATATGACTTGGCCCAGATTTTATCTGTAAATCCTGTTACCCCTTACCTCAACACACCCACGCCATCAACCTAACCAAATCACCCGGCCCGCACCCACAAATTCGCACGTCTTTACCCCCAACGACGACCTACACTCACTCCATCGAACGAATTTGTTAGTACAACACCGCCAGAAACACGAATAGCATTAACCCGCTTTTTGGGGTTGTAGCGAACCCGGTGCCTCGCGTCAGGAACCCAGATTGAATTTCCCCCCTTCGAGGTTCACAGCGGCGAAAATGTCAAGCCAAGAAAAGACAGCCACGATAAAGAGCATGAGTGGGCAACCCGAATTAATTTTTCCGGTTCCCGCAAATACAATCGCGAACGAGCATAGTATAGAAACGTAGTTGGTTACAAAAGCTGCGCCGAGAAAAGGTCAACCCCAGATCCCATTTTGTAGGCCGGTTCACCGGCATGTACTTGCTCGTTATCTGTAAAGAACTATAGAGGGACCTCCCGGAATTAAGCTCCCAACGTCCATCTGGATTATGGTTACCGGGAGGCCAGAAAAATGACGGCATGCGGGCTTCGAAAGGATATTGAAATTTGTTTGCGGGATTTCGAAACAACATGTGGGCTTCGAGGTCTTTGGAAGATTGGGGATTAGGGTGACGGGGCATACATCGCCGAACCAGTCATACGATATCAAGGAATTGTTTGTTAACATAAATCATGTCACGGCTTCAAGTTTATTGGCGATGATGAGGAGTTTCGCAGAATTACCAAGAACATTGCCGCCTTGGATCAGGTGGAGAATTGCACCTGGAAAGCGAGGAGCTATCGCTATCGTTAGATGAGAACAAATGGCATTTGAGTAATTAGAGTTTCGCCGGGATGTGAGTAATTTTTATTTTATTAGAATTTTTGATTTTTTTACAAGCTTTTTATACGAAGGAAAAACACAAATAAGCGAAATTTTGCAAAACAACCATGCTTGAGTCCTCCAAATTGAGGGGCCGAGCCAAAATTGTTTGGGTTCAAGACGAGGAGTAGTCATTCCCCAGAGGTTAAGGGACTAATTTTTCTTGACTCGACAACCTTAGGGTTAACTAGGGTAAAAGAAAGAGCTACCCGTCATACCTCTAAATCTTTCCCCAAACCATAAACTAGCAGATTTGAGGCTCAGGAAGACATCTCAAAAATATTCCGACGATTTATGACCATGGGATACCTGAAACTTTAATCTAGTCAACTGGTCTATTACGTCATCAGGGGCCGAGAGATGAAAAATCTTTGGAAATACGACCCTCTGGAAAGCTGGGTGGGCCCCCCCCCCCCTCGGACCCTAAAACGGTTCGCGCTCCTCTTTTGGAATGCTCTCTCCTCACACACAAATTCAAAGGGATGCCCTTCATCTGAATGGCCTCCCTAAAAAGCACATGGCCAAATTATGCGTCTATAAGCGACCGCCAAGCTTTTCACGCAGACCGCCAAGGCCAATCGTAGCCATTTAGCGAGGGTGAGCTGACTTGGATGATATTTGGAATGCTGCCGTCATCGTAGGTTCTCAGCCCAACCTCGCAGATGAGAACAATGAGGAATGTGGCAAGCTGGACTAGAATTGCTAAACTGGGAGAGTAGCTTTTGGAAGAGAGAAGCCATTTATAGATGGTTTTCTGATTTTTAATCTTGAAAAAAATGACGTAAGAAGTATGGAAAAGTACGGTAATGGTAAGAACGTCAGGAAATCACAGCGAGAAAGCCAGTCAGTTTGCTACACAGTTATCGTATTAAAGCCCCCTAACTTATTAGGTTTAGGCTTTAAATAAATTTAGAATTTTATGGCTTCCTTGTGGCATAGCTAATTAAATTAATTTTTTCGAAAATCTGTCGCAAGCACAAATAAGATAATGAAAACAAGAATCGTACAAAAATAAAATATAGGGCAAAAGGAGGTTTTATCAAATGAGTAGTTTATTAAGTGAATTGATAACAAACGTAAATTACATGGTATAATTACGAACTATTCGTAGCACTCTTGGCCAAGTTCAAAATAACAGAAATTATTAAATACGAAGTCCGAATTCCAAAACTTAAGCTTGGAACCACGTTTGGCTTTTGGCATAATTCTCCATCCAACTCGCTGGTTTGTAAATGATTGTGAAGCTTCTAGAGGTCTCGGAAAAAACGTAATCTTGAGCGAATGTTGTCGAGGATAATGGAAGGGAAGAAGGTCTCAGATGTAAATCTAGAACTCCCGGATTCTCATTATATAGATCGGAAATGCAGGTTGATGATAATTCGACATCGTGAGGAATAAGGGCATCTATGAGCACGTCAACGAGTGGCGTCATGGCACAAGGCAAAACTTGTAAAAACCTGATTTCGGGCATGTCTTATTTTCAGGCGCTGATTGATATCCGGCCAAACAGCGGATTAGAGGAAAAGCGTCGAGGCGTCGCTGCTAATGGACATGCTAGACAAGCGATTTTTGCAAAAATTTATTTGCGCCCACGACCTTGGCGGTACTGTATACTATAATGTGCTCTTGCTGATTCAGTGGGTATGGTAGACCAGTTACAGTCATCACGGCGGAGAGGGGCTTAGCTCCCAAATGAAACTTTTTATTAACATTATCTTACGAACGGCAATACCCGGATTGGCGCAGAGTTCTTTGATGTACAGAAAAATTAAATTGTGGGCAAACTGGGGATACAGTAATCAACTTTAAGAGGGGAAGAGATGAGTCTGACGAGAGAGGCGCTCCCGCAAGTCTGGGATTAGTTTCAGCGGGCCACGCTGTGGGAGGAGGCTCCATCTGAAAAGGTATTTTGAGGTCAGTGGCCGGGGCCCTGAATTATTTAGCATCCCCATATTTGCATCGTCAGAGGGGATAGATAGAGAAGACACGGCTTCTCCGCGGGGGCCTTTTGCCTTCTGAGGGGTGGAATTGTGTAAAAGGTCAAAACGTGTCTGCATGTCGGTGTGTGCCCCTAAATGGGATGAGCATGATGCCGTTCCACGGCTTCTCTCTCTTTTTCTGCTCTCCATCTTGATCTCTTTGCCCCTACGCAGCATTTTCCATCCTCGCGTGTATCTAGTAGCGGTCGGGTGAACAAAAAATGATGAAAAAATGTTCAGTGGGCTCGTCAGCGTAAATTAGTGCGCCCGAGAATAACTGGATGGTGGGTGGAAATGTGGGAAATGAATCTGATATGAGGCTTTTTTAAGTATTTTTGGAGGCTATAGGGGAATCGTCCTTGTTAAGACTACTTTATTTTTAGTAATATTTTACGGATGTGGTTGGTAAGGTATTGGATTCTTTTATTGATACACACTCTGGTCCAAAGTTCGTCGGGGGTCTTGCTCTAGCTGTGTAATACAGTGTGCGACTAAATGCAGCTGTCCCGAAGACCCTGGGTGGTGAGCCCGATAATTGGGACTTCAAAGGGGGCCATTAGGTATCAAACATGAGCACCAGATCGTGGTTAATTCATGGTAAAACTAAGGGATCAAACGTAAAAATTTTACTGCGGGTAGATATATTATTTCGAGGGGTTGTGATATTGTACTATTCATAAAAAGTCTTCTTTGATGTTATTTCGCATATAGAGCCTTAGGAAATTTATTTGGACAAATAATCCATGAATTTAGTTGGAGAATAGGTTTTTACCTTTTCGCTATTAAAATTAAGTTTTTACTTACAAATCAAGCAATTAGCCCCCAGGCACGTGTGCAGCCGCGAAGCGGTTTTTTGGCTTGATCAGCTTTTAAGGACCTTTTTCGAGCTTGCATACTAAGCTACTAAGTTCAAACCTTAACCCCTGGCCTGAAACCTCAGCATCAAACCCAGTTTCATTCTTTTCAACCATCCCTCACTTATTCTTATTGTATCATTGCAGAACTTGAAGGTACCTACCCGGCAACCCTCCTGGCCAGCACCAGAACACCTTGAAACACCTCATCACCGGTGCGTTGAATGTAAGCCGCAGGAAGTTCGAAGCCGTACCTGCCAACGATATCTTTTAAAGGCAACCATTGCCGAAAAGTTCCGAATTAATCCTAGGGCCGCGGCTTCCCCCCGTGGGTGTAGAATTGCATTCCAACGGCACTGACCACGGCTCCGGTAAGCCTATTAATCTAGCCCCACACGATTCACGTTGCAACACCCGAAATGGCACACCAAATTATCCCTTAATTTTTGCGCCACTTTTTGCTGGCAAGAACGGAATTAGCGCGCTCCATTCACCGCCTCCGCAATGTACAGGGGCTAACCGGAAATGTGTGGGGAATTATTATTTTCCTTAATTAAATAACTTTTTCATTTTGTTTGGTCTGGGAGTCTCCAGGCACGGGGGTCGTACTACAACCTGCGTGGCTAAGAATAATTCGGGCAATCTGATGTTAACTGGGCACCAGGTGGAATTTTTCGTGGGTCGCTGCAAAAAAATAGAATGGTGCAAAAAAAGTTGGCGGCGTAATTGGGACATTAGAGCGGAATATTGCAGATTTGAGGGACCTAGGTTTAATTGACATAAGGTACGCCAGGCGTGACAAGAAAATCCAGGCTTTGTTCGTCGAAGAGCCTTCTCTCTCAATTTTTCTACTATCCTGGGAACAAACCCTCTTGCATCTGCTACTTTCAATTCAAGGCGTGAATTTACATCAAAATTATACTCCAAAAGTTACGCACTTTTCATCATTCTCCCGATCATTCTCTCCCGGCCTCAGCTCAACCGTATATACATATTTAATGCCAATGCTTTTAGCATAGTCATCTGACGCCCCGGCAGCTGGATCTGGAACATGGTGGGGCTCAAAAAATTCGTCCAAAAACCTACAGAGCAAGTCGGCGGCGTTGGCGACTGCATATCGGGTACCGTGTACCCGCTGGATCGCCTGACTCATCGCTCGTCCCATGTTTATCTAGAATATTTATAGATAAACCAGGGTTGAAAAGCCGCTTCGCGACTTTTCAACCCTGGCCCCGTCTGATCCCATCAAATTCTTCACTTTACATCATTTTCCCGGATCAGATGGCAAAAAATGAGAAACACTACCTCTCTTCCCTTATATAGGCTACCGTGGCTTCCGGTCTATAGCTAACAGTGAATAAGCCGTCGCTTAGCAAATATTGCGAGTTGAACTGCATGATTAAACGCTATACAAATTATGAGCATTTTAAGTTTGCACTATTTCAGCCGCTCTGCCTCTCCGAGGTGCTCGCCTCGATGATGTAGTGTACTAGCTGTATGGGGGATTGAAAGATCTCCAAAATTTTTAAATTTGTCAAAGTCAACAACTTTAGACTTTTCAAAGTTTCGAAGTCCGAAATTTAGATTTTTTTAAATTTTCTTTATTATTGACTGCGTTCTAGGCCTGCCTTACGAAAAAATCGAAGTGAATTTTTTAGTGCCCTATCCGCAAGAGTACTGACACTCCCGCCACCACTTTGCAATCAATTTCATAAATTTAAAAATTAAGAGAACGACCTTTTCGACTTCGAAACTTTGAAAAAGTCTAAAGTTGTTGACTTTGACCAAAAAGCAAAAAGTTTTGCATGACCGGGGAGTCGAACCGGAGACCCTCCGCCCCATAGGCATGCTAGTTAGCCACTACACCACTCGACAGGTGGACACCCATCTTTGGGAGGGGCTCATAAGGGAGGGCAGAGAAAGTAGTCAAAACTTAAAATGCTCGTAACTATTTTGTATTAAGCGTTTAGCAAATTCTGATTGCAGTTTCGGAATCCCCGTCGCCGACTCTATCAGACCCATATTTTTGCTAAGCGGTTTGCTGGGTTTTTTATTTGCACTTCCCTAGTAAGGCCGGTCGAAATTTTTACAAAACTTAAATCTAACGTTGAAAATAGCTGTATTTGTACAATCTTATAAGTGTGCAGTCATCTCCAGACCATTACGCACCTAATGACGTATCATACATACCCCTAACTATCCCCCTTATTGAGATACTACTGGAACACGCTGACGGAAGTTGCATGCAAAGTGGCACACACACACACAAACACTATTTTTTTATATATAGTAGGATTAACCAGGCTAGAACTGCAAAGAAATCTACTTTTTGGTGCGGTTACAGTATGACAGTAATTGATTGGCAGCTTTTTCTATAGAGCGCTAATCCTTGATGGGGGTGTCATTGAGAGAGTATTCGACCGGAAAATTGGGTGGATTTTGGGGGGATTAGGTGACGGCAGTTTTTGATGCACTGCAACTCTTCAGATGGAGATTTGAAAAAATTAATGTGGTCGGCGGTAAAGTCGGATTTTCATAAATATTAAGCCCATGCTTGCTATTTATTTTGCTGTGTACATTTCTAATAGCTTTCTATAAATTTTGTGATAAACAAAATTCATACCAAATCCGTCACATCCGATGGATAAGTCCGTACGTTGTAGCCCCATGGATAGAGCAGATTCTCACCGTAAGAGTGTAGCGTGACGTAGCCCTAAAATGGGTGCTGAACTCTTCACCTTCCTTCATATGTCTCTATTTTCGGATTAGCCAGACGATGTGATGCATTTATATTCAGGAAACCCGGTAAAGTGATATGCCGTCAGAAAATACGACTAAACGCCTACCCCATCTACCTAGCGTCTCCCCCTACGTAATTTCCTAATCCCCTGGAACAGAATGTTTTTTTTTAAAAGCGCCCAGGCTTCCGCCTAGTTCTATTCAACGGATTTATGTGGGTTTGGAGAGGGGGGCTTCCACCTCGAATTACGCAAAACCCCAGGGAATACCTTGATATTCGCTCGACGGGCCAGCAGCACATTGCGCAAATTGCGACCCTCAATCTCAGACATGGCGCCACGACCATGGAAGATTTCACTGTAAATTTCGAGCATATTATTTCCGGGTTTTGAGGGAAGACCTGCATGGGTTTGCACTCGACCCGAGGAAGGCGTAGCGGAAGGGGAAATTCCGGTTCAGGTCAGTGCCAAAACATCCGCGGGACGGGCCGGATCTGGAAATAAGAGTGGGTCATCGTAAATATTATATTTATTCAATGCTGTTATTTTTAGGAAAATATCAGAGTACATTGAATTTGGGGGGGGGGGGGAGTGTTCTGTTGTTGTGAGTTTGTCTTTATGAGGGTTTAGTCAAAGGTATTGTCCTAATAAGGAAGTAGAGTGGGCAAATGGGATGCTGAGTCTGGTTTGGAGTAATGACGGTTACACTTATCAGTTGGTGATTGTTTGAAATTATCGTCGGGGAATGGTACGAACTGGCGCGGGGAGTGCAACCTTTAGTCCGTAAATTGTTGGAAAAGACACGTGAACCAATGATCAAACGCAGAAAATGTCTGCCTGGGCAAGTTATTGTTTTGTTTTTCCGGTAAAATAGGGAACAGAACTAGAAGTGGTAATCACTTTTCCTATTATCTTTTGGGTCTGGTCCGTTAGCGGGGGGGGGGTGATAACCAGGAAATTAATTTTCTGTTATCGTAGACGCGAAACAACCAATATCAAGCAGTTGATAAAATTTGACACCTTTTGGATATCCAAATTTCTTTAAATTGTTGAGAGTTTCGGGAGACGTTGACCTACAGGAACAAATGTATGTAAATGGCGAAAAACATCCAGGAACCCTAATTTTTAATGTTTTTAGAACTTTTCGGAAACGGAAACCGCCAAAAAACACTTTAAAATAGTCTGTTTTTATTAAAGTAGAACGCCGTGTGCGTAAAGAAAGTTAGTTTGTCTCCTAGTAAAAGCCTCCTCCCCCGTTAACGCACTAGGAACCATCTATGGATGTAAAAAAATCGATTTAGAAATTAACCCCTTGCCTGGTCTTCCTCCACAACCTATCCCTCGTCCTCGACCACTCATACCCATCCGGGTTCACGTTCGGTACAATCATGATGTCAATCGAGTTCAACAACGTTCGGTACTGCGGCTTCAGAAACTATAACAATACCACCTGCGCTGAAAGCACAAAATTTCTTTCAGCGATACCTCTCGAATGAAGAACAGGGCGACCGCAGGTGAAATCCACTCCCGGGCATGGATGCCGCCATCCACAAAAAGAATCGGCTTATTCGGCCGTTTGGTCCCAAGCTGAAAAAATGATGTAGGGTAGTTTTTAGAAAGCTGCACTCTCTACCGTAACTCCGAGAACATTCCGGTTCTGGAATGAGCGCCCAATCGTGAATAAACGAACGAGGGACGGGTTAGAAATGGCGGCCATAGACAGGAATTGCATTTGCTAAAAGAGGAAAATTGGTTTGAGAGAGAGAGAGAGAGAGAGAGAGAGAGAGAGAGAGAGTCCTACCTCGCTGTAAGTGTGGTAGGTATTCAAATTGAATGTGTTAAAAGTTGGTGGTCTTGCAGCAGATACGGGAGCTCTCAGTGCTCGTCGTTGTCGTTCAATCGGAATTCGTAGATTGGGTACTGGATTTGATACATATCCTAAACCTAAAACTAACTCACTGCTAACATTATAATCAACATTATTCTGCAATAAATATTCCTTCGCATCCCATATAAGACCCGGGGGCAGGATAACGTCCGATCGCCTCCCCGGAACTGCTGCATGTCGGAAGAAGTCTAGCTGAAAAGGCGGACTGTTTTTCGTTTCATCGAATTCCGTGATTTCTCTCTATCCACGATAATCCCATCGAACCCCACGTGTCATGAAAAATAACTCCTGGCAACAACCAATGCCTCGAACTGAATCAAGGCCATTCATAACCTGACCCTTTGACAAAGAACCTTCCCCCGCCATGGAGAAAAAAACTGATATTTACCTCTTGATTTAGAACCGTCTCAAGGCTATTTATCACGTCTAGTTCCCCTTTTGATTGAGGGAGAAACGTAAGAACTTGATATCTAAAATCAAAGTGTTAAAAGAAAGGAAAGTTGCCGTACCCTTCATAGTTTTTGTAATCTTTATCATTCAAATCGTCATCCGAGGCATTAAAGAAAGCGGAAGTAAGCCGGGCCAAAATGCAGACCACCACGAACGGCAAACGAGGCATTTTTGCTAAGAAGCGGAACCGTGCAAGAGAAACGGCAAAAATAATTGATGACAGAAATGACACCCGGGTCGGCAAATGGGAAAGTGGTGAATAAGATTTTGAGGGGAGCAATGAAAGGAGTGGATATGAAAAGTTATGAGGAACACCTTTGTGCTATTTAGTATCAATAGAAGAAAGATGGGCTAGGAAATTGGTCATAAATGGGGTGAAAATAAAAGTTATTCGCTCTGGAAGGGCTACGGTGGGCTTCGGTGATAAAAAACACCGGCCTGTTGGAGCAAATCAACTTTATAAAATCTGCAGAAAACGATAGTCGTAAAAAAGTATGGCGTAAGATCGTAGTGGACAAACGTAAAGATGAAGCACCGAAGCGTTTGATATGAAGGGCGTCTCGGGCTCAAGTCTCATATGTCTGGCTGGCCATTGGCAGACACAATGCCCGCCGGAGGCGATCCGTGGGAGACATCCCTGATCACAATGCCATCTCTATTGTCGAGCCAGGGATACCAGAAAAATAGAAGAAATAATTCTCTTCAGTTCCCCCTTCTTTCCTCCCTCTTTCCGTCAAGGTCGACTCGGCGAGTATCGAGTGATTGCGATTTTGACGCATTTTCAACGCCCCCCGCCTTTACGGGAGGAGGTGAGCATGAAAAAACACGGATACTGGCAACGGTACTCAGCTGGTACTCTCACGGCTTTTCCTATCCCATCCTGGGTGTTTCCCCAAAATCAATCGCCGTGTTTCGCGCAGTTGAGGAGCCTTTGTTTCTGTTTTGTTGCTTGTACATCGTTCCAATGTTTTTGCAACTAAGAAAATTCACAGGGACTTATGGGATTAGTGAGATAGAAATTGAACAATTCGTGCTTCAATTACTGTACTATTGTACTCGGACTAACTTCTAACGAAAACGCCTATTTTATCAATAACATCTTGAAACTTTTAAAAAACATCTCTGAATAGAGCGGCTTCGAAACGCCATGAAAGTACAACGCTTGGCTGATTGTTTGACCCAAGGCACTGCAGCTTTTTATAACCGCTTCCCCGTCATCGCAATTCTATTCAACGCGTTGTCACGCAGCTTGGGTCCTAAAGGCGCCTCTAGCGCCTTTAGGACCCAAGCTGTGCGCCCAATTTGGGGGAGTCCACTGGACTTCAGGTAGGGCGGAAATCGGCTGGCTGGAAAATGGCAGGTGACGAACTTCCGTGAACGCCCTTTGGCCACGGCCAAATATAGAAAGTGGTTTTGGTAGAGAGGGCAATTATGGAAGGCTATTGAAAGCCGACGGAAGGTTCTGCAGCTTCTTGTTGCCGCTTCCGCGAGATGATCGTAGGCTTCGAAAATATTGTTAGGCTTGGATGCAGTTGATTCTCAGACCGGAGAATAATTTTGGCCCGGGGAACCAACAACTAGCAAGCGTGATAACTATTGCGTACCCTAGTATTGTTAAAAACATTAGTGTCTCTGATATTTGCACTTCTATCGCTGCAGGAAACGGTTATGCACTTTCTGCGGATGTCTTTGCGGTGTTTCCAGGCTAGTTTATTCATACAAACACAAACAACAACGAAGGGGGTGGTTAAGTACGGTCAATCTTACAGAAATCAGTCAGCCAGTAAAAACAAAATTGCCAACAGTATGCAACAAGGCCTAAGCCGGCAGACAGCTAAAAGGTGGGGAGGAAATTCAGAGAAATTTTAGTTGGGTAAGTGATTTTGAAGCCATTTTGTACTTTCCTAGTTGACAATTTCACTGCCGTTGATTCTGTTACAAAACGTCAATCGGAAATGGATACGGGTCGGAAACTTATTCATCAGACCCGATATCAAACACTCACAATCAGAAGTAGACGACATGAAAGCATACAACATAGAAAAGTGACAAAATAAAGCCGGCTAGGAGGAAGACTCAAATTTGACTAGATACATTTGAAGATCTCCCAGTAAATCAATACGGTAACGGACGTGCGTTCGGCAGCCTTTTCAGAATCCGGATCGTTCGACGAGGTGGCCCCGCATATCCCGCCTTTGTCGGCTAAAAAAGTCATATTCTGAACGCCTAATGAAATACCTGCTCTACCGGCAGCTCCTCGGCATGTTGGGTCATTGGGTTTGGCTTAGGAGGGGCCCCAACGCGAACAAACGTCGTCTTGCCGGAACCATTGACGTAGTAGAGTTCTAAAAAATTCAATGTGCTATATAACCGGCTTGAACGTGTTTTCAAGGAAAATTTTAAAGATCCGACCTCTGACATCGCCATCCTTCACCGACTGCAACGTTGACTTGGTGTATCCGGCCATTTTGACGACTCTCACGCGCGGCTTTCCGATCGGTTGCGGCTTTGTTGGCTCGAAGGGCAGCGTCTTCACCTCGACGTCTTCCACAACGGGCAGATGGTTAACAGCATCCCCAGTGATGTATTCGGTACCATAATCCACGCCGGAATGCGTGGCCACTGAAATTGCGAAAATATCAATTTAATTTCAGCTACAAACAAGCTCCGAAGAGTCCAAATGTGTATAACCACATAAAAAAGTAACCAAGTAACTCACAATCTTGTCCGTAATCATCCATCGGCGCTCCATAGATGTCAATTTCCTGGTTGTCATGCACGTGGTATTGCATATCTGATTCAAGCTGAGCCTCATCATATTCAAGATGCGGTGATTCGTAGCCACCGGAGACGATTTGACTAAAGTATTATTTAGAGCAGCTTTAATCCAAAAGCAATAAGAAGAAAACCGAACTCACCTATAAGATGGTCCAGAGGAGTAATGAACACGTGCCGGAAGGCTTGGACGGAATTCTCCAGCATTCTCGACAAATGAGTAGCTCTTGATAGAATCGTCCGTCTAAACAGTACATCAGCGGAGTGGAAATTAAACATACTTTTAGCTGAATCGGTAAGCGTGGCTTGTCATCCAAATAGTACGGACTTCCGACGCGAATAGGACGATTCAGGGAAATTTTCACGTTCTTTGGACGCCCACGCGGACGTTTCTCGTAGACTGGCCTCATCAGTACGCGTTGTCCCCTAAAAACTACTATTGAAAGATTTCATAAAATACCAAGGAACGCCCAAAACAGAAATTTCCTCGTATCGGCCCTCCTGAACTTCTGCGGATGCTGATCCGGACAAATCTTCGGCACTTGTCGACTCCACATCAATGAAATCTTCAACGCTCCCATTCGCTGGCATATGGTCGTAGAAACGGCTGCAAAAAAGAAAGACTATTGGCAAAAGGAAGTTACGAACCCTTCCGCTTGATTTGGAGCCCGGATGCGGTACGAAACAGGTTGAAAGAACTCTGTCGGATGATTGGCCCTTGAACGTCGCATATCCTCGAACTAAAATAATAGAATAAAGAAAAACTCAAAGGAAATCATGCGATACGAGTGCCACACCAATATAATGAAGGTGAATTTACCGTTTAATCAAGAAAAACTAAAGCAAAACGCGCCAATCGTTTTTAATTCTTAAATTTGATGCGAGAAAGGCTATGTAAAAGGACAGCGCCGGTGCAAAAGAAAAAAAAAGCGCTGTTCGGCGCGCTGATGATTTGATACGCTCATGGGTTCAGGCGGCGTCGCGTGTTCGGAGCGTACCGCAGCTGGCAATATGATAGTGTAATAGGATGCAGAGCTATGTGAGTTAGTTTTCGAACAATCGGCCGAAAGGGACAATTAACAAATGACCGACGGTAAAATCTACTAACAAGGAGATGGTCTCAGCTGGGAATCGAATTCGGATTTGAAAATTTGCACACTTATAGAGCTCGACGAGACAAATCGATTGGTGTAACTTTCAGCTGCTGATACAATAACCACGCCGAGTTATAAGCATTTTAAGTTTTTGCATACATTTTGCTTGATTTCGGCCATAGCTTCATAAGCCTTCCCCGCCTCCCCATCACCATGGTCTGGTGGCCTAGTGGTGTAGAAGGCGTCCTCCGGGGAATCTAACGAGGGTTCGAACCCGGTCACGATTTTTATTTTTTGCTTTTTCGTCCGAAGGTTCCTCTTTGCTTTCTGAGGACCTTGCATAGCTTTTTACGCATTATTTGAACTCCTCTGGTGCGAAATTGCTAAAAAACATCTCTTCGAAAAAATTTAGATGTTTTACCCGAAAGGACTATGCCGGTCCCAAAATAAATTGAAAATTCAAAGCATATCAAAAATCGTGGAGTAAACGTAAATTTGGTAAATAGTGTGTTATCCGAACAAAAACTTTCATCCGCGAAAATTTTTTGGAAATGGTAGTCATAGGTCGGACAAGGGCTCGATGCCCAGCAAGAAAAATTTTTGCGGTGAAGTTCGATGTTGTCGGCGCATCAAAGGAGTTCAAATAATGCGTAAAAGCTATTCAAGGTCCTCAGAAAGCAAAGAGGAACCTTCGGACGAAAAAGCAAAAAATAAAAATCGTGACCGGGTTCGAACCCTCGTTAGATTCCCCGGAGGACGCCTTCTACACCACTAGGCCACCAGACCATGGTGATGGGGAGGCGGGGAAGGCTTATGAAGCTATGGCCGAAATCATGCAAAATGTATGCAAAAACTTAAAATGCTTATAACTCGGCGTGGTTATCGTATCAGCAGCTAAAAGTTACACCAATCGATTTGTCTCGTCGAGCTCTATAAGTGTGCAAATTTTCAAATCCGAATTCGATTCCCAGCTGAGACCATCTCCTTGTAAGTAAACTTTGTGTAATAATAGTCACTAAGTTAAACTATGTCTTAAATAAACCATATTTGGTTATATACATTATAAGAGTACTTCCCAGCCTAAAATAGTTATTTTAGGGTTCAAATACTAATAGTTATGTGCTTTATTACAAACCTCCGAAATGTTCGACCTTTGTTAATTGCCCGGCGAGGTATAGCGATAGCGCTAGGCGTGTATTCGAAATTCGTTCCCAACGCTACGTTTGTGTTCTTACCAAATGTTGCCGTTCTGTTTGACTGTAACTGTGCTCTTCAAAAAGTAATATTATTTATTAAAGAGCACATATATTATCACAGGTGAGTTTGGGAACGTCCATGATATAGATTTTATCATCGATTTTATTAACCATTATCACTTCCACGAGTGATTTAAAGAAAATAGCCCTCAGTTTTCCTTGGTTAAGCAGGCCCAGATACCAGAAAATTCTTACTGGGTAGTTGATGGGCAGAGCCTGCAGGCAGCACCCGGGATAAACATCGTTGATGACCGAAAACGGCCACTCGCGCTTTACCCGCTCCACAGGGCGGAGCGCGTGGAGCCTGAGCATCGGCTGAATCAAATAGCAAAAAATAAGCCGTGAGAAAATAATAAAGGAGAAAACCGAAGAAGTCACTTCAAGTTCAAATCAAATGGTTAGATGAAATAAGTTGTAGGGAGTTCCTTATCAACGGTTCTTCGTAGAAGATTAACTCTTTTCTAAATATAACTATAAAGCAAAGATATCCTTCCGCTAGAGAATGATGAGGGGTTTATAAGGACCGATCGAGTTGTCGAACAGGTCTGCAAACGCAAGACTATTTTTTAACACAAAAAAGTCAACAAAATACTATAGGGAGAAAAAGACTGTAGTGCTACCGAATTTCTAGCAGGCCGGAGCAAGATCGACACGTAGTGCACAATATCGAGTAGGTGGAGCGAAGGGAAATGAATACAAGGAGCTTGAAATTAGAATTGTGTTAATTTAGAAAAAAATCTTTCTAAGCCTCGTAGATAGGTATTTCTAATTTTTTAATCATAGAGAATTCTTGATCAACAGCTGTACTTGTTTTTTATTTTGTTTTGTGAAAACTGAGGTTATGGTGATAAATGTGGCAAGTTTTCAGGAAGATATTGATATGCGATGGAAATCCAAACGGAATCAAAACTTTAACTTCCGGCTTTCACAAAAATGTAACTTTCCAATGCGCCTCATTTGATTGTGTAATGCTAGAGGTTTTTTTCAGTGGGACCGGTTACAAAAGTAAGGAAGGTGAGGGTGCATTTTCTCGATTGTTTTTGTAGAGAACGTAGTTAGTTATCGCTTGCTTTTTGGAAAATTGTTTTTTTTCCTAACTTTAGCAATGCTGTTTGCTTATATGTATCCAGTGCATGGGTTAAAAAAATCTCATAGTATTTATTTTGGTATACATCTCATCGAACGTCATTTGAAATGCATTTTGCTTTGGCAGTCGACGTCGAGCGGCAAAATTATGCTTCAGGAACAATTCGTACTATAATTTAGGAGGGGTGGGATTATGCGCGGGAGATGATATTTTGGGTGATAGAAGAAGTAGGGAGGAAGAAACCAGTGAATTGGTCTGTCTATGAACCTGAGCTGACTAATATGAATGAATCGATTGGTGGATAGGATCGGGGGTAAAAAGGGGTGGAAATTGAGCAGTAACTGCAAAATCTGGAATGTTCGGGGGGATAGCCAAACTACCGGATATATGAACAGGGCAGGTGTATACACGTCATATTTTTCAATGTTCACATAAAAATGGTTAAGCGACAATAGTTCTTTCAAGTTCGGGGGTGTCGGATTCTTCGGATTCTTCCAAGGAACATTCGTTGGAATCTTTCTGTCCATCAGATCCACCGCTGAAGACGGTTTGGGTTTCAGCTAAAAAAAAGGAAATGTTCAGGGTAGGAGAACGCAAAGTACCTGTATCTTCTGCATTTCGAATATCTTTCATTAGAACCTCGGCTAGCTCTGTATGAGAAAGATGCTCGACGGCAGCCATGTCCATTTTTACCTAAAATATATATTTAAATAAGAAAAACGTTATAGCCATGAATAGGTAGAAAATTTCAATTGTATTATAGACAATCTACTGTAAAGCAGACTTACCTTGAAGGGACAGCTCCTTTCAGCGACGATATTCGGGAAATATTCGGCGATAAACGGATGCCTAATAGCTTCTTCGACGTCCAGGCGCTCATCAGCATCAACCACGCAAAGTTTGGATAATAAATCCAAAATTTGTTGTGTAATCTGAACATTGGTTATTTTTGAGGTTATTGGTGGAAACTCACGTCTCTTTCGCGGGTGCAGCAGATTTCATTCCATGGCCTTCCCGTCTGCTCCCCCGTGCTTTCGATCAGCCGTTTCGTCCTTTCGCAGCGAATCTCATTCATAAGCTGAAATCTCATTCGGGGTTTACTGACTTCCAATTGAACCCCTACCCTTTCAGAAGGCGAGCCCAGCATCGTCAAGATAATCTTGATTTGTCCACTGACGCTTCGGCCAGGGAAAAGCTCTCGCCGCAGCAGCATTTCACCGAAGATACAGCCAACGGCCCACATATCGACGGCTGTGGAATGCTCTGGCATTACGTACAGGAGTTCAGGGGCTCTGAATTAAAAACCAAGCATTTTAGAAATTTGATTTCACTAACCTGTAAGGCAAAGTAGCAACATGTTGGGTCATATAGAAGCAGTGCTCCTCGGATTCATCCACTTCATGCCGCATCGCGAGTTTCGCCATGCCAAAATCGGCGATCCGCAAATGGCAATTTGAATTGACGAGTAGATTTGATGGCTTTAGGTCTCGATGGGCGATACCGGCCGAATGGAGGTACTGCAAATATGAATAAATCCTTAAGAAATTGATAAGGCAAACCCGGAGTCCTCGTAGTAGCTGGAAAAGGAAATGAGCAACAAGGTCATCCTCCAATTGTTGTGTATCGCCATGTATCACATGATGTAGCGAACCTTCCATCAAATCCATCACCAAATAAACGTTGATTCCTAGAATGGATACTGTAATGATGTCCGATATGTATCCAACTTTTCCTTACACGCTGATTTTCTAGTCTTACCTAAATTTCCAGGGGTCCGGAAAATATCTTTCAAGCTAACAATGTTATCATGTCGAATATAACGCAATACTCGGATTTCACGCATCGTCCTTCTTGCAAGCGTCGGCGTAGCTGATGCATGGCCGATCTTTTTGATCGCCACCTAAACAAACTTTTGCTCATCGCCTGGACCTAGACCAAATTCAGCTCTCTATCCCCCATTTGCACTTTCCGAATCGAGCTAGCCTACAGCCACCCCGCCCTTTCTAATGGCTTTTACGATATTCCGTCTTTCCGGCCTGTTTGCTCTTGCTACGTAAGGTGTTTGACCAGGGGAAAGCGTGCCTTTTAAGTGTTTTGGGAGAAACCGATCTTTTTCCGGGATTCGTCTTGACAAGGAACGGACCTTTGTGTCAGAAGTGGTCTCCACCGCCTCGCAGACAATTCCAAAAGCTCCAGCCCCGATATTACGAATAGCCTCGTATCTGCAAGACAATATACCGTCATTTTGTTTTGCACATACCTTTCCCTTGCCGTACCAAACTGGAAATCCAGTAGCAGCTGGCGCTTTGCCAAATTGTCTAATACCCGATTGAATCCCGGCTGCGTGGCGCTGCCGGCCGTCATGGCACTGGAAAAAGGAGTTCGTAAGAGTCCGCCAAAAAACGATATAAGAGTAGAACAAAAATCAAAGAGTCAGGGAAGCGACAGTAAGTCGGAAATTGCTTCCCCGCACCCACGAGGCGGCGATTTCGGTGGGGTTGACCAGCAGGATTGCAAGTTCAAAGTGTGGATGGGACCCTAACCATCAAAAATGCAGCTGAAAGGCCGGCATTTCTTTAGAGTCTAACGAACACATTTAGGTGAACATTTATGGGTAGGTTGTTGAGTAATCGAACAACCGGTGCGATCTGTCCGTTGACCTCTCGTTTTCTCAGTTTCCTAAGGAATTTCCCCCGGGCGGGTGGTATGGGGGTCTGAAAGGCAGCTGCGTTCACTTTTTGCTAGGCGGTGGACTTTCGGCCCGCGGGTCCCAGTGGCCGATGATTGAGCAGCGTTCGCAAAAAAAATCGGCTCTCCATAACGAAAATTAAGGGCTCTTGCGACAGTGTTCAAAAAAGTTGTTTGCCTGACTGGGGAGTCGCTCGAAGAGTTTGTCGGGGGCGATATTTTTGAAGATGGAACGGAACCGAAGGTGTCGCACACAATGGGAGTCCCGGATATCCGTCGAAGAAAGAAATATTTGCGCAGAAAGCGAAATGGGGAAGCGGAAAACTTTTGAAACGGCGCTATACTCTACGGTAGCGTGAAAAAAAATGCCATTATAACTATAATATTGTAGGGAAACTGACGTTTTGACACCTACAAATATATTGTGATAAGTCAGCGGGTAGTAAAACCAGGGGGGTAAGATTGCCCCGTTTTAAAAATTTTTGTCTGTTTTGCAGACGGGTCAAGGTTGTTAGCCCAAAATAGATATGCCGTATGCATAGGGTCGATTTCTAATATCAATAGAAGACGTGTTTCTAAAATGTTATTTACCATATTAGACGCAAAAACGCAAAAACATGACAATTTTTGTCTAAAATGCACAAAACGTGGTTTTGGGACCAAAATTTCAAATTTCAAATTTTTCTAAGTTTTTAGATAATTTTGGCACAAAAAAAATAGCTACTTTGATTAAAACTCACACCTAGTACTAAGTTACTAGAGATTTCTGTGATAATGGGAAATGACAAAATGGAAAGACATGACAGCCAAAGAAAAGCTAAATCTGGAGATACAAAGCCGTAGCTGCAAAAAACAAAGACAAAATAATCGTTGATGGGCACGCTAGCACAAACCGAACATTTCCTGCAGCTGATGCGCCGGAAGGTTGTGAAGCTGTTTGGCCGAGTGGCAATTGGTTCTCGGGTGACTGTGATGGGATGGGTATTGTCTACACACCCAACAACCCCCCTCAAACCCCCCATACAATATTGTGCACGATGGGCTGACGGCTGAATGGGTCCCGGGCACACCCGGCAAACACAGAAGCTAGCGCTCTCTTCTCCACTCCACCCGCATAGGTTGCGTTCACCCAGAAAGCGACATGCAAAATTGGATTTTGATTGGGTTGCGGCGTTTCAACGGGATCGCAATATTGATTCGAAAATCGTTACCGAAATCCGCACAAAAAGAGTCATAACCAATTTCGAACCTGCCCTTATCAATTCGAGAACCCACCCCCGCGACGAGTAATTCATTATCCCGAAAAATGAGTCATTTTTGTGCAGGCTCTAGGACACGTAATAAACAGCCAACCACAAAGATTGGATTAATCAGCTTGGTTGGCTAAGATAAACCAGCCAGCCGGCTAGCCGCAAGACCAATAAGAGGCGATAAAAAAGGGCGGGAATGGGGGGGGAGGTTTGGGGGAAGGGACATAGGTTGTGCGTTGATTCCAAGACAGTGAGGCTGGAAAAATGAGGAGGACGAGGGGGAGGAGGTGACGATGGTGGTGTTGGTGAAGGAAACGAGATGGTGCTCGATCGATGGGTTGATAATCAGGAGATGGTGTTGGGGGGAGGGAAGTCGGGACTGCGTATCACCCACCCCTCAAGGCCGTATTCCTTTAGGCGCATTGCCTTCCAGCTTGCCCATGCCAGCTTATCAAAACAAGCCTATCAGCCGTTAACGGGGAGAAATTAAAGGTGGCATCGCATTGACAAGTGGAGCATTGTGGAATATAGCATTTTTGGGTGTATGTGGTTAATTTTCTATTGTGAAAAATTAGCTAAATTAGCTCAGAAGAAAGGGATTGCAATTTGCCTATCCAATTGCGGCCACCGGTTTTCCCCAAGAACAAAAAAATGATGCGAACTGTCATAACCTTCAGCAACCAGAACCGCTGCTACGCGAGTGACACTCGTTCATCAGGTAATTCCACAAACAATGCAACCAGTTCTACCCGGTAGACCACCAGCTTGATTCAATTTTACCCGGGAGGTGAGCAGATCTGTACCATAAAATCGTTGGCCTTCGAGAGCTAAGCTAAAGGTATCCAGACACTACCCTGAAGTACTACTCCGAAAGGGATTACCCAAAATAATTTGCATATTTCATCAGGATCCCAAGGCTAATGGCATTTATCGGAAAAAACAATTGCTATATTGTTTTAGACTTAATTAAACTTAAAGTCGACGTCCATTAAAAATGCTAGAAATGCCGTGAATAGTTATGGTGAATGTCGGGAACCAAAAAAATTACCCACGGTTCATTTCCCCCACACAGCTGGGCGCTGGAAAAACATCCATAAAACGGGTGGAAAACTGAGCCGTGGCCACAGCCGGAGCACGCGCCTGATAGATGACCTTCCTGGGGTGTGGACCCGTGGTGGATCTACGGTAGTTAGGCGGAAAAAAGGGGGATTGGGAGGTGGACAAGATAGAGAAGAAAGGAGGAATATATTAGTCAGCCAAGGAGAAGGAATGGTAGGGGTGTGGTTCGCCCCTTTGGAAGTGTGCCCCCCTTTTTGGCGATCGGCTGCTCGGCCCCCGAAGGGGCATTCAAACAAATCACACACAGTGGGAGAAGGAACGGACCCCATCCAGGGTACCATCAAGAAGGGAAGGCAAAAAAGAGGCGATCGGAACTACCTAGATATGTAGGGATTTAAGAGAAAATTTCCTAATCAGGAAGTCCGTAAAATTTAAATTTATTTTATACGAAACAAAAACCCATCTTACTCCTTATGGCCTCAATGTAAGTTTTTAATAGTTGAAAAGCCACTACGCCTTTGGGAACGGTCCCTTTGCACAAATTAATTTGCATCAGCGAAAATCACGAATTCACAATTTAAATCATCAAGAATTACCCTAAAAACCAAATCAAAAATAAAATTCTAAACAAAATGAAATAAACGGAAAATAATCCTTGTTAACTGCAGTATGCAAATGTGTAGCTTTACATAACTTTTAAACCGTTAAGGATAGGATAGGATATAGGATATAAAATGTCATTTTCGAAAAATTTGATTATTATTTTCGTCGTCGAATACCTTTGGATGCAAAATTGCCACAAATACATAAACTGGTTTTTGTAGTCAGATTCTTGCTCAAAACGACGAAACTCGCTAGCCACCAAAAATCATCACCTTAAAAGCCAACTCCTAACAAAGAACCCCTTTACTTCAACTGCCCACTTTAATGGCAAACCAGCTGCCATCTCCCATTAGAAAGTCACTTCAATTACCGTAATAAACAGAGTATAAAGGAGAAAATGAAAGGGGGGAAAGGGATGGCGGACACGGGAGAGACTGAATCGTTTTATGGCGGTTCCCGGTTTCCTTCTAAAGGAAAGGGGAAGGCTAGACCGAGCACCGACCGTCCCATAAATCTACGGCAGAGGCTATTGTGGATCCGGCGAAGAAGTTTTCTCTTCGGTTGGGACGTCTAAACTCAAGGTCTTGCTTGCTAAATATGATACTGGCGAGTATGGGCGGGTGGGCGGTTGAAAGGGATGAGCTTTTATAGGTGAATAGCGACAGTAAAATGTTTTTCGAGGCCTGATAAAATTTTTTGGTATTTTATTTGGTATATAAGTTCAAACTAGAACCGCAAAGCGGAGGACTTGAGTAAGCTTCCGGTTCTTATTCAAATCTCCATTTTTTTCATGAATTTTCGAAAAGTGCATCTCAGTGCAGAAACATTAAAAAACCCCATTTTCGCAAAGCCTGCAAAAATTAGAAATTTTATAAGAAAAACTAATTTAATAAACTAATTAAGATTATATTAGGTATTTTTTTAAAGCTTATCAAATGCTTGAAGTTTAAGGCGGGATCGCTCGAAAATTCTGTCTCGAAAAATACAAAAAAAATTCCGCGCTACCCCTTTGTCAACCAACTTTCCAAGACAATTCCAAAGGAAACACCACACTGTTTGCGTGAATTGTATTCTTGTGCCAAGATCGGCTTAGATTTTACGTTACACCGTTGTCGACATTCACGCCGCCGAGGTGTGACTAAGAATCGGGCTGAGAACGATCAACCAAACAGCTATGCACGAAATGCCAAGCCGAGCTCGATGAATTTATGGGGTTCTCCCGACTATACGAAAATGTTGATAAAAAGAATGGATAAGAAAAAAGGACCGAGAGAATAGAATTTTTAGTTATTGATTTGGGAATTCTTTCGAGCGTTTAACTGGTGCGAACAAAAATTAGAACATCGGAAAATTAATAAAATTCATAATTTCGTAAAATAAAATTTATAAAAAACTTATATTATCTAGATCTAGTCTTATTCCAATCCAATCCACTCCAAAAGCCAAGAAATTGAGTAAACTTCCCTTTCTGAGCCGTACCTTTTTCTCGGCGCTGAGCATGGCAAAGCGCCATTTTTATATTTTTCGCATGCAAATCAGATTACAGATTTAATCAGAATCAAAAGTCTGCCCAAATCATTAAGTGTTAGAATCGATTCTATTTAAATAATACCAGCCATAGTATTATTGTATGCTGAACACAAACACAACTAGCATGGAAGTCGCAGCCTAAAAAGTCGGGCGCGCTCAAAATGCGTTTCCACCAACCCCACCCGATCAACTCAAGCCGACCAGTTCTTGCGAGCGGCGCATATGCCGATGGCCATATTTGACGGTGGAATATTTCGGTCTGGCCGGAAGTTTTTGGGGGCGGCCATAAAGTGAGCGGTTGAATGGCGGGGGCCCCAAAAAAAGAGCGGCATCAAAAAGAGGACCGGGCCCGGAATATGGAGCATTTGGATGGTTGTTAACAAAGCGGGGACGACGAGACCGGAGGGGGAAAGTGTGGCCGTCGACACGTGAAGGGTTCCGACACCACCGATGCCTCGCCGGTTTTCGCCTCCTTTCGTCGTGCCCGACTGTCAAACAGCACGAACATTTCGCATGCAAAACCCTTGGGGCAGCGGGCAGGGCTCCTTTCTCTTTTGGGCAGACAACATCACACAAAAAGGCTTCGCGTGAAAAGTGCGACGACTTGGCTTCTTGACCTTTTCCTACGGTAAAAAAGGGTTTTGCGAGCGAACGGTTCGGGAATTTGGATTCAGGAGATCGGGAAGATCATAATAAAACATTTAGTGAAGTTCATAAATCGATAAAGCCCACTGTAGGCATTATTAAGCATTGAAAACGTCTACAGGTGCAGTAGTCATGGTCTAAAGTCTACCAAAAACAGCAGTATAGTGCTTTAACGGAAAAAAGGGAAAATTGAATCTTATGGGATAGAGGAAATCAGAATAAAAATATCTAAGCGCGTTAATACTGCGATATGAAATATTTGTAAACATCACTTACACACCGACAACCTCCATACCTATAAGACTAAATGTCTAAGGTTCACATATATAGTGTAGCAGAGGATCAACCAGCATGGAACTAGTGCGAAATGGGTCAGGTATTCTCCGGGGTGGCACTTGTGCACATGGAAATCCAACGACTTTTCAGGCAAAACTACTTAAATCTGAACCTTTAGAGCAGAAAATTTCACAGTGAAAGACCCACATTAATGAACTTTATTTTTCAAAGGAAAGCGGCTAATTAAAAAAAGAGCAGGAGTAGTTGTTCCAGTAAGCGATAGGTACTGATGTGGTTAGATGGTATGGGTCCGATTAGTCCAAAGACCAATCTCCTATCTCCTAAACTATTTGCACACATTGTTACCGGTAGCGCATGAAACAAAAACTGCAGCCGGACACGATCTAAACCACCCTCAGCCCTCCAGACGGACGGCTTAAAATCCTGCGATAGTACTAGCTGACTGGGTACCAGCTCCCTCCGGTACGCGCCTATCTACATAACTCGCAAACGCGGATCATCGGGGGCACCTTGGGGGCTTCTCTTTGCATCAAGCAGGAGTGGCGGGGGCCACGAAGGAAGCAAGAAAGCGCCCCCGCTCGACCCCTCTAATACCGACGGCAAACTTCGTGAGGAGCGTCATGAAGCATCCGGCACTCCTCCTCTTTTCCTTCCTTTCGGTCATTCGGGCTCATTTCGCTTTCCGGATAGGAAAATTGGCGAAAAAAAAACAGAAAAATAGCGTGAACCAGCTTAGAATGGGTGGGTCAGCGTTTAGCATGTGGAAAACGTTGGAATTTTGCCCAAGTGTGTTCGGTCGTCAGGTTCGCTTTTACGTTTGAAAAGTATGTGGTTTGGTTTTTAAAAAAATTTGAAATCTGAAAGAAGCGAAGGAAAACGGGTATCAAGGTTCGAATGCCGAAGCACAAGAACAAAAAATTCTTTGGTATTTAGGGTAGGTCTCATTTTTAAAAGTAGAATAGTTTGAACGGAAAAATTATATTTTAGAGTTATGCGGGAAAACGGCGATCTAGGTTTCGTGGAACCGAAATCATTAGGGCTAGTGGAAACAAAAAAAAATGGCAAATAATCTCCCTAAACTAAAGAGCGTTTTAAAAAAAGGTGAAACACTTATAAAATAAATTAAGACAAGGTGAAGCATCTCAAACACCAGCGACTACCGTAATCTACAAAAATGACCAAAACCCATGCGCTTTTAGCTTGAAAGCCAGCATGCTTTCTTCTCCCGCACCTCCCCCACCAAACCTGGCAGCACGGCTGAAACCGTTAATTCTATTAGGCGCGCGTCGGGGAGAGAAGTGATGGGCAAAAAACTTGATCAAACAGCTCTACCGGCCATAACATCGCTTAGCCAAGGTGAGTCAAACAGCGCTGAGTGGGCAGAAATAGAAAAATGATCAAAGAAAGTCAATAAATATCCACTAACCAATCGGAGGCCTGGTAGTTGACTAGTCGAATAATCTTGCGAACCAGAAGAACTGGGCCGCCCTCAACGACGAAATGTGTGGTCAAGGACGAGGGTGTACAGCTGCAGTTTAGCGGGCAAAAAGTGGCGCATTTTGTGAGGTGCGGGAGGGGAATCGAGGGATGGGAGTGCGACTGCCAAATGGACACAATCCAATCGGAAATATTCGCAAGGTCAGCCACACGTTACAGGTCCCGGAAGTGATAGAGCATTAAATGACATACGTCAATAACTCCTAGAACAAAATGACAATGCGTATGCGGAATAAAGAATTAAAACACATCAATGTTTATAAATTTGCTATTTTGAATTTTGGTGAATGCTTTTTCTCATCCTAATTAGCATAGTTGGTCGCTATTTGCGTAAAAAAACAAATCCATACACAGAAGCGAATGGTTGATTCTTGCACTTATTAAATGTCCAGCTTTCCATATTCTCTGTGGTTTGAAAAATCGGTTTCAGAAACTTTCAAAAAATGTTGAAAACTCGTCGAAGAGCAAAGGAATTTGATTCCACTTATCAGCTACCAAATAAGCTAAATACAGTTTTTAAGCAACTAACTTGTTAAAAAATGCTTTTTTTCCAGGAATATCCTGAAAAAGTCGTGCACCGCTGTCACAATAATGCGCATAACTTATCGACACAGTGACTTTTTGACAGCTCCGGAAATTCAGGAAAAACCCAGTTAACAACGAGCAAAAAAGCATAGCCACACCCAATCCATCAATTTGATGACAAGAATTTGAAGAGAGTTGACTGTGTGGCATTGAGCGGCTGCAAGTGGTTGAAGGGTGGCAAAATTACATGCAGAGAGCGGGTCGAGGGTGGAAGTTTGGCCTCAGCCGGAGTGAGTGCTGGCAAATATGAAAGTCCGGAATGGACGGGCGGGTGGTAGACCGCGTTTTGCGCGGAGGCCATGACCGGATTCTCCCCTCCTCTTCTTCTTTTCTACAATAAAATCCCGACCATCCACCCCCCATGCTCCATACAGCTCCCCTACCCTCATGCTCACCCGCCCATCGACACGTTACAGCGTAAATTAGCGTGCGAATTTGATGCGAGCGGTCAGCGGCGATTAAAATATGGGCTATAGTCCGATGGGACCGGTCGACTGGAATTCTATACGATACGATCGAGAAGTGTTATGGTTTTAACATGCAAAATAATTTAAATAAAACCTGAAAAATTGAAAGTGCAGAGTATCGCACTTATCGGGTTTTAATGTTGTTGACAGGAAGTGTACTGTAACTCTCACGCATGTATACGTATTTACAAAAATCACGACAATTTATTCAGGGTTGATTGAGAATATGATGGTGATTGGCAACCAGACCTAAAAATAGGGTTTCCTCTACTTCGCCACATCATCACCGGATTTTCAGGGAAGCCATTCCCAGGTTCCCCAAAAACTGCAAAAAAGTTTACTCCACACTTCCTCGTCCTTTAATGCAAGAACGGTGCATATTTAAACGGATTCAACTCCTCTTTCAGCTCCCCCTTCAAGTATCCACTTCCTTTCCAAACCCACTTCAGTTTGACGAGGACTCCGAGGACCCCCAATTTCGGTCTACCTATTGTTTCTAGCCATAACAAATGAAACCGGAAGGGTTCGAAGTGTCTAGACGTGTTAGAGACTTCACCCTCCACCCAACATCACGTTTTATTCAATGCCAACGTGATTTCAGGTTCAACGTTGGCCCTAGTCTGGTCACCCGGACAGCCAACCAAGACACGACCCCACCCTCTTGCCCCGCGAATTTTCCGCCTCATTTCAGGGGCGTTTCCGACCTTTTTAAGAGTGCCTCGGCCACCAAAACATTTCTCATTCATAGACCATTCGAAGATCTTGCCAAAAGGCTCCTGACGGTCAGCTGTTTACCCATAAATTTTTCATTCAAGAGCGAGCTTGGTCTGTTTGATAGCCGCTACCAACTTGAAAAAGTTCTGTTTTGATTTTCTATGGCTTTAAAGATAGGCCATCATAGAAGATGCGTATAATAGTCTTCAATGATATATTTAGATAAATGAGAGTTTTTTCGCTTATGTCCATCTTCACCATTTTAGATGTTATGCAAACTGCAACCACCACGGTTCCAGGCTTTCCCAGTAATTCCGTAATGATGGTGGAAGCTTTTAATTAGATGGTTGGAAAAAGAAGAAGCCCCCCTTGGCTCACGCCATTTAAGGACCACTTGGCACGACTCTTTATTTTTGCGTGGGGGTTCCGGGCCGGTGAAATTTCGTTGCTGTGAACATAGACACGAAAACCCTTCTATCGGCTGGTCATGGCAATGGTTCGGTGCTTCCATAATTCGTGTGGGATTTATCGGAAGTGATTAATAATTAGTAGGTCCTCCTACGGGGCAGTCCATCCTCCTCCCTTCAGTTGCCCCATCCCGCCAGATGAGGGGGGGGGGGGGGGGAATATTTCTAGAAAAGAAGGGGGTTGGGCCCTAGGGGGCTAATCTGCGCAGTGTCTGGATTCACGACTTCATTTCAAATATGGCTTCTTCGGATTAGGACCACTGGTATATTAACCGGTTCCACCCGAAAAGATCTTCTAGACGTTCTACGCGGGACTGGAACTTTTATGACATCCTTGGATTTTGAAAAACGATCACTGAAGTTAGTCATTTCCGTATTACTGAAATTTTGGAGACTGTGATGCTGGCTGATTGAATTTTCATCATTCATACGTGTTTTTCTAGACTTCTGGTACCACATTGCCTACGACCTTCTATTTTATGCCCCTAATGCGCTGATGCGTATATTTGAAATTGTATTCCTCGGATTCATTTTCCACCAAACCTTACTCATATTTCGAAATACTAGCCTCGAGCCAGACAATGAAAGGAGATTACCCCTTTTTCGACAATTCAAGGGGAAATTAGCAGCACCCTTTTTGATATGTGTGGGATGGGGGGGGCATTCATCCGAATAGACGAAAACTGAGTCACTAGAATTTTGCTATGGCACGTTTTACCTTTGAATAGGTTGAAATTCAAAGCTTTGTTGAACTCGTCCCGTGTTTTTGAGTGCAGCTTCCAACGCCTTTTTCGAATAATACTAGACATTCTAGTCGCGTTTTGCGGTGATTTTCGAGTTCTTATGTGGTGGCATGCGGCTGGCTACTGATTCAATTCCCGGTATAAGCCCTAAAATTTGGTGGCGTAGGAGTTAGTCCCGATTTCTTGGAGGACACTTTTTTCTTGTTGGAGCTGTTCCACCTGCGTTTGGCAGCTGCTCTACCGTTTTTCAGAATACCTTCTGATTACACGAGGTCAACAATGTTACTGAAATTTGGCATTCCGCTGAAGTACATCCGAGTTGTTGTCGATTCAACTTTGGTCGTATATAAAACTTTTTATTGTTTTATTATCAATACCGAAAAATTGTTCAATGCCCTAATTTCACAATTCACCCGCCACCGAGGGCCGATAACAAATTTTGTAGCGTCCCAGAGGCGCTCTCAGGTTTTTAACTGGCTCAAAAACGAGCTCGGCCCCTCGGCGCCGGCAGCTACCCCCATACAATTCTTGTGTCAAAGCCCTGAAAATGGTTGTTTATGAGTCGGGGGAAATCAAATTTTGGCTCTACTTATGTCCACCCGTCCAGTATGCGCGCCGAGACCAGGAAGACGTGTATTTTCGAGCCTGGCTGCGTCTCTTTTTGCAAATCCCTGGTTGGAAAATCCCATTTTCGCCCTTTCCGGGTTGATGTCATCAGGTATCAGACCCAGTTTAGAATCTTACATGAGCTGAAGCAGTTCTTTGGACAGATGATTTTTGTCTCACTTGAAAAATTCAGTAGGAAGGGTCGAGTGAAATCTCCTTTTCCCCGAGGGGCCAGCAAGGGGTGAATTTCTAAAAACATACCGCTACGTCGATTTGTTGGCTTCACTCCGAACCCCGTCTTATTTCGAAAATATTTTTCGTTTTGCTAGGCAATTCCGCTGTTCCGAGGATTTTTCGAAAAATCACCAGGTTCCATTGATACCGCTCTTCTTTGACCCCTTCGATTCATGTCCTATTAACGGAGAAACATTTTTAAAAGCTTTCAGTCCTATCAACTTGTCATTTTCAGGGATGCAGACGCTAGTTTTTTTGTTATGCCTTGCGGCGGCCGTCTACGGGCAGATGACGTTCAGTGATGGTTGGGAGAAGCGGGCACCCTTTTTGGGTACGTAAGCCAATTCAGCCATTATCTGTGCTCTAAGAGTTCAATCATGTGATATTTTAATTTTTAGGCAAAACATCACATGCTACTACTCCGCAACACCAGTGCAATGTTCGCTTGCAAGAAAAAATGAAGGAGATTCAAGCCCTCTTAACGGTAACTTTAGATTTGCTAAAATTGGGCGATTCCCACACTTTTGCACGGTTATTCTGGAGTGGTTTTGGGAGCTTTGCTTTTTCGCACGATTTGGCATTCACGGAAGTGAAACCCATTTTTGAGGCTCGACTTGGCAAAAAATTGAAAGAGCCTTAAAAATATTTATTGAAGTCCTCAACGATCACGAAAGATGTTTTTCAGGCAGCCGATCTATCGTATGAAGCATGCATCGAATCCCTGGCCGCCCCAGCACAACGCCGATTGAAAGAGAAGAACGACTACAGCTTCATCCCGCACTCTTCAGCGAGCCAGTACAAAACGGCCCAAGCGAACTGACCACAAGACCATACACAATAAAGTTCTTTCCGTAATAAATTGACTACACTGTTAGCGAGCATGACTTCAAGATCACATGAACAGAAAAATGGCAAGCTAATCCGGGAAAGGGTCCGGATTAATTTTCTGGACAATGCAATAAGTCGTTGGGATCACAGGGATCAATTGGAGAATAAGTTCAGGGATGAAAGGAATGGCAAAGGGAAATTTTAGGTACAATAATGTCAATTTTATAAGTTGGACGACTCGTCGGGGACATCGTTAGTACCCATTGGATAGTTGAGCGAGAGTTGCTAAAAACGGTTTCAGAAAAGGTGCGCCTTTCCTACCGTAATATCCTTGGCAGATGGGAGCATGAAATTTCCATTGAAAAGGTTACCATAACTCTGTGTGACCTGTTTAGACTATTAAGTTATAAAACTGATTAACTACCGCATAATACGCGATCCTTTGATAGTCCCATTCACACACCAGAATGTTGCCCTGGCAGTGGAACTTATCGCCAGGGTTGAGCCTGAAATAGCCTCAAATATTTCATTTCCGGGATTGCGATGGGTGCATCTATCTATTCCAAGGGGTGGGAGGATGATGACGCTGTGGGAGGAATAATAAAAGAATGGGGAATTCCATGCGGCTCAAAAATTTGCACGCACAACGGATTTGGGGCCCTCCAGGCCATTGTAAGGTAAGGAGATTATTTTCCTTTGTGTTCGGGTACGAAAATACCTTGCATAATCAAAGATTCGGTTGCAAGAATATCATATTTGACTTAAGAATGAAGGAGTCGGGTTTTAGAAAAAAAACATTTTGTTTTTCAAGATTATAAGGTTTTAATTAGGATTTGGGGTCACTACGCAAAACTTACGCATTGCCGCAATAGTAACACCGGAAGCAGCCAATATGATACGGTGTCCCCCGACATCGCTGCACCATTTCGTTCCCATTTATCGTCAAGTCACAGCGCCCACACTCCCCTAAAATGACATGCATTTAATCCATACCTTACTATTTACCTTTAGAACTGAATTCAGCATGGTAATGATCATTGCAGTAGATATTCCCCTTCCGATAATGGTATTTGAGCCTGCCCCGATACTCAAGGTCCTGACCGCAGATGCAGCACTTAAAATAACAATGATTTGAATAGAAAATATAATCTACATTGAACTTTATAATCTATAAACCTTCAGACAATATTCATGCCAGCTGCCAGACGGTCCGGTGAGTTTATAGCGATTGTAAATGGGATGAAGACATGTCCGACATTTCTTCAATTCCTTCACCATCACCGTTCTGAGAAATCAGGATTTATCTGCTTATGCAAAGCAGCTGTCGATTGAAATACAAGAACAACGATAATTATAATAAAAATCTTCCGGATTCACCATAAAAGTGATTCATCATATTATACAGCAATTGACCATTAAATACTGATAAACGGGAAGGTTTAGATTCAGGTATTCAACTTTTTTTTTGGTTAATATTATTATATTATAGGTTTTAATTTAAACTGAAGGCAAATAATCATCTTAAAAATTCAAATTAGATTATAGGTGCACCAGAAAGCCTTTCGCTTGCTAGCAGCAATTTTAGTAGTTACCACAGAACCCTGACACTAACTTTAAAAGATAACCACATAGCCGTCCTAGGGGTTGAAGTGTAGTAAGGCCACGTATGCCCGGCGCGGCAAATGGTGTGCTTTAATTTGGCAAATGCAACTTGTTGTTCCCTTCGAAACACCGTCAATCTAGCCCGAGTGCCCTCCCACTCCCCCATCCACATCCACATGTGCACTGGGGTACCTCGATTCGGCGCGTCGAGGCTTCTCCAAAAATGAATGTTCCTGCCCCCGCTCAAATCGCCATCTCGACTACATATCTAGCTGGGACAAACGACTAGATGGCTACGATTGTATTAAAATTTAAACTTGAGGATATCGGACACATTGGATAACGGATCTATACAAATTTTCCTAAAACTGCGAATTGTTGGCTAATAACTAAATTCAAAAATATACTAAGATTAATTTCAGCCGAATAATGTCGATTAAAAGTTTTATTCTATCGGATCTTTGCTCAAAACTATGGATATCAGATAGGCAATCGAGCGAATGTCGATTTTCGGTATTTTAGCTAACTTGAAGCTGCGATTCAATCGTGTGTGGAAAATATATGCAGCGCTTTCTCAAAAAAAACTATTTTAAAATTGTTTGTATTACACCAAAAGTTTTTACGCTTATGCTATCCCTTATGCTATCGGCACCAAAACATCTACAGAAAATCTGAAATTTTTATTCGGTGATTCAGATCTTGTACTACCGAAAGCCAAGAAAAAGAAAGCTTTGGAATTGAAGTAAACAATTGCAATTTTTTTTTCTTAATAATAACACCTTCGCAAAAAAAACTATTCGGGCCTACAACCATCTCCTGAGGGAATAACTGCACTGCCGTAATTAATATCTTTTGCACTTATGCATCAACGACAAGCAATAAGAGCTTTCATTCATGAGTAGTTTGCAGCTTTACACACGCTCTATCAACTTAGATATACACTTTATAAGACTCTACAGACTTTTATAAGATTTTACAGACCTTTCGCATACCTACAGTAGCCGCATATGAATCCGAATGCGAAAACTGAATTTATTAAACAAGAATACAAATAATATGGCGGTCTTATGACACTAAATGGAAGGCCGAGGCAATGGAAGCAACATTAAATAACGAAAAGTGCTGGGACGGGGGGATTGGAAAGTGATCTGAAATCAATATGACTGTCACTGAAACGGGGGAGGCAGACTTCTCAAAAAATGAATAAAGATTCGTTTTGAGATCTGTAGGCAATAGATATTTGTTGCGTGGACAGATTCTCAGCCGCGAATTAAATAGCAACCGGTGACTCCATGAAAAGGTGCCGCCAAATGTGGGAAAAGCCGAAAGGACCAGGCGAGAAGGGGAGCAACCACGCACCAAATGCCAAAAATATTGACTCATCCAAGGGTAAATCAAATAAGATTTTGGAGAAAATATCTGATTCAAAAAGGCCCGATGCCGACTAATGAATTTGTTTACGAATGAACAGATACCATTATTATAGCCTCTTTCGCCCGTTCACTTCAATTGGGAAAACTAATGAGGCCCAAAGGGCTTAGAAACGGAAATGTTCAGCGAGCTAATATTACTTACAAGCATACTTTTTTTTGATTGTTTAAGAGTTTCGCAATAAGACCAAGCCCATCTTGTACAGAATTTTTTGCTGATTCTACCATATGTTTAAACATTTGTGAAAAGACCGAATTTAATGAGTTTTGAACGCTTTAAAGGGCTTAAATACGAGAAACAGATTACTATGCGCATTTCTCATACTTCAGCGCTGCACATATTTTTATTAGGATACACTAACTTAAGATAGTACGTCTCCTTATGGGTTTCTTTCCCGTATCCATAAATTCAGCTGAAAATGAAAGAAGATATCTGGCCCTATAACTCGTACAAAATCGAGGTATAACCACGGCTGCGGGATGACCAAAGCGATCGGCGGCTCGTAATTAATTTCTAATTGCACCAGTTTGCCGCTTCTAGTCGGGGGGACACACACGCACACACACGAATACACTGCCCCGGCAATATCGCCCCCCGGACTTTCGGTGTCTCATTTGGTGGGGGGGGGGGGCAAAGGGAGGAAATTGGTTTTGGTGAATAAGAGACCGGGGGTGCAAAAAGGATTTTTCTAATTTTGGCAAATAGGCGGTGGTTGATACAGGGGCAAAGGGAGAATTAGGGTAAGACTCGACGGGTCAGCCATGTTTTTAAGGATTAAAGTGACTAGGAAGGCAGGCGTATTGTTTTATGGAGCTCTAGAATAGGCTATTTTATCGTATTATGGTTATGAAACGTATAGAAAAAGCAAGAAAATAAGACAACTGCTTTTCTAGTTTATTTAGAAAATACCGTATTTTCTCCAAAAGTAACCTATTGGCTCGATTTTTTTTCAATCAACGCCCTTGGCCTAGAATATTATGGGATTCTGAAGAATTACATAAGAGTATAGAATTTTACACTCTTAGCTATTTGAGAGAAAATACGGTTTATAAAGGATATAGCTTTTTCACGAGAACACTAGACAAGTATGACTAGATAATAAACCCGGTGGAGCATTAATGAAACAACCATGACCAGAATATCTACTTCTCAGTGTCTAAATAATAAGTATAATAGGGAATTTTGCGGAGCTGCCGCTTCAGCTCCCGGATAAAATCGTATGGCTGAAGTGTAATGGTGAAGCTTTGCCCGGGCCACACTGAGATCAGTCGCTTCTCGAATTCGGCGTCCCGGGAGTAGGGGTTGAGCCGCCGGTGGTTCACCTGCAAATCCGATGTATTTGTCGGTGGCTTTTCTCCTGAGGACTGATATATTTTGGCTAATTGGACCGGGGTGGGTAGAGGGGAAGGCGAGGTATAGAAAATATGTTGAGTGGGGGGGGGGGCAACCGGCTCAAAGGCTCACCTCAGTAATGACGGCAGGTGTATCTTTGCCTGCATCAAAATATGCGGGAAGGGTCGCTGGGACGCCACGCATGTATGCAGGGCTGTCGGGGCTGATTTTCGCGATTCTATTCTAAAAAGGAGTTGATCCCGAGGTAGAGCATCTGATTTTATTGTGGTTCTTATGTCAGAAGTAGACAGGTGATTTTTGGTACTCTGTTTTCTATTTATATTTCTTCGTTAATACGGCTGGTTGGCCGACAGTTAGGGAAATTGCAAGCTAAAAAGCTATGATTTTCAGAAACCTTACCTTTTGTTTATGCAACTCAATCCCGAGCGCTTTATTCTCTTGAATAGGCTTCGTCAACTGGAAAGTGACGGCGTTTGGCATAGGCCGGATTTGCAACATCAAAGGATGGCCTGGTTTTGACCTATATTCGATTAAGAAATTTTTTAGGTAACAAACTCTCTATGGTAGAGACTGTGCAAGCCTTCCAGATCGCCAACAGGACATTTCCCGACTTTCACAAGCTCATCCCCGACACGGAAGATACAGGAAACTTGATTGTCGACTTTTCGAGACCAACCAGCGACCCTGTGAATGCATAACTATCATCGAGAAAACACCAGACAAACCATAGCCTTCTTCCAACATCGACAATAATCACATTTTCGATCATCATAGTTAATGAAATCGAAATGTCGCGTAGTTGCTTGAGGGAAGGCAACGTGTGCATAGACGAACGGCGGGGCTTTTCGTATCCTGTGTCAGGAATATTTTTTTGTATATCAAAGCCTACCATTTTCAACGTAGGGCGCCAAAAATGAAATTGAAACTCGTCGAGGTTCCTTGAGATCCGCCGACCCACGAGAATCCGTACTGCTACTGCTGAAGGTTAGCAGTCCTGCCAAACCTGCGACCAAGAACATACGCGATACTAGTGGTGCTCAACGCAGATGAGAGCCGCTTCTCACAGCTTGGAGATAAAGCAGCAAGATGGCGAGGAATATCATAGGCTCTCGGCACTCCATAGGCTCCGGTCTGAATCATTTTCAGTTATATGGTGGGTGCCCAAAAAATGGCTGGTGCCTCCGGCCGGGGAATCTCGAAAGATCGGGAACTGAGCTGGCCAGAGGCCACCCCGACCTAAAGCGTCTCAAAAACAGAAAAAGCGTTCTGCCATAAAATCGTTTTTCACGCATCCACAATTCGTTCACTCGACCGAGTCATGGAGGGAATGGGGGTGGATTGGATGGGTGGATGGATGGAATGGAAAAGCACACAACAAAAGGGCATCGGAACAGTGCTCTCTATCAGAATAACATTGATAAAATATTATGATTTCTGGGATATTCTTTGTTTGCTATGACGAGAGCTATTGTTCCTGTTGTATTACGACAGAGTGGTATACCCTAAGCCCGCGTTTTTGGAAGAGGATACTAGCATAACTAGCAGCTGTCAGCACAACGTGTGCTTCGGGAATTGAAAAGCCCTAAAAATTTTTGGAAATCGAAAATATTAAATGAACTAGCGAATTACCCCTTACCGCGCTTGCCGCTTGATCCTGACTCGGCGGCGGAATAGCAATATCCAGCGGAGAAGCCGTTTCTTTTTCGTTAAATACAAAATCCTTCTTCGGGGTCGGTCGTGGAAATGGAGTAGGCGGAGCGAAGGTCTCTAGAATCAAAAACCCTCTCTAAAAATGCGGTATACCTGGTACTTCCTCCTGCTCACTTGGGCTCTCACAGCCGGAAATCTCGAATTCGGGACTGGTGACGGCTAGTGGTGCCTTGTTGTGACCATCTAAAAATAGTTTGTAACTTATGGGAAATTGAGAATCTTACTGCTCGTCGTCGCGTAAAGTGCGGAATTTTCCATGGAGGCTTTTCTGGCGGCGTCACGAGTGGCAATCGCTTCTGAGAAGGAAATTATGAGAGGGTAGGAATACATACCTATCATTGCCGGACACAATTCCTCATCAATATCGTTTTCTAGCATGGAATAATCTTTTTCCACAGCAACTTCCTTCCACCAAGGCTTTCTGAGAAATTTGGAACTTTGTGAGCATTTTCTGAAGTTAACTTACAGGTTAAATTGGTAGAACGGTGATCGCTTGGCTCCCAGATAAACACCAAGACCTTCGAGCCCTTTCTCAATAGCTTCCACCCATTCGTCACGCAGCCGACTAAATGAGAAAAAAATTCCAGCAATATATGGTGTGGGGGGGAAGCGAGGAAAGATTGCCCCACAAACCCAGGGGGCCCATCTCAGGTGTTTTTGCGGCAAAGCCCCGCTAAAAGCCCTGACCACCCTGGAAGGAGCTCAATAACCCTAGAAACCCCCCGCGTTTCCCCATCGCTTCACACTTTTTAGAATACACGATAAAGCGAGAATCGATGGGGTGGGAGTTCTCAAAAGCTCTTCGTTTTTGGGGTAGGGCATTGATGGGTGGGCGGAAAAGAGACGCACAACGGCCAATTGGGACCATAAACGGAATCCGGAGAGGAAGGAATGAAAAGAGACCCCTCTGGACACCCTCAAACTCAGTCCCAACCACAACCGACCCCCAACCCTAAATACACAGGACAACCTGAACTACTTTGTGACGAACCCGACGATCCCCCGGTGTGGCCCACTAAATCAGTGTCCCTCTTGCTCCACCCTCCCGAGACGAATGGGACCACTTGCCGGAAATTGAATTTCTTAGAAAAGTGGGATGAGTTCGAATCCAATTACAGTCGCAAACGTTTTTTACGAAGAAGTGCAATGGGATGGACACCAAAATTCTAGGGCGAGTTCGTGCCAAAATGGAAGGAAGGTTCTCGGGCGAGATCGCGAATATGTTTACATTGGAATACATATTGGGTGAGACCCCGGAAGTTGTGAAGCGCCGCATTTCGGAGGGGAAATTGGAGAAATTTCGTTAGCCTTAATGCACTTTTGTTTCAGTAGAGAAAAGGCGGGGCTAATAAAAAATTTTGTCTTTAAATAGAATTCTGAAATGCTGAAAAATGCTGAAATAACATACACATTTGGAGCTGTCCAGTGTACTACATCACTTTCATCCTTCGGATTGTCGGTATTTATCAAAACGAAAGTGTTCTCGTCTTTCATATCCACTTGAACTTTGTAGATGGTTCTATCCAGAAGTGGTTGCAACTAAAATTAGTCATGAGTGTTGATTTCCGCTATGTTTCATCAAAACAACAGGCCACGACACATCAAATCAGTTGTTTACGAATTTATAATGTGAATGTAGCAGCGACTAACCCTGCCTTGATGAGTCAGACAGTCCGCGTTGTTCTTATACCATTCCAAATACAGAGTTTCTCGATGCAGACATAAATGACATTGAATTGGATCTTCATAAAAGACTTTCTAAAAAAAGATACAGTTTCAATAATTAAATTCCGGGCTTACCTCTTTCTTGAAAAATAGCCCAACCATAGAAGTGGTCTTCTTTTTCAAAGTTCCGCATTTTAAGACACGATATCCACGCTTTGAGAGCATCCTAGGAGGGTTTGAGGTGACAAGACTACACTCCGTACTGCTGCAGAAATGAAGGGGAGGCGACGATATCCGTGGAGACGTTGTTAATAAGATGGTCGCCGCATGTGTGCGTCCCGATCAAGGGAGCCGGCACCATTTATTCTGGAATATCGTAAATTTTAGTGCGTTTTAGCCCCCTGTTCATGAATAAGAAATAATAGAGCGGCTTGCTAAGGGTTTGTATATTGGATCCTTGGAAAATACTAGAATCGAATTTTGGATTTTAGCAAAAATAACGAGATTTCTTGGCTTGGATGAGCAGGCAAAGAACGCTGAAAACCATTGAAAAGGAAGGTATAAAGTTAGAAATATCTTCATTTACTCAACAAAAAATCAAACAAACGGTATCGTTGCTCCAGAATTACTACGGCAATTTTAAAAACAGCGCAAATGCTGAAAAAAATTACTCTGGATTTTGTTACTCAGGCGGAACACATAAAACATAAAACGCGAAAATTATCGAAAAGGTTTCTAAAATAAAGGCATAAAGCTTCGAATTTGGAGCTTATCGTTACAGGAGAATCACACAAAAGTTAGCAATGGAAAAATACGCCAGAACCACTATGGAACTTCCAACCCGCACGCTAAAAATGCCGCAAAACTATGCCAAATTTCTGACGCAGGCGGTTTCAGCAAATAAAACAACAACGACAGCATCTCCCATTGTGGCGGTAAAGCAGACCGACTGGCGAGACAAGAAACGGACGGTTGGGGAGGGGGAAGAAACTGGAAAAAGGAGCGACCGGGGGCAAAAGCACCGTTCTGACTCATCGTCACTCATCACCCCTCCACCATCCTAGAACAAATATTGGCCATGAAGATCACCGACTTTTGCCATCCCGACCCTCATAACCACCGTGGTCAACAGAAAACAAAACGCGGATTCTGCAATCTAAAGGAAAATTTCCGATTTCTAAGTTTAGATATTTTTTAATCAAAATAAGTGCATGTGGATATTCTATGAAAACTGGAGGAATTGCAGATACACTAGCGTTTATGCAAGATCAACCGTACATGACCTTGGCGTAATCGGTTCGGGATTTTTCTCGACCGTGACTCAACCAGGTTGGCCGAATTTCGGTGGGCACTTGACTCGTATCATGTAGTTGAATTGAAATCCGGAAATATCACGGGGTAAAAACTATGGTAGTGTCGATACAGTGGTCATGGTGATTTAAATCTGGAAATTTTGCATAGATCTGTCGATTTTCTCTATGCTTCTGTGCGAAAAAATGTTTCTGATGTGATTTACATGAAAAAATGGAAATTTGAATATCGGGAAAAGCGGAATGTGGAAAGCTTAAAGGGCTGCCGACGGCATGTGTCGATCCCCCCCCCATCAACAACTTGGCAAGTAGCCGACAGGGCAGAGAGTGCGCTCAGGGGCTCAGCGCAGAGACATTTTATTTCCATCGCGTAACCGATTGACTATGCCGTCGACGTCCCTTTAATCATATCCACGGTTTTAAAAGTCGCTTTGATTTAAATCGGTAATCTCAATACCATTAAATAAATATTTCTACTAAATAAAGATCCCCAAATTATTTTTTTAATGCAAGATTTTCGTTATCACCAACAGATCAAACTTCCCCCAAAATAAATCAAAAATCAACCATTTCCACGGTACCACCTTGTCACTTTGATTACCATAAGTGAAAGGCGCGGGGGCAGGCATGCAAATTGTGTGTTCCATGAGCCCCACCCACTGACCCGATTCGGTCTGCCGGCCAAGCGTTCGGTTAAGGGCGGCTCGCTTCATTCGACCCCGGCTTTCCCTGCTATTCAACCTGCTCGCTTTTCAAACTGCTTTCTCCCAATTCAGGGCAGCTTTTGACCCTGGGGGTTTGAGCTTGAGGGTCGCGTTTCTGGTAGATTTGTTACGTTGAATCGGTGTCCGTATGGGTTCAGCTTTGCGATTTCTTTTATTAAAGTTGGCGCTATTAAGCATTCTTTATTGTTTAAACAGTTAATGCGTAACAACTACAGGTCCTTTAAAAATAATTACCGTATCTCTTATCTATATCTCATCTATCTCTTCTTAGACAACCACCGCCAGACGAATGAAAAAAACCGCTCCGGAGATTTTAGTCAATAAATAACTGAAAATCCATACATGCGAAGAGTAATTTTTTTAGACTCGGTGATGTGATGCTAGTTGCGTCTAAACTTTTACAGTGCTAAAATGCTGCAATGGCTCAAAATATAGACTTAGCCTTACTTACCTGACGACACTTTACCTTTAAATCTCTAGATGCTGGTCACTCCAAAATGTTGCCCCTCCCCTTCACCCCAAGAAATAAAATCCCCTTCCGAAATAATTGGAACCAAAACCGAGTCTATGTTAATGTAAGTAAGGCACATATTGATAGTCCTGACCTTCTAGCTGCAACCCAAAAATTTTCCCGTCTAGCTCGATCTACCCAGCAAAAACTCGCTTTTTGCCCCGGTTGTAACTAACGACCCACCACCGATTTTTGTTTTCCAAGCCATCCCCCACTGTTTGGAGGTGGGCTCGGATTTTTGGGAAAAATGGCGCTCCGATCGGAGCAGAACCGGTAGAGAATCAGGGGGCTTTCGGATAGCCTCCGGCCCTCCCCGTACACCCCACCCAAAACGCTGGCCGAACACAGTGTGCCATTCATCGACAGACACAGCCATCCCTCCACCACCACCCATCATCCTCTCGATGCCACTAGAAGCCCAGATTTGTCGCTTAGTCATGCGGCGTTTCTTGAGAAAACTGGCAGTGTTGGAATCGTCCCTTCTTGGTGAATTTGTATTTCGAATTTTCTGATGCATATCTCTGAATTTAGACTTTAATGGGTATTTTGAGAAACTGGCAATGCTGAAAATTGTCCCTTGTGTCAAAGAGCTTAATTAAATTTTGACGATTTGTTTGGAATTTCCGTTGTAAGAATCGTCCATTAAATACCTAAGAATGTAGTTTACTATTGTTTTCATTTATATCTGTTTGGTTATACTTTAATGATTATCATTACCTTTATGAAGAACGAGGTTTCCATTTAAATTCTCTCTCTCTCTCTCTATCTCTCTATTTCCCCCTGCTTCTGTGTCGCTCTCTCGCATCTCGAACAGCGTCATTTACATACCTTGGAAAACATTTTTTTTCAGCGACCGGTCAACCAACAACATATGTAAGTAAGCATCCCCTCTGAAAATATTATGCGAAATCTGGTTCCAATACTTCTCTGCTTATTTGGAGGTAAGAACCCCTTCCAGTATTACCGGACTGCCAGCTGGGCAGGAAACCATGCCATTGGCCCGGCTGGCAGATGGCTGAAATTGCTGTCTGGACCCGTCAACTTTTTTACAGCAGCCCCTCGCTGGGTGACTGGCGATTCTATTCTGCGCCCAAATGCGATAATACCATGGTCGGAATATTATCAGCGGTTAAAGTGGGTCCGTGAAGTAGTCGAAAAGTGTTTTTAAGTACAAAGCCCGATTTGGCATCTATTAACTTGCCGATATCGGGAAATGTACGAAGAGCTCCGGCGAGGATAACAAACTCTGAAGAAGTCATGTTGCAACAAGCTGCGTTGGCGGAAGTGTAAGTTTATTAGTTTAAACTTAGTTTTGCTAAAATATAGAAAAGTGGCATTTCCCTATTTAGCCACACCTTTTTAGCGAAGCAATGGAGGTCGAAAAAAGCCTCCGAAACCTCCAACCTCCAAAACAACCGGCACCCCCAAAATACAGCTACTCTATACGGCCTCAATCGCGCAAGAAACTGGTCTCCGAACCGGCCGACTTCCAAAAACTCGGCATGGCAATCGCAAAGAACATGGAACAGGGAAAGCGGTAGGTCAACACCTCCACCCTAAAATGTCATAAAATTTTAGCCTCCCACCTGATTACCACCCACCGCTATACCCCGAACAGTATCCTTATATGAAATTGAATAATCTACAACGCAAACAACCACCACGCGGAGATGCTGTGAAATCTGTACTTTCAACCCTTTAACCCTGAAATTGAAATTAATTAGATTGCGCGATACCATTCGGAGTCCGAAGTCAAAACTCGATTGGTGCCGAAAACGGCTTATGAGAAGCAGGTTGAGGCCTATGCTGCGAAATTGCCTAGCATTGAATATGGAAAAATACGGCCGCAAAAGGGGATGGACCGATTGGGGCACTCACAAGTGATGCCGAATTCGGATGGTAAATCATTTAGCATATCTATAGAATTTGAATTTAGGAGCATTGTCGCTATCACCAGAAATGATCGCCAGGTTTTCAAATCAACTACCGCATGGGGTGTTACGGTAAATTCCACAAAAACTGAATTATCATCCCGACATTTACATAAAAGTCACGACACATAAATAACTTTTCCATTACCCGATCATTTCTAGAAATGGCGTCTCGGATGGAGTCGGTCTGCAACAACTCCCAGCCCGCCAACAAGGTGTCGCGAATTTTGCTGAAACTTCAAACGCAGTTGGTGTGGCCGAACAACTTGGAGAGTTCTCAAAGGTAATCTCTACATTAACTTGATCGAACCATCATCTAGGTTCTCCCACATTTCACTCGAATCGCTCCCGCATCACAAGTTGATCTCGGAACGAATTCCATCTTGAACCCATTTGGAGGAGCTTCTGGAGATATGCCACCCCTACTTGGTCAGATTCCTGGGATCCATCAAGTAATATTGTCCTTATTTTAATTGTTGAATCCCAGGTCCCACCACAAACAAATGGGCCCAATCCTTTCGAAGCTTTATTATCAAATGGAAATACAATTGAACAATTGGGAAAACTGGCGAAAAGTTTGTTGATGAGCGAGGATGGTGGGCAAGTAAGCTTTACACAGCACACTACAAATAATATTCACTTCGTCTAGAATAACCTACTTGCTGCTGGGCTGAAAGCATTACAACGGCAAGGTGCGGGAGGGTTGGAAGGAGATCTATTAGGAGCTGCCAAGGTATACAACTTTCTACGCAGAATAATCTTTTAAGACCGAGACACGAGCAGCCCCAACGATGATGGAACGGCTAATGGCCTCGGCGGCTCAGGCGATAAATGAGAGTAAAAAACAGCAAAAAGAACTTCGTAAGTCTTGGTGCAAGCTTTTTGCAAATTTCCCTTTCAGCCAATTTGTTTCCTGTAATAAATATCACGACAACAGAGAAGCCAGTGGATGCGGATATCGAGAAATCCGTCGCTTTGCTCAAGCAAGTCCCTGAAGAACAGAAGAAAATCCTTGAAGCTGCTATTCGATCAGGGGAACTTGATTATTCCAGTGTTGAAGCGGCCATTAGGTAATATTTAATATCAAGTTTCGTTTCCGAATGCTTTCTTTTTCATCCTGATCTCAAAAGTTTCCATTGCACACCGTTTCCTGTCAAAACCATTTCCTTGGAAAAAGTAGGGCGCCTCAAGGCAAACAGCACACAGTTTTATGCAAACACCACCGTTTGAGGCTCATTTTTCTGGAGGAGCGCGAGGGGGGGGGGTACAGAAATGGAAAAGAGCTCTCAATCTTAGGTCACTCGTCCGCGAGGATTCGGCTTCCCAATCGAAAACGGAGAAAACAACGAGATTGATGGAATGGATCCAGATGAATAGGCCCGCCAAGACTGAGCTCGTGCTCACGTCGGACCGTTTGCCCTATTATGGGAAATACTGTGGAACGTTTGCGGAACAGGTGTGGATTGGGAAATGGAAACTTGAGATGCGAGATTAGTATTTGATATGGATGTTACAAAGATAACAACCTGTATCCGGAAAAGATATTGATTTGAATGCAGACTCCAAACTTGAGAGAAAGGTTTCACCGCGTAAAAAAATTGGACCACTTCGATTTTCACCCTAAACTAGCCTTTTTCGGGATATCAGGCGATCCCAATAGGTTACAAAATTTACATCTTATAAAACATTTTTTAGCTATCACCAAACCGCAAATACAAACCCGGTGGGGCCGTCTGGGCTGTTGACAATCAACACATAATTGTCTCAAAATTCATCTTCCAACCCGAATCCCTATCAGGTTTTCACAAATCCCCCAAAACGCCAACGGCCGATTCAGAAAACATCACCTTCTGGGCCGGTCCTGGCGACAAAGGAAGCGATCCAGTGGCGGATATGTTCCCATCGGCCAATGGCTTCTATTTAAAACCAGTTCCCATTGATGTGGCTGTCTTTGCCGTGGGAGAGGCTCAGGTGTCAACCCGTACCAAAAGCCTCAACCTTTTATATTTTAGCCTATTGAAGCGAAGATTCGGCAAAAGGTTAACGCTAGCTCTACAGTATTTGGGGCCACGCCGGTAATGCCGATTGGGAGGAAGAAGCGTGAAAGTAAGAGAAATTGCTTAATTTTTACTATTCTTAGCAATCACCATCGACTCCCGACCTACTGGCGTTACAAATAGGACTGGAGAACCGGTGCATCTAATTGTTCAGGTTTGTCGAAGAGTTTTTTTATTAGATAACTGCCATCTAGGGAGCGGTGATACAAGTTGAAAATCCAGATGATAAGAACCAACAAATCCTGGCAAATACAACCGAACTAATGTCGATCAACCCGACGAGTAGCAGTGTATTTTCGGCACCATTCCATATTCAGCAACCAGATGAAGATCCGGTGCCGAATCCTATGGTTTGACAGCTTCCAAATTTCTTAATATGTTATCTTAGTACCCGGTGGCTCTTGAATGGCATGCAGGTTTTCAACCACTACTCCTAACCCTCCCGGCCCATAAGTCTATGAAGACAACGCATTGGATATCGCTTTGGGACCATAAGAATCAGGTATTTCTAGGTACCAGCTCCAGCTCCTCAATTTCGTTTTAGAAATCGATTTCATCAGTCGTATTCCCGAATGGTCCGGCATTTCAAGTGCCCGAGGTCATCACGTTGCGCTCCCTATTTCCAAATGCAGGGCTCCTTGCCAATGTGACATCTGGGCCAATTAGGGTACAGCAAAACCAAACAAGTTTAAAAAAAGTTTAGCTAATTGACGCGAAAACGATTGAAATCGATGAGCTACGAATTCCGGCCATTGATGCACCTATATGGTTTGTCGTCGGAAAGGATGTGTTCCCAAGCGCTAATGGACATATTGTACCGATCTACAACAAGTTTGACATTTTTACATTTTATTTATACTTGTAAACTAGGCGAACAAATGCCTTCGACTGTGATAGCTTACAAGAATATACTGGCCAAACTGTAACCTTAAAATTACCCGGAACCATGTATATGAAGGTAGGTAACTTACCGAAATAATAACAACTTTTCCAAATTCAGGACGTTTTCTGGTTTTCAATATTTTCGCTGACCACAGGTGTTTCCTACTCCCACATTTATTTGCCATACAACGACATGCATTTACCTCCTGATCTATCGGCTATTCCGGTAATTACAAAGTTAAATTTAAATTGACAAGACAAAATTTAGACTCCTCGTTGCACTTGGAAAGACTGAATAAGTTTTCAATTTTTTGATCTGGTTGCTGCAATAATCACAAACTTCTCGAAAACATACTGGTCTACAACGCTTTTCTGGATACATACTGTGCTTTCGAATAAATGCTTTAATTTTGTGACAATTTGTGGTGGTTCTATTGTAAACAAATGAAAAGAGAAACCTCAAGATTCCTCCTATTTCGACATGCTCACTTCTTCTGGCAAGAAAAATTGAATATCTGTTCTTCGATGCGAGTTCCATAACGGAAAAGGGATAGCGAGATTGCTTTTCAGCTCAGGTATAAAAATGAACGAAATCCAAAAACATTTCCAAAGATGCGGCTCACTTTCTTGAACCTCTGCTTATTCACATGGGTTTGTTTAATCTTGTATCGGCTGTGATTTTTATAGGTTTATCAAACGTCGGCACAACCGCCAGCAGGCAACCCACATGCGTTTCCTCGTTCCTGTAAAATGAATATATTGTTGATTATGGATCAGTCATCTTCCACAAAAGTAATTTGCGTAAAAGAAAATATGTCGTAATAAATCAGGGAGGATTTGATGCTGCTCGCGACTTTATTGTCAAAGTGGCACCTTCAGCCATGATTGGACCTGATCAACATCGGGTGAGTTCTTCATTCCTTAGTTTTTTAAAATATAAATTTAGATTGCCCTTATCATTTTCTCTGGACGCACTATAACCCTGCCCTGGAATTTCGCCAAATCCAATGAAGAGTTGATTACACGGTTGAAGACCGTCAGGAATAATGGTGGTATTACGAGGATCGGAAAGGTAAAACTTTTTATTCTAGATAAACCTAGCCAATTTCGTTGTAGGCACTTGAACAGGCGATCACAATGATGGAGAAGAGAGATACAAAATTGCCGACTTTCATCCTAATGGTGACAGATGGTAGAAGCAGTGATGAAGTAAAAGGTCATGCCGCCAAGCTGAGGTAATATACCTAACACAAATTCAATTTTTAGGTCTTTCCCGAAAACTTGGCTTTTTGCAACATCTACTAATCGACCAGATATGTAAGAAATTTGGATATTCCCGGAACAAACAAATTAGGAAGGGTTTACTCGACATTGTCGGGCATGAGGACTTTATCATCGAGTCCGGGAGTCGTGAATCTGCCTTGCGAAGCGCGAAAAACATCTTGGAAGACATCAAACGACAATGTGTCACGACGACGACGAGCACAACAACAACTACGACCACCACTACGACAACGACAAACCCATTTACAGGTATTATTCCCGAAAAATTTATCAATTTGATGCTAGGATGCGAGCTGGACTTGGTACTGGTCGTTGATCTCTCTGCTACAACCCTAGCGATCTATGACTTTTACAAGGAACAAGCGAAGGCTTTAGTCGATAAGTTGTACATAAGTCCTCGACATACGAGAGGTATCTATTGGATGATACCAGACGTAATATTCCATTCTTTGCCAGTGGCTGCTGTCTCGTTTGCATCGGTGGGGAAGACGCAGACCGAGTTCAGCTTGCGGCGCTACGACACAGGAGATGGGATAATGGAAGGGTTGGAGGCGATGAAGAATACGGGGGGAACAACGGCTATCGGTTTTTTAGGGCTTTGCGGTTTAGATGGCTTTTAGGGGAAGGGATTATGATGGCGATGAATCAGTCGGTGGAACGGGAGGGGGCAAGGCCGGAATTTGCGACAAAGGTGAAATATTTGCATTGAAATCCCTATATCATTTGAGACTTTAAAGTATTTTGTTCGTGAATTTAGGCAATGGTAGTTTTTACTGATGGTTGGAACAATAAAGGTCCAGATCCTCTAGAAGCCGCCAAACAAGCGAAAGACGCAGGGTATTAAGAAGAATTTTCCAAAATCACTATTCTTTAGCTGGGAAATGTATGTTGTAGTGAAAAGGGAAGTCGTAGAGCATGAATCAACGGAACCACTCGACGAAATAATACAGCAGATAGGTAAATGAGCTTCCCGGTCTATCCACCCATCTCCACCCACCCTTTAGCCGACGATGAGGCGCATATTTTTGATGAGTCTAGCATCTCCAAAATGTTTGACCAAATCGCGAAAAGGAGTGAACCATGCAGGTGGGCCTTTAAAGACAACACCTGAATTTCCCCCTTCCAGAAAATCCAAAGATGGTGTTGCGCCAAATGCTAAAGCCCTATTCGCCGCAATCCAGAAAAATGACAACACCAAGCAGCCGTCAAATAACAAGAAAAAGCCGCCGCCCCCGAAACGCCGAGGATAATTTTATGAGAATAAACTGTTTACTTGAAAATGAACATGACTATTGTCGCGCCTCCTTCCAAAGTCGCAATTCTTGCACACGCCCCCCATTTCTTTGGAACGCCCTTCTCCTTGAATAAAGTATTCACTGGGCTGAAATCATCATTTCGCATGCATTTGTTTCCTTACTGCACGAGTTTTTTTACGCAAAGCGCTTTTCGAAGATGCAGCACTTCTAGGTTGATTGGATTCTAGGGTTGAGGGGTTATTGAAGGGGGTCTACGTCAAATAACTTTGGTCTGGGAGGGGTTGGGCTTTCAAGAAACAGATGGAATCGAAGCGACCCTTTGCGGGGTCTGGCTTTACATTTTTTCAAGTCTGGATCCACCACAAGAATTCAGCAGATTTTCGAATCCCCAATTCCGACAGCTTCACCCTCTAGACCGCGATAAAACCGCATTTGCAGACGCTTCCCCGGCACCAACCCCGAAAAACATTCATTTCGCCGGGTTCCTTGACTTTTTGTCCACACCGAAATGTCGGCTGAGTTCACATAAATTAAAGCGAGCCTTTGGCCGTAGGTTGTTGAGTAGGAGTCTTTTTAATGGTCCTGACGCGCTGTGAGAAGCGCTGTCACTCTTGCATCTGTCTACTTACATACTCCCAGCCGTACCCCAGCCAAGGGGGGCAATTACTCGAAAACAAAACTTCAGCATCCACCACCGTGTCACATGTCTTTCCACATATGTACACACAACGTTATTAGGGGCTGGCTACCAATCGAGGATGGATATTAGAGATGTGACTTTTGGATGGGAGTATTTGGCCTTACTAGCCTATGCCGCTTTTCAATTTTCGCAGGGGGGCCCCCTATGTGTTGATGTTGGTGTTTCGGAGTCCATTTGGTTGAGTGCATGCTAATTGGTTAGGGGCCAAAAACAGTAGTTTACGTGAGCTCGAGGTAGAAACATCAGAAGAGTTGGTGTACTTTTGAAATAAGGTAATTAGCTTATCTCTTCCTTCTTAACATCTTGCCACAAAATTTTTTGAGGTGATGCGAATGATGGGAATAAAGGTTTGAAGTTCCGAAGGATTTTACAAGAATAAGTAGTCGAAAGCACCATTCTAATAAAACTACGCTTAACTAATTATCCTCTCGGGTGGCTTCAAAATATACTTCCAGAATTTTTTTGGAGCTTTATGGAGATGCAGGAATTGTCCGCAACCCAGCATATCCCTAAGTAACTTTCCGCTCTGGTTTTCAGAAGCTTGGAACCGATCGCTTGTTTTCGAAAAATTTGAACCGAACCCGATCTTAGAAAGCATATTTTTAGCGCTCAACCAAACCCGAAATGTGCCCCGCCGGCCGGTGAGGACGTTTGAGGGGAAATTCGTTTTGGGTTTCGCTTCAAAAGGGCCCTCCTTTGGGTGAAAAGCATACCGAAGAGAGGGGAGCTCCCCCCTGTGGGGATCGTCAAGGATCACGCTGTAAGAGAAATAAGCAAAAGCTACGTTCAAAGACAATTACACGACCGAAGAGATGGGGAGGGGCACTCATCCTTGAAAACAGTTGCCCTCTGTTGGAAATAAGGGCTGGGGGGGGCTTTTGTTCTTTGCTAGCCATAGGGGTTTTTTCGTCACACCGCCCGTCCTTGTCTATTTGGCTCTTTTTCGGTCCATGATTTAGTGGCTGTTATCGATAGGGGGAGATCTCAAAAACCAGCAGTTCTTTTTGACGGAGACAAAAAAAAGCGTGACGGCAGGGTTTGCGAGTTCAGAAAAAGGAAATATATCTTTTCACTAACGTATTCAAAGTATGCTTTCTGAAGCATTCCACTAAATATTTGCATTTATTTTAAAACACCGATCCTCTTTCCGCAACCCTAAAACTTGATGATACTAAACCTTCACACCCCATCCATTACAACACATTCTTGCAAAAATGGCTTACCCCCCTTGAAATTCCACTCGTCTTCAATTTCACCCCTTTTTTCAAGCCGCCCTCTTGCTCCTTGCTCCTGCCTCGCCACCACCCACCGAGACCAATTTTTTTCAAGAACACTTGAGGAGGCTAAAGCACTTGGGCAGCAGCCCGTTTTTCGATGAATAAATATAAATTAATCATTGCCTTCTCGAGAGACGTAGCGCTTGTTTGCCGAGGTTCTTTCCTTTCATCCAAAATCGGGTAGCAAGCATTACGCCCAAACCGGCGTGTTTCTATTCCTGTTTCTTTTTCGGGTGTGGTTGTTGGTGTGCAACACGGTTCCTGGATTTTTTAGGTTTTGAAAAGTATACGGGATTTGGATTTGGAGATAGCTGTTGTGGATCAGGTAATTTGCCATTTGTTCGAGATATCTTTTTTCTAGATTCCGAAATGTTTTCGGAAGCGTCATCATCAAAGATGGTGCTTGTCAGGTGAGCAACGATTTTAAAATCGCTTCAAGCTAATTAAATTAGCAGTGTTTCTTGTAGTATCGGGTTGTGCAGAAATTCTCGTGGTTTTACTTTTTGGGCTTTCAAGACAGGCTTCGATGCCAGAATCTGCTTCGTTTTGCAGACCCTTCTAAACGAAGAAACTCAGGGGTTTCTAACAATCCTAATGTAGTAAAAATAATAATGGCTTGTATCGTTATTGTATTTATTTTGAAACCGATGAGAGGCTCCTCCCCGCTGCTATCAAAACCTGACCCTCGACCCGCTTTTCGAAACTTCGAACTGCCCGAACTCGTCTGCGCGTGATTCCATAAAAAAGCGGAAGTGCTATGAAATAGGACGAACTCTAGGACATTCAAAAAAGGGGACGAGACAGAATACGTCGACATTTCTAGATTCATGCGAGGGAGATGCTCAAAAAGGAAGGGCATTGCTGGGGTGGGTTGGCTCTCCGGGGAGGTCCCTCCATTCCCCATCCCCGCAGCTTCTCGTCGTTTGTTGGAGGCAAAAGGAAGGATGGGTGTGTGATGGAGGAAACTCTTTGTTATTCATAATTGCGGCTTGCGGTCTGGCCGTGGCAGTCCAATGTCCCGGCCGCCAGGAATCCCAAAATTCTGTGCCCCCCGCTCCAACCCTACCACCCTTAAAAAAAGTTCCTGGAAATGAGTCGCCAAATTGGACGTGTGTCCCCACAACCACCCTTCTCCTATCTTCCCCTACTGCCAACCTCCACTCGATTTTTTTGAACGGGCACCCTATTTTATTTTTGGAGAGCCACCCGACACAAATTGGACAAAGTCTAGTTAGCCTCCAGCGTCGCGTTCCGGGAATTTTGTTTCTAAAAGAGCCTTCAACTTATTCTGCCGACTGACCGCTTCTTCCGGCTGTTCTTCCTTCCCACCAGTGCTTAACCAAATCCGGAATCTTTTTTGGGCGTTTTTTGCCATTGTTTATAGAAGCCGTGGGAGTCCGAGGATTAACAAGTCGAAAAACAATTGCTTTTGCTATACTTTGGTGTTGGAAGGGCTGATGGCGGAACAATTTAAGAGAAGCGCTAAATTGATATTGGCTTCGAAGAAAATGTTTGGGAATTTGTAAGTTTTATAAGAGAATCACTGAATTCTTCTCTGGTTCTGAAAAAGTTCTGCAAATCTAAATTTTGAAAGGGCACCCTTGAAGTGGGTCCCCTTCCCTCCGCATCGACTTTTGATCTGTCTGGGAATCAAATTTCAATCCTTTCTTTCCGACAATTATGCGGGCGGCCTGTGCTGGCTCGACCCCAACTCGGCAACTAATTTCCTTCAGTTCGCCCCCCCCCCCCGCCCTTCCCTTTCCAACATCACTACCAACAATCCAGCTTTTAATTTTTTTTAAACCAAACCGGCCCCTAATTTCTTCCATCAAAAGTGAAGTGCCGCCATCAGGCCTTTTCCCCTTGATGTGGGCTTCTCTCCCCTTCACATGCTCCGCCCTCCTTGATTCAATTGATATGTTTTTAAAGGGAGGCTTCTTCTTTGGCGTTGCCCTCGAGCTTCTCCCGGACCCAAGAGTCAGTCAGTAAGCCGAATTTGAACATCCGCGAAAATTGAATTCCCAGATCCCGAGCCCCCGAGTGGGCCCTTCTTTTGGCGACCTTTGATTCTGGAGGCCCGCCTCCCTCTGAATATTATCATTTCTCCTCCACTCTAAAAGTAGCCGTTTTTGGGCCCCCTTGGTCCTGGGAGCAGAAATTTTTCGGGTTTTGGATCAACTTTTTATTGCTTCGCTTTTCGGGGGCTATTTCCTTGTCCGCCAGACTAGAGCCTTTCCCTCCTTACTACCAGATAAAATTTTATGGGTTTGTATATGCTAGGATCTTCATAAGCTGTCCCCAAGGACATCTAATGTCTCCTACTCAAGATGATGTACTTATTGTTAGCTCAGACTTCATAAATATTCTGAATATAGACTTTATTTCTTGTTTTGACGCGCCGACTCCAGCATCTAGCGCCGGAATTTTATGGTCACTACTAGCAAGAAAGATAGTCCAATCGAAGGAAACAATTATTGCTTTCCATTATCCAGGCCCCTACCGAACAATGGCCCTCATAAATACCTATTTTGGGGGATAGAGAAAGAAGTGAGGCAGCCGAATGCAATGACAGGTTATTAGATTCCAGTTCCCCTTTCTTTTCACCAATTCTCGTTCGGAAAAGGGCAAAACTCACTCAGCCCGCCAACCTCTTTAATTTTTCAAATAAAGATTCTTGTCATATTATCGTAAGAAATTAAGGAAATCCCTTTTCCCACGCTCTACCCGAGAGCTAACTAATAAAGTACAATTTGGACGGCTTCTTCACGCGATATAGGGCAACACTTTTCGCTGTGGGAACCAGGTGGAAATGCCCACCCCCTAGGGCTTTTAAATTGATTCCTGAGCATTTTGTAGTGGACCCCAGACCTCCCAGCTTTCATTGTGAAAATATATGGCCCTATCCACATACTTCCTTTCCTCGTTTCTTTTACTTTTTTTTGTGGGGGTAAAGCATCGCGCCCACCAAAGATCTATGTTTTCTTAATGACCCTTATGGGAGAGCTTCTTTATATCCTCCCCGAACTCAGCTGACGCTCTCACTTATTCTTTCAATTATTCCCTGAAAACCAACCTTGCCATTTCCAAAAATAAAACGCTAAAGATTTGAGAGACCGGTCGCGTGGAAAATGGACTTTGCTTGTTGCTTTGCTTCACAATCGCTAATCCTACTTCACCTCGGGACGTAGCCCTCATTCAACGGCTTCCGCTTCTTGTATCCCTCCCATCTTTTCTTACAGCTTCCACATAATAGGACTGATCCCAGCCGGCTTATTCTGATCCGCTGCCCATGAAAAGCCGCCCGGGGTGTCGGGGGCCCGATTAGCGCTCCAATTCCCCAAAATGAAACATAACGTCCCACAGCCGACCCAACAGAAACGCCCGAAAAGTGGATCGAGAAGGGGCCCGCCACGGCTGGACGCGGTCCGCTTTTTCGGTTATTTCATCGCCTCGTAAAATGACTTTTCTGGTCTACGTTTTTTCGTACATGGCCTCTGGGTGCGAAGTGTAGCTTTCGAGGAAAATTACTTCTTTGGCGTCGCCTTCTGGCCGGGGCCAGCATTTGCCTAATCCAAGTCTTACCCAATTTCGATGATATTTAGACACACGTTTTGTTGCTTATATTTTTTTAGTTCCTTACCCATTAGGGTGGCATGGCTGGTGGGTACTCTTGCATCACTCCCCCCCCCCCCCCTATAACAATTATTGTTTTCGCGGTCCCGGTTTTTCTTTTCGCCGTTCCTCGTTCACACAAAAAAAGACGAAGCTGATAATTCTGGATCTGAATTTTCGTTGGATTTTCTCGGCTTTATGGATATATTTTGGTTGAAAAAGCGATAAACACGTTATGCCGTGAATTTTGTAATGAATTTTTTTATTGGAGTTTATTTATAAGCAAAATAAGCAGATTGCGTATTTTGAATTACCAAATATGTGTATAAATTTAGAAAATGCGCTCTGACGAAGTCCAGTTCTCGTCGTTGCATTAACGAATCAGCTCATCAAAACCCATCCGGGATAACCGGTCGAAAAGGCCAGCATGCGTGGAAGGCAATTAGTATCCGAGCGAATTGGCGCCGGCCGATCGTCCACCACCCGCTGGTGCTCCTCTCTTTCTTCTATCTCTTTTCCCTAATTGCCCATTGGAGTAACATCCCCTTCTCCTTGATGAAGTTCGCACGCTTTTTGGCTGGGAATGGGTGGTCGTGTCACGAATTTCTGAATATCTGCAAACAATGTCGGGGCGACAATTTTGGTGATGTCTAGTATAGCCGACTCCCATTGATAGTTCCTAAAACACAGCTATTTCATAAACAAATTCAATAAAACTTTTACTATCGTAAACAGTGGTATTAAATGGTAGTCTACGTAGTGGTAAATTTAATCCAATAATACGCTTGAGTATTATAAATTCATTTATCAACAACCGCAACTCCCCACGGGCACTAGGTGACTAATTACCGGTGCCCACGCTCATTAAGCCTTTCTCGAAAGTCACCTTCCAATCCTAAGAATTCCTTCCAATAGCTTTATTAATAGTAAAGCCAGTCGATACCATTTTTATGGTTGCAGGATTAAACGCGCGAATCCGTTTCCTGCGACGAAATTCCGCTCTGCCCTCAAGTTGGAGTGGGGGGTGCAAAAGTGATTCCTCTTCCCTGGACCCCTTTTCGCATCATGAACTCTGTTATTTTCGAACGTCTACCCAAATGGGCCCTCTCTTCCGTCTTCTAACTAGGGCATTCCAAAGTGTTGGGCAAGGATGTGCTTGTTCGTTCATCCCTTGCCCTCTCTCCTTTCTCGGCCCCTTTAACTTCTGTCACGCACACAACTTTTTACGTCCGGACAATGGGAACTCGTGGGACTTTTGTTTTGACATTTCACTTCAGCGTCTAGGGTCACTTCTTTCTTCTTTTAGACGACCCCCCTTGGAGGGCGTTCGCGGTTCATCCGGCAAGTGTTTGATGGATTGGCGTGGTGCGTGAAGCCTTTCATATATTTTCCGTTTTTGAAAGGAACGCCACTGGGTTTCGCGCGTTTAGTGAATCTCCTAATCCTCCCAGGTGCTAAGACGAATCTCTTCCAAGATGCAGACGTTTTTGGGCTCTTTCCATTCCCGCCAATCCGGCGGGTTGGATTCATCAGATATCACATTCATATTTTCGCTGGTTCATTGCATAATTCAATTTAATCAGATTTTGCAATTTTTGGTGAAATTATAATAGCCTTTCTTTGAAACCCCAACGTCTGGGTTTATCAGATTTCTCTCCCGTTGGTTCAAAGCATAATTAAAATCACGAGTAATTTTTTACAGTTTTTGCGATAGTTTCAGTTTAAATTATCATGAAAATCAATGATCTGAATTTGGTGATCTCCATTTTCTATTTCCAATACGAAATATTTGACGAACAAGGCTAGAGCTCCAAAAATCTGCCAGGAACTTGAAATTTAATCCAAAGATCAGTTATTTCGCCGGAAGTTAGATTCTTTTTGAAACTATTATTCAAATGAAGTAGAGACAAATTCTGAGCATTGATTTTCTGGTCAAGGCACGTCAGCAGTAAAGTATAATCAACTGTAATATATACAAATTATCCGGGGTAGACTAAGGGTAGGGTAACTTAAAAGATCATAGATCGTAATCCGTCTTCCGGTTCCTATTATCGCACGTGTTGATGGTGGATGGAAAAGCGCGACCCACCCCCACCATCCACCCCAACTGAAAAGCCCCCCCCCACCCCCCTTCAGCCTTTTGCGAGTAAATTAGGCCCATATGCCCGGAGACCACGAAAAAGAGACGCAAAGGAGGGAGGCTGAGGCTTTGTGGCTCACGAAATTCCGTCAGAAGGGCTAAGCCGCCCTGTACTTGCCACCCCGTCTGCCAATTGGAACCCTCCACCTTCCACACCGCACCGCATCTACGCGAAGGAAAGAAGGGCGTATATATTCACTAATCCAAACATATTGATCCCCACTACGGGGCCATCCGCCCCTCCCGTGAAGCCATTTCCCCTAATATACATATTCCTAGATATTTTCTGTATATTTCTACCAATGCAGTCGATGCCCCATACACTTTTGTATCGAAAATTAAATCTGCAACAGAAGTTTCCCCATGGATTCTTATCGAACCACCGTAATTCGATGCCAGTCACCCCACAGTCAAAGCGGTCAATCAGGTAGCCGAGGCATTGGGATTAGCCCCCAGACCAATTCTCATATATTCTCCGTTCCTCTGAAATGAAAGACGCCCCGGGGGAGGGTTGATTGGATCAAAAGAAATTGCTTGGGTAAATATATCCTTTTCATTATTGCGCTTCTTGGAAGAGGTGGGTCCTAAGAAAGGAGAAGTAGAAGCTCTTGTAACCTCATGTGACTTTCATGTTTTTGGATAATTTATCATCTTCTTGAAATTTATAGTTAACTTATTAACATATGCGTCTCCCTGTGCCTCATTTTTCGTGAATAGGTCTAGACGTAACAATCTCTGAATCTACGCTTTGAGGCGCGTACGTATACAGCTAGTTTTTTTCCTAAGGTTTTCTGCGTAAATAGGTGTATACGTGGTGATGCCTGAATGTACGATTTAATGACCACCATAATATATCGCTGCCAATTCTCAATCCTTTCTTTTCAGCTCTGAACCCGGATGCGAAAGTATGGTCATCCCGTCGATGCGCAAAAACCCAAATACCGAAAGGCTACGAGGACATACTAATCGCATAGTAAGCCAAAGTTCCTGATGCTAATTTTACCTTCCAAAAGCAGCAGGTCGACGACCCGAATCGAAATCTGTTGGATGAGTATTGTTCGGGAGCAAATGGCCGTGTTTCTTCCGGTGCCCCCCTCACATCTGGTATCACTTACTAAAACGCGTACACTCATCGTTTTACAGGCGCCGGTGACTCAATCCTAAAACTCAACATTGGAGGCACCGTATTTCGGCTGAAAATTGCCAGCATTTTTGCGAGAAACGATGATTCGCGGCTTGTGCATTTTGCCACATTTGATTTGGAGAAGCGGCAAGCTAAATGTGATGCGTATATTCAGGTATTTGTTTCGTTTCTTCTATGCTAATTAATTTTTCCCAATTTTAGAGCACAGATGAATATTATTTTGAGCGATCTGCTGTACTATTCGATTCGATTTTTAAATATTACGCGACCGGACAATTGCATAGGTAATATCAACAATTTCCTAGTTGTCATTTCCGAATTCAGACCGCTCGACGTGTGCCCCAGTGAATTCTCACAAGAACTTGCATTTTGGCGAATCTCCGAGGGTTTCATGTCGCCCTGCTGCCAGCGCGGATTAAATCAACTGTAAATCCATTTAACCCCGTTTTTTCAAACAACCAACCCGCCTTTAGACCGGCGGAACCCACGCCACCCGGGTATATCTGGCTATATAACTGAAATGAAAAACTTTATGGGGCGTAGAAAGCACACTGCCTTTTTGTAATTAGTACAAGTACAACTTTTCCGGGTTTTTCTGTACCTATGTCGTATTTAGGATTGGGTGTTGGTGAATCCGAAAAATGTAGCACCCCCTATTTTTAGAAGCGCTTCCCTTGAAGAATTGGCAATGAAGATTGATGAGCCTATTCAACCCAGTGATCGCTCGTTGAGGTGTTTCAATGGTTTCAAACCCGCAAAACAACTTCCGGTTTCAGATCTCGTTTACACGCATTTTGCGAAGGTGATGGGACGTTTGGGTCGACCCTTTTCACCTTCATCAGCATATGCTTCGTCTTAATTTCAGTGATTGGTGAGCCATTTCCATCAACGTGGGTGGGCCCCCAGCCATGCCCCAGCCATGGTAAAAAGCGCAATCTCACCCGTCACGAGATGTGGCTTATTGTCCCGATCCCGTTTCGCCATCTCTCTAAAAAACGGGGGAGCCGCAAAAAAACGCGGAATTGAAGATTCGCGTCGGGCCAACGGCCGTCCACAAAATACTTGAGATCCCGGCGACCGGAAGTCTGGGGGAAGCGGCTAACTGAAAATTGAATTTAGGCCTCGTGCTCGGCTCGATCCACGATCTTCAAGTTCCCATAAAAAAGAAGCAGAATCCGGATGGAAGCAAAGAAACGTTGCGGCTATTGGCAAATGCAACGGATATAGGTTTGGGAAATTTAACGGTTGCAGTAATAGTCAAGATACATCCTGTAACTTGAAATTTAATGGAAAAATGAATGCCGTGAAACATGAGCTAACATTCTTTGGTCGAGTGGCAGTTGCCAAAAAAAATAGTGAAATAGCTGCTCGCTTCCGGTCACGTATTGCAGTACTTCTTTGGCTGCGGCTGTCATCGTTTTATTTTTATAAATACAAAAAAAAGAATGTTTTTTTTAGAATTCCTTTGTTTTAAATTTTGGTGATTGTGTTTAGGATATGCAAATAGTCCTATTTAGGCAATACCACGGAAGAGATATATGCAGGTGCTCCTTGTACCCCCAATACCTTTGAAGCACCATTCATTTATACATTATTTTTTTTTGCTTATTTTTGCTGACATTATCATTGAATTCGAAGAGCTAGTGAATCCCCCCACACAAATATCCATTGACTGCATGCCGGCTTATCGCTTTTCTTCCGTTTCGTAATTCCCTACCCCGAAAAAAACACACTAATCAATTCTATAACCTTTTTCTCTTAGAAAGCTTATTAGCGGATGCGGTGGTGAAAAGGGGTTCGGTTCTTTAAAATATTTTGTTATTTAGCCGATGATCCGGACGTGATCTGGGAGCCACATCCAGCATTTGGATATGTGGAAACTGTTTGTATTCTCTGGTATGAAGAATATTTGAGATTAAACGGTGAGATTTTCAGGTTTACATTCGAATACCTACTCCGAATTATCGTAACTCCAAATCGGTTACAATTTTTCTGCGGTAAGGACCAAGAATAGATTTGAAGAACATCTAAATAGGTATTATGAATATCGTGGATCTAATAGCCATCCTGCCGTTCTATCTCGAGATGGGATTATCCATTTTTGGAATAGACATCGCTAGTTTGTCCGATATTAAAGGTTAGTTTTAACGGGATTTTTTGTTTGTTTTATGGGTGAGGGGACTTAATATGAGTGCAAAAATACATAGTAAAGTGTTTTTAGTAAAGTTCAACAGTGTTACAATTGGAAAAGCTGTCTAAAATTCTAAAATACTTAGAAAATGTTCGAAAATGCGCAATCTTGGTGATAAATGGTCATTTTTGGTAGAAAACCGATAATTTGTGTAATTTTTTGATTGCAAAAATTTTTATACCTGGCGATAGTAAAAAAGTTCAGAAATAAGCGCTTATTTGCCTTAGAGAAATCGGATCCCGAAGGAAAAACTTGTTCCCCGACAATGCGACGCCTTTCTTACTTTTCTAAACATGTTTATAGGAGCCCTACTTGTGGTTCGTGTGCTCCGAGTACTACGTGTGGTTCGTATTCTAAAACTGGGCCGTTATTCGTCCGGAATGCGGACGTTTGCCCTAACACTACGGTCTTCGGCCCGTCAGCTCGGGATGATGGGAATGGTGAACATTAAAAAGTATATATAATACCAAAATATTTTAGGTGCTTTCTACGGGTGTTGTCTTTTTCTCAACATTGTTATATTTTGTCGAGAAAGACGAGAAGGTTAGTAATAATCATTAATAATATCGAATTACGATAATGCATTTAGGACACTCCATTCACCTCTATCCCGGCCGCTTTTTGGTGGGCCATTGTCACAATGACAACTGTTGGTTACGGTGATTACGTGCCCGTAACAATCCGTAAGTTTTTAATAAATGTTTTTATACATATCGCTTTTTAGCCGGCAAATTAATTGCCTCTGGGGCTATCATTTCTGGGGTGCTCGTATTGGCACTTCCCATCACCATCATCGTCGACAACTTTATGAAAGTCTCTGGGAAGTAAGTTCGGCACATACCCTCCATTAATATCCAACCATTTACGATTGCATGTGGAAGATCTGTAAGTCGGAGTGGTGCAAACAAAACTCGTGGTGTCCGGTGCGCACGCCGGCAATAGATTTTTTGGTGCGCTTCAAAAATGGCAAAAACAAAATCGTGAATAATCAAGTGGTATTGTTTGGTGGATAACAGTTCTGTGGCTGAAAACGGGCACTTGCAAAAGACGACTAATTGACGGGCTAGCCTGGCCACATGCAATCGTGAATTTTATGAAAGCGGTGGTTCTTGGTTGATCACTAAACCAATTTAGCATTGTCGAATAATTCATCAAGTCCACAGTACCATACCCTCTGGCCCCAAATGGTATATACAAATCAATGTCTCTCCCTTCTCTACTTTCCTTATTCTAACCAAACATGCACAGCCACGTTTCAAAGTTTGATAATATACATTTTAGACAATTTGTTACCCCTCTCGCTTCAGAAATTTAGGCTCTATAAGTCTAATACTCCTAAAACTACATTTCCACAAAATTCTTATAAAACCACAACTTCTCGACTATCTTGTAAAAACACTTGTGCTTTGTCCGTCCCGTCGCACAGTGCTGCGTTTTTTCTACAAATTTTAATTGCGGACTTGTGTCGGGTGTTTTTGGTTTGGTAAAGCTCTCGCGTCGACCTAACGCTTCACCAATGCCAACATGAAAATATTTGAAAAATAAATTGGGCTTTTTCAGCACCCACAACATCTTCCACCATCCCGACCCACCGCCAGCACCAACCCCGACCCCAAATCGGATGACTGCATAAAAATGATATTGAAAAGATTTGCATATTGTCTGGTCTATCCCCCATAGATTTCTACTCCCTTCCCATCCTGTGACATTGTTTTTGAAACATGACAAACCTCATATCCCCCACAAAATTCTAGTTATTATTAACGAAAATCCTTGTAATTTTGGTTATTTTTCGTCTCTTCAACATGGTGCAACATGAATTTGTAACGTGAATTTCGTTTTTACTTCTGCCCCCCCTCCCCCAAACACCAAACACCGATCTCTCAGCCTGGATCAATAAAGTGTTTTTCATCGATATTTTGGAGTTTTAGCAGATACACACTTTTAAGATTATGCCGAAGATAACAAGACCAGGACGCCGCTTCTACGCCGCTTTATGAAAAAACGTGGCTGTTAAGTTCCAATAACTACGAAATCCGCATCAGACGACCGGTTGCGCTTCTTCTGTGTAAAAAGATCATTATCACAACAACGGATCACTCAAATTTGCACGTTATGGCAGTAACCTTGACCTTGGTTGGCATAAACAACGGTCTTGCCTAACACTTTATATACTTCCCTTACAACCTTATACACAGACTCCAACAAAACAGTGGCCCTAGAAGAACTTTCCTAAAGTCACGCCTTGTTCAAAAAATTACGCCCTTCTCCTGGATTCGCCCTTGTTCTTGCATTTTCAGATACCCTTTGCATCATTCTTAGAAAGCAGCAATTCAGATCCGCCGCGTTCTTCCTAATAAATTCCCGAGGTGGGAACGACGACGCAGCCCGACCAAATTCCTATTTGCCAAGATTTATCTCGGGTTGGGATCTGGGATGGCCGCGATGCCCCATCGCCCACTTTCACCAAATAGCTACCGTCCGCCTTTGATTCTCGACCGGTGCTATTTTCGCGAAAAAAAATACGGTTTTTGCAATCTCTATTTTTTAATGAGCCAGTTACAGCCTGCGTCCGACAATCTTAGATAATAAGGTATCCAGATTCGTCAATTTCCTATAGCAGATGACGTGCTGAGATCACCGATTTCTGCTGCTCCATTTAGCAACCAAAACACGGGCGTTTCGCAATCTTCCTCGGCTCTTAGACCACGGGACCGACGATATGGGACCGAATACGAATCAGTCACACGCCCCCGCCACGCATGTTGAATCGGAAATCGACATATGAAAGCCTCTTCGACATGACATTTTATTCGCAGTAGCCGCGCCAGCACTCCGCTTATCGTTATTTTCAAAAAGTAGTAGCGTCGAATCCTTAGGTATAAATTTTCAAATAAGAAGCTTGGTAATAGTTACAATGAAACTCGCAATGATTTCCTTAGGCTTCTCATAAGAATACATGTACGCTAGGTTGTCGCTTCCCTTGGCAGGCTAGAGCTGGTAATCCATAGGGGATTAACTCAAAGATTACTTGTCTCCGTGGTTTTCGCTGTTTACATGTTACTCTCACGCTGTTTCGGTTTTTATAATAATAAACCGCTAATTACTGTCAGAACCTTGGAAAGGCGCCTGGGGTTCCTTTGCACAGTCCATGCACTTATGATAGGTGTTTCCCGCCTTTTTCTCGCGGCAACGCGCAAATAGCGTTAGCTTTAGTGCATCAAAGTGTCTTTATTCCCTGAGGGCCTTTCCGGGGTCGCGTATCAGAAATTAGTATCACTTCAGTCGAGAAGCAAGTAATCAAATAAGGCTACAAATGGGCAGATCCCAATACCATGGGCATGCGTTTGTGTTAAGAGACCTGTCCGAGTCACGACCCCCTCATTAAATTGAAGACTGGTCATATGGACCTTCCACTCCACCTTTTTCCTCTTTTTTTCCACTACCACGCCATCGAACAGCCCGCTCCATCTCCAACGGGCTTGTGAAAACATCACCATCGATCCTGATCTGATCCTGGAGGGGGACACGTGCTGTCTCTTCTCGCCAGCTCTCCCTTTTTCTCTAATATCCAGCTCCCTACACCCCTCTCCTTCTTTCCCTTTTCTATTTCTTTCCATCTCCTACACGAATGGCCGTCCTCTTTCCCCTGCCAAATGGCTCCCTTCCCTCCCAGTCCTCAACAGCTCTTTTTTCCACGATGCTCTCTACAGCTCTCTATCTCGTGCTCTCTTTTCGTTCTCTCTCTACTGCCGTGTAGACCTTTCTCCTCTATTCCTTCTCCTCCAACAGCCACTTTCAGGGCCACGAGCCTCCCCAAGCATGGCCACTTTTCGGCCATTCCTTCCGCCTGATGCCCTATCAAAATGGGCCGGGATTTAGCCAATCAGGGCGTAAAAAGTTATTTTGAATTCGGGGATTGTTTTTTTAGAAAATTGGCTTTATTTTCGTTTAAGAAAATCGGCCTAGAATTTTAGTATTTGGTTGGCCGGGTAGGGCGTTTCATTGATCATTTTGGCGTTATCTTCATATATTTTCCATCAATTTTTAACAGATAAACTTTAATTCGAAAAATATGGAAAGGATCTACCTTAGTCCTTTCCCAATCTTTTAGCGTTTTTTTGCAAATTAAGACCTTTATAACAATTTTCATTTTTGCCGTTTTCATGACAACAAATCAAACACTCAACAATTATATGATCCTTTACGGCGCGTTTTTATCTCCCTTTTTTCCCTCCTACCCCCCAGTCACCTGTTCCAAAATGAACAGCTGAACAAAGCCGTCAGCTCCTGGGGCCAAGCAGCGGGTCGAAAAGTCTGACGCCTCGAGAATATCGCCCAAAATCATGCCACCCACAGTTATCTGCCCCCCTCCGCCATTCCTTTTCCTCTTTCTTTCCTTGCCGCAAAATTTGTAAACATCCGTTTCCCCGAAAATAGTTATCTCATGTTCTGTCCAGCAGCCCCCAATTTTCATGGCTCCCTGCAAGACGTGTTATCTTCCCTTTACGAAACCGGTGGCAACGCTTCGATTCTTGTAACAATTTTCTGAGTTTTGCAGTGGATGAGCACAGTCGGAAAGCTACTGCCGGTCACTTCTAGGCGTCTGGTCCAGGCGGCTGGTACGTTCACCTAAAATTAACATGAATGTAATTTCTCAGGGGCTCATAATGTGAGTGCCAGTGAAAAGCCGGCCGAGAAGCCGGATGCGGCTGCCCCAGATCCATTCAAGAGCTTTTATGTTGGTTGTTTAATCCGGTATCTATAAGCTTTAAATTTTTAGTACAAAGACCTCATCACCACACCAGCTATGGGTGACCAAAGAAAGCCGGTCCCAAAAACCGGCGCCCCATTAAAGTTCGGACATACCTATGCCGACCATATGGTTAGTATTCCTTGCCAATATCAGATTTATTATTTTTAGGTTGATGTTGATTGGACCGATAAGACCGGATGGGGAAAGCCTCACCTCAAACCTTTGGTCCCATTCAAACTCCATCCCGGCGCAAAGGTTTGTAGTTTTAAATCTTTGCCTAAACAGCTGATCTATTGAGCTCTCACTTTATCACCGGTAGCTGGTCACCCTCAGCACAAAATAGATATCGTAGGGAACAGAAAAAGAAAAACCCAGGCCATCCAACGAACGTTCACCTATTTCTCTATTTGCGAACCCATTGGTCCCCCCGACCATCCGGCCAGCCGGCCGACTAAGTGTCCCATCCGCTTCACCTCGATTTTGTTTTGATTGGCATCTTTGATAAAGAGGCCTAGCTGATCCGCGAGAATGGATTGAGATTGCAAAAAATGGTCGTTCGGAGAATCTTGAACTCCCCACGAAAACCCGATAGGGGATCCGGGTTACCATGTGGAGGCGACAGTTGTTCGAAAATTTGAGGAGTCAAGGGAATACGTCTTAGCCATTCGGGCCTTGACGAAAAAACTAAAAAACGAAAAGGTGGACTAAGAGCCCCGGGCAGAAAAATATAAATGATTTTCAGGTGTTGCACTATGCGATCGAAATCTTCGAGGGCATGAAGGCGTACCGTGGCGTTGACAATAAAATTCGGCTCTTCCGCCCGGAGGAGAATATGAAGAGGATGAAGAGCTCCGCCAAAAGATCCGCGCTTCCAGTAGGCAAAGCCATGAGATTTACGTACACTCCTTTAGGACTTCGACGCCGACGAATGCGTGAAAATTATCACGGATCAAGTGCTGCTTGATATGGATTGGGTTCCAGCTTCATCGACTTCATCGCTCTATATTCGCCCTACATTGATTGGAACTGACGTAAGCCAATTTACTCCTATAGATCCAAGTTATTTCAGCCGACCCTTGGCGTTGGTGAAGCGCATATGGCCAAGTTCTTTGTCATTTCTGGGCCTGTTGGAGCTTATTATGAGACTGGTTTCCAGGTTAGTATAAGATAGTATTTTGCAACTTAAGCCATATACGTATTTGTTGCTTTCGAGCATTAAGTATCGAAATATTTTTAGCCCGTCTCACTTCTTGCTGATTCCAAATATTGCCGTGCTTACAGTGGCGGTGTCGGCCAATACAAAATGGGCTGGTAATATTATATCTTAGTTTTTTTGTAAAACAAATTCCTTTAGCAACTACGCTCCCACCATCTGGGTGAACAATATTGCTGCCAAGAAGGGCTGTCAGCAGGTAATTTTCCAACAGCTAAAAACATAAAAGATTTAGGTCCTCTGGCTGCATGGTAAAGAAGAACAGCTGACGGAAGTCGGGACCATGAACATCTTCGTTTATTGGATCAACAAGGATGGAGGTAAGAATAAAAAAAATGCTTCCAAAAAAGTTTGGTTTCAGAGAAAGAGCTGTGCACACCGCCACTGTCATCTGGCCTGATTCTACCTGGAGTCACCAGAAACTGCATAATCGATCTCGCCGAGCAGTGGGGCGAATTCAAGGTAAGAAGACAATCTAAAAACAAACAAAAATATTTAAGGTCACCGAGCGTACCGTCACCATGAACGACGTTCGAAAGGCGCTGAAGGAACATAGGGTTCGTGTAGTTCTACGTTGATTATTCCTTTTTCAGCTCCTCGAAATGTTTGGCGCTGGCACCGCTTGTGTGGTTTCGCCGGTGGGCAAGATCGTGCACGAAAATCCGGTACGAGAGTGGTCCATCTTTTAGAAAACTTCGTTTTTTAGGAAAATGGCAAGACTGAGGAGCTGCATATTCCAACCATGGAAAGCAAAGACAATCTGATGCAGCGGTTCTATAATACGCTTACTGATATTCAGGTTAGAAATTTAAAACCCAGTTTTTTTATGTAAACCGAGTTCCTAAAAAAAATTATGTAGTATGCACGAAATATGTAGTGGTTTTACTTAAAGTAATTTTCTCCGGTGAATTAAGAAATTCTTATCGGTTATTGAGCTTACCATGTATTATTTATAACTACTAAAACTTAAATTTAGTACGGACGCAGCGGTGACATGCCACAGTGGACGAAAATCATCAACTAAAGACAGCAATTCTACCCAATCGTCCCCGATGTTCCCCCGATATTCTCCCGGTTCCCTGCATTTCACTACTCAATATACGGCAAAGCTAGTAAACACAATCCCGCTCCTACAAACATGACCTCCACCAACCTAGCCAAGATAGGATTTAAGCGTTTTCAACTATCATTACAATCGCAACGAGTTCGACCCCTGACACCAGGGAAAGAACGGATAATACTTTCAAGTCCAAATGTGGCCGTTGTGGTGAATTTGAATAATTTCACGCCTTCTCATGCCTCACCCCTGGAATAAAGCTCCAATAAAATGTTATTGTGATTGGTTGATGTCGAGTGTTGGCATTCCTATCGATCTAATCACTGGCCCTCAAATTACGCATGCAATTCACGACTTTATTAGATAATCCCCCCTTTTTACCGGATCCTGGTGTATTCATTGCCGTGTGCCATTTGTTAGTTCCCGTCAGGGGAAAACTCGACCGGCAATTTAACTTCTATATTCTATCAATAAATGGATAAAAAGGCGAGAATTCTGTAAGGAAATCAATCGACGATAGGCGCGACGTGTAGGCACAACCAGGTGTAAACCAGCCGTTGCAATCAAGACAGTTTTTTGCTTTAAACAATTCCTCCTTAGACCTATATTTAAAGCTTCAACAAGATTCGCTTTATTCGGTTCTCTTCCTTCGCTTTTTATAATCCTTCACAACCACACAAAAATACACAGTTTTGAAAACGAAAATTTCTGAGGGGGGTGGGGAGGGGGATGGGGGGAGGGAGGAAGAGGGAACATTCTGAACGTTTTCACCGGGGGGTTCGTGGCGCAACGGGGGGATAGGAATTGAGTGACCAGATTTGCAACAGATTTCACCGGTATTGCACACAAAGTCGCAGCAGCATCCAACATCTAGAGAGTGGGCGGGCCGGGAATCGATTCGGATCTTTTGTAGGTCCACGGCCAATTGTGCGTGTTTTAAACTCGATTTTTTGGGACCTTTTTGGGAGATTTTTGGTATGAGTGGTAGAACTGGGGCCACAAGCTAAATACATCGGTGCGGTGACTCGCTGAGGTTTTTGAGAAAAATGGGGGCAAGCTGGGTGGGGGTAGGGGTAGAAGATCGGGGGAGGAGGAGGAGGAGGATGGGGATGGGATCGGAAGAATCGTTTTGTGGGAAGGCGTCTTACTGTTGGCCGAAGTTCGGGTTGTGGATCTGAAACGACGGAAATGAAAATGGGCAGATCATTATATCCATTTGAGCTACGGAAAGTAATACGGAAAAGACATTGTCACAATTTGCATACGAAAATGGTTGATTTTTCAATGGTAGTCCTGGCATTTCTGGATCATTTTTTGGATGATACGTCTGCGGAAATATACTCATTCTCTCGTAACCACCCCTTTTTCTATTTTCTAACTTCTTCTCTCAAAAGCAAGTCGAAAACGCCCACCTCAATATCACCGGTGGGGGCTAATCCGGGGCACTCGTAGACGGAATAGTTGTTTTCGTCGTCAGCGCACTCCTCGTCTTCGGATTCGATGCCGACGCCTACGAATATGAGCCCGATTAGACGCATTATTTGGGGAGCAATGGCAATATTGCGCGTGTTGATTTAAGGATTGCAAAAGTTCCGCAGTGTGGAAATGCACACCGGTAGTACACTTTCAAAAACTCACCAGGGGCCTCGTCACCGCAAATGATCTTCTGCTTGGCCTGTTGGTAGTGGTGGAGTTGAGCTTTGTAGGCGAGGGCATCATCTCCCTAAAAATATTTTTATGCCTATGATTGCGTTTTCGAAGCTTACTATTATATATGGAAAAAATGTTGGTAGTTTTTAATTTTAAGATTATTATGTTTATGAAAATCTCGCTCAGCAAGAGCAACTTTGCATAAATGGGAATATGGGGGCTATTTTCATAATTTGTTTTTGTTATTTAATCACGAAACACTAAGCAAATGTCTTGTCTTTAATTTCCCCAATCGACCTTACATATTCCCGTTGCGAGGTCTTTGATTTACCTTGTCACCGCGCTTTCCACGCTTGAAAGGTCCCGTGCCGGCGTATGGCGCATATTCGTTGTCGTCCGGGTTCTCCTTGCGACGCCTGAAAATCCTCGAAATCCCGTTTCCGGTCACCGATTCCCGGCCACGAATTCGGGCCAGAAAAAGAAACCGAAACCTATGGCCTACCTGTAGTAGATACCGCCAACAGCTCCACCAACAACGCCAACGACGAGCACGCAGGCAACAGCTAAAGAATGGATTAATTGTCATACTCGTGTAGTAAGCGTAATGTTTTGAAATTTATATAATACTAGGTTTCAGCATTTCTATGTAAAGAATACTGTAGTCATTCCGCTACACTCAAAAAAACTCTATTGTCCTGCCCACCCCCACCTTTAGCATGCCTATTCATAGCCCGCAGGGGGCTCTGAAGCGGCGGAGGGGTAAGCCATTATGGGTAAACAAAAAAAAAACTGACGGGCGCCTGGCCAAAAGGTAAGTCGCCTTTTGTTAAGTATAGATCATTAATTACTTTTAATATTTTAACAGCTGCACTCTCGGATTGTCCGCTTACCCATCATGGTCAGGTTGGTGTCACCACGAGGCGAGAAAGAGTTGCCGTGGATGGATTGGGCCATCCGACGCTTCTCAAGGCTCTGCACATCGCGTTGTCGGTACGAGACAACCTCTGGCTCAACGAACGAGACATACTCGCTTTGGCCCTATAATGAAATCGATCACGGCTGTTTTGCCTGCGCTCACAAGGAGACGTTTTTAGGTGGGCATGGAGTTTCGTAACGAGACCTAGCTCATTCGAAAGCGCTTGAAAAACTGAGCAAGATCCCGTTTTCCATTTCTGCGAAACGATAGCGATTGATTTTTAATAATTAAATTAAAAAATTAGCAGAAATTGGCATGATTCCCCTCGCGCGGAGCGATTTCCTTCCAAAGATTCGAGAACCTAAAAACGTCTCCTTGTCAGCCCGATCCCAAATCCTCCCAACAAACACCATTAGACCACCCCAGGCAATAAAAGTCGAATTAAATAACGCCTTGTTTTTTTGGTTTTGGCATTCCCCCTTTCCATCCAACTCGCCTCCAAACAAATTTCCCTTTTTAGCCCTCCCGAGGACAACGAGACGTAACCCGATCCCTTTCCTCGCAAAAATCCCTTTCCTTTCAGAACCCTATCCGATAACTGATGAAAAGGATCTCATGAGAAAATCTTAAACCCCGCACCTTCTTCTGCGGCTTTTCGACAGGTGTTTCTTCAGCCAGCTGCTGTTGTTCGACCTTCTGAAAATGTTAGGGGCTTCTGAGAATCGGAGCAACGCGAACAAACCTCTCCCTGCTGATTGGGTTCCGGCTCGGGCTGTTGTTGCTCTTGCTGCTTGACGGCCTCGATGGGCTCTGAAATAGACGAGCGGAATAGAAAATAAAGGAAAAAGGGCACTTTCTATCTCAAAAAACTTACCCTGTTCAGGCAGAGACTCGGCTTCTTGCTCGGCCAAGCTAGCGATAATTTCGGATAGTTTCTGGTGGTAGGCCTCATCATCTTGCATAGCATTCTCTTCTTCCAAAAGCCGCTGCTCCCACAACTAAACAAATTAGCATAAATCGTAAGTCTCTTATAAATGTGCGTACTCGTTCATTGTAGTCCTCCTGTGGAGCCCTCAAAAGTGAATCATAATCATTAACATCGCTTGGTACGTCTCGCTTCTCCTCTGAAAATTGCTTTGTCGGTTTTTGCTTGATTTACATGAGTGAACCTTGTTTAGATTCAAATTCAGAAACCATCCGTTCCAATCCCTCACCATTTTCAGATTTCAACGCTTTCGAAACCTTAACAACCCTTCTACCCCCCGTGGGATTCCAGAAGCGTAAATATGCTCATCGGCCACCCAATTTGGGAGTGACAAACAAAATCTTGTAGTTGCTCGTGGGAATGCCCAAAGATTTATGGGATCATTTTTTAGCGGCTCTGCCTGATTAAAGGCGACGGGTCCCTGGGAACCACGAGGCTTTTTGCGCGGTCATTCTCCCCAGCAGGCACCTGGGCCACCTTTTTTTTGTCTGGGCAGGGTGGTGGAGACAATTCGTATTCGATTGCTCTGTGATGCCAGGAAAAAAGAGGAGAGGGGAAGGGGCCAATCAGACGGTGGAAGCGGGCGATTAAGGGGGTGGGCCCTACAATTAAGGTTGGGCTTGGAAAGCGGGAAAAGCATGTGGGATGTTAGTGATGAACTTTTTGAGTTCAGGCCAAATCTGGGGTTTAAAAGCGAAAGGATGAATTAATGAACTGAACCATCGGATGGATTTAAATAAAATAAAAACGTGCTTATGTCTGGGCCATGATTTTGCCGTCCTCTTTCTTTGCAAGTCTGATCAGCTAGCAGAAATTTCCGCCCTCAACCCCTTCATTTTTGTTGCAAACACGGTGACACCCTCTCATTGGCAGCCCTAATTTGTCATTCAAAAAGCCACCCTCTCCGATCTCCCCTCCATCTCCTCCAGAAGATGCCCAAATTCTATTGATAGGCCTCATCAAGTGGGACGAGCAGGAGAAGCGACGAGGAGGACACGCTTCCCAGAATGTCTGCGTGGCGCCCCCGTCCCCCCGCTGGCAGTCTCGAAGAAATCGAATTATCTGGGCCCTATTCACTCGAGTGCCAGCCTTCAGCCGGCATTCCAATGCCCTCCCCGCGATCTCCAAATGAGCACGAGACCCCCGCGAGGGGAGAAAGGGTTCGGAGGTCTCTTTTTGCAATAAAAATGAAGCGCGGCCAGTGAGTCAGGGCACTCCGGGCTGATAATGGCACCTTCCAAAGCTCCATAAATTTATAACCAGGGTCAACTATTCTTTGATGGTAGGAAGGTTTCTCCAGTTCTTCGGCTCCACGCTTTCCTATGCAATTTGAGAGTCTCCGGGGACCCGGAACTTACTCATCAAGTCAGCTGGGGCACCAAATTAACTACAATTGCCATCTCAGGCGGTAGAGGCCCACATTTTCAGAAGGGGCATTGCTTTGTGGGGGGATTAGTTTTCGGCGCTGGACCGGGGCGACGAGGTGCGGAACTAGTATTGGCGATGTGGGTGTATTTGGGAAAATCGGATTTGGCGCAGATTAGGCGAGAAATTTTAGGGGGGATGATGGGATTAATGGGCTCACGTGTGGCGATTTTTAAAAGATGCGCAAATCCAAGGATCATCTTATTTGGCATGATGATGTGGTCAGGGTTATTGTAATGGGTTCTACGAAAATAGGATCGCTTCGCTAAGAAGAGTTTGGAAAGACAGCGTATCCAGAAAACACTATTTACCGGACTGAAAGGAGCTTGAAACGATTCAAAATCCCCTGAAAAGGCGAGAAAACGTGCGTTTTAAGTTTTTAAAAATTGTTTGGCATAAGCTCGACTTGTGATTTTCGCGTTTTTTTATACTCGTAAAATACAAACCTTAATTCGGAAAAGTAAAACACTGATTTTTACGCCATGTAGGGAGGGAGTTTTCGATAAAAACCAAAAAATTGCTTGGCACCGAGCCGCTACAGGAGCGCTTTTTTGTGATAGGAAGCACTTTGCGCATAGAGGAAGTACCTGAAGTCAACGCTAAGCTTATGAATCTAAGTATGCCTACAGTGCTCTTAAATACCACAATTCATTTCCCGCTGTTTTCACTCGTTCCCCACCATCTAATATCAGCAGCAATTTGCCATAAAAACCCTTTTTCCGTGGGTAATTTCCCGTCCTCCTCCTTCCGATCACAAGACCCCAATTTCCTCGGCAGGGTTGCCCTCTTCCAGCCATCTCCTTCTCCCCCTCCTTCCCATCTTCCCTATTCATGAATTGTGTGAGGCCCTATCCCTATTAGTAAAGTAACTCCGCACTCCCGCCAACACCAGCCACCACTCGCAACATCACCATAGAAACCCGGCGCCCCCAGATTCTCTCATTGAAATGAGGCGGTCACCAAAAAAATGTTGCCTCGAATTGTTTGGCCAAGCCAGTTTCACTCCGGGCCCAACTTGACGTGTTAGCCGAATTATAGCCCATTTTGGGCCGGAGTGATAAGGAGGTGTGCGCCTATTGACAAATTCCAAGCGTTTCCGCTTTTCTTGTGATTGCTTGCGAGTGAGGAAACCGGAAGAGTCGGTGATGAATATACTTAGTGGTTCAGATTTGCAAAAAACCAGCCAACCGTGAAGGAATCTGAGGGCCTGTTGTTTTCAGTTTTCCCCTCTAAACGCGATGCCTCCCGGCAAGATCTGCCGTCCCGGAATTCGTGCGCAATTAAAGGCAAGTGGAAAGCGAGGGCATGGCCCGGAATGCCTTCCTCCGTTTGCCAAGCTCTTCGAAGGGAAGGAGGACCTGCTTCCGAAAAAACCTCCCCCCTAGGCCACCAGCCATTGAAGAAAAGCGGCCAAATTGTCGGCCAGAACAAGCCGCCCGGCATTTGCCCGCAAAAACATGCCATGCCTTTGAATAAGCGATAATTGAATGGTTGTAAATGGTGAGCAGGTAGGCCCTTCTGACCCCGTAGACTAGGAATTCAATGCAAAATGACGTAAGGGAAAGCTTAGCGCCTGGCGATGACATTGTTGAGCTGGTTTTTTTTTGGTGGAATGGGGATTGCATGACGGAATGGCGAGATTTGAAATCGCAAAAATGATGCGGGAGCAAGGTGAAAACAAAAGCAAGGCAAAATAAAACTCGTGAAAGGCTTATCGGCTAGGAAAGAAGAATTTCTGCAATTGGCGCGTTTCTTAACCCGGGAATAAACAAAACACGTTTAAAATCCTACTATATATAAAAAAATAGTGTTTGTGTGTGTGTGTGTGTGTGCCACTTTGCATCCACTTCCGTCTGTCTGTCCGGAGGATATCTCAAGAAGGGACGGGTATTAGGCTACGTATGATACGTCATTAGGTGCGTAATGGCTCTGGGATGACTGCACACATGTCAGATTTTTAAAAATTAGCCATTTTCGCTATTAAATTTAGGTTTTTGTAAAAACCTTTTTGTTAGGAATAATTAGCATAGAGCGGAAGTGGGTGGTCGCCTATATCAAGAGGCAGAAACGGTTGTTTTCATTTTTTGTCTTCTGATTGAATGGAGGACAATTATGCAAAGGGAAGAATAGTATGGGGTCCGAGACGGGGCCAGGGTTGAAAAGTCGCGAAGCGGCTTTTCAACCCTGGTATCTTCTAAATCCGAAGAGAACAGCTTTTTTCCCGGATAGTCGGCAGGTCTTTTTGGCCTCATTACTACATGACGTCGCAAATGCGAGAAATGCGCATGGAAATCTTGATCCCGCTGCAATAATTAGATTTTCTAGTGTACATATCTTGATCTAAAAACAGCGCTACGTCGTACTTTAAATTTAATGGCCTCGTTATATTACACCAAGGTCCGCCGATAACCAGGAAGTTCCTTAAAACCAAGAAATCGGGCACAAATCAAAGTTTCTATCATCTTTTTATCTATAAAGGCCGCTGATTCTGAATTCGCCAGACTTAGTACCTTTTATCGAAAATATATTTTGTTTTATACAACGAAATGGATAAGCAGTGAACCTTAAAAGATAACAATCCGGCAGATTTTAGCGATTTTCACACCGAAGAGTGCAAAAGTTCAAAATGAACCTAGCGACACCGTTGGAAAGTCATATTATAGACCAGACATTTGTAAATACCATAAAGACTTACCCAAGAAGAGGGAGGCAGAAGCGGACGGCGCGAGAAGCGCGGCGGCGAGTAGCACGCGCCAGCGCCACATCCCTGTCCGGAGGGGAGAGTGGCCGCCAGGGGCCCACAGGTCCCCCCTTCCTCCCCCTCCTCAAGCGCCCGCCCCATCGATCCAGATGACGTAAGCCTTCTCCCTTCAGAAGACACCCCTCCCTTCCCTCCCTCTTCTTCCATTCTCTTCCCCTTCTCTGACCAGACCTCTTCTATCGCTAGGCCCCGAAGCCCTCAGGGCCCTTTCCCCCTCATACTCTCACAAACACCAAACCCACTCCAATTCGGCAACCCAATCCAGGCGGTCGCGATTAAAATATGCACGAAAAAACGACTTCACCCCCTCGCGCCACGAGAACCGCCCAATTCCGGTCGACGACGCAAACAAGCTGGCGCTCAATTTTGAGGACCCCTGGAAGATGGAGGAAATCTGATCAAAAATTCTGATATTTTTGAATAGATAGATTTTTATCTTCAAGGGGGAGAGAATTGAGATTGAGAGAGACATAGTGAGACAGAAGAGAGAGGCAGAGAGAGACAGAGAGACAGAGAGAGACAGAGAGAGCGAGAGAGACCGGGAGAGAGAGAGAGAGAGAGAGAGAGAGAGAGAGAGAGAGAGAGCAGAGTGGGCGCGGGCGAGATACGAAGACGGAGGCAGTGACAGTGATAACTGAAGCAGAGGCGGGAAGCAAATGGTAAAAGTGTTACATATACAAAAAACACCAACACCCGATCATCAAGTTTCAGGTGTTACGCAGTTATTTCGCAGACAGTCACGATAATTAATCCCCCGACTTTAGGGCTTCAGTACAATACACGAAATTCACTCCCAATTTAAGGCTTCTGAATTTCGAAAAATTCCCTGAAAAGTGCTTGCGGCCCACCTAATTGCTTAAATTAATCCGCCTAAATGATCCGTAGCCGTAGGCCTGTCATCTCGTCGCGTAAAAAATCGGCGTAAAGGAGGTTGACAACTGCTGGGGCCATGGAGCTGCTCGGACGGCTGTCTCGGGGTGGAAAAGCAGGGCTCATGCTCACCTCTGTTTATACATGCTCACCCCGTTCCTTCCCGACCAACCACTTACACAATCCTAAGGACCACCGGCTACTCTTAAAGCTATTTCGTAGCATTTTCGACTTATGGTTTTCAGATTTTTATGGACTGCCCATGAATTTGAAATTTTTCATTTATTGTTTGATTCAGTTTCGAAAAGTTTACATGCTAGCCAAACTTCTTCGGCTTAATTTCTATTATTTTTTAGCTTTTTTGATAGGATGGAGAAGCTAACAGCCCGAAATCAAAATAAAACATGTTCCAAAATGCGACCATCATCTAAGGCAAGTTTCTAAACCTTTTTAAACCCATTTTGCATTACCTTACATGTCCGATTTCATTCATCATTTTTAGACAACCGGCACCGTGGTTGCCTTCCTCCTTGCAATCAGCGAATTCTCATTAGCCGCTATGGAATATTGGCTATCCGGGTTCGTTGCTTTGATCTCTTCGATTCTCCGATTCCAAGAGGGGGCTATTTTTCTCCATTTCCAATGCCTTCGTGCCCTCCGGCAATAAGCATGGTTTCCCCTCCTCATCTGGGCCGTTTCTTCTTTCAGCGAGAGCGGCCTCATATCCAGCTTCTCCATGGCAATTTTCGTGGTTCTCGGGCTGTTGGCTGCCCTCTATGCTGTGGGAGCGTTGAAGGATAAAGAATGCCTAATGCTGCCACTTATCACCCTGCAGGTCGCCGTCTTTTCTGCCTTCAATTTTCACACCCACCAGGGGGATGGAAGAGGGAGGGATGAAGGCAGGATAAATTCAGAAAAAATGACGGCCCAAGGGGGGTTTGGGGTCTTGAATTAGAAATATTAATGTGAAATGGTGGCGAACACGGAATCATCAAAAGATGAAAAGGTGGCTGTCAAAATCTGCGATTAGCCTGGTCGACAAGAGAAAATGATTGGAAAATGGACCCTGGCTTATAGTTTACACATAACGCATGCTGTCGGATTACAAGGAACCGGGGTTTCAATATGTATTATGAAAAATGAAAGAAAGATACGAAATGAATCAAGCATACTTATTAATATATACAATTTCAGATCGTACTTTGTGCGTTTCTGGGTCTATTTATCATTATATGGTGGATAGGAACAGTTTTGTCGCTGTTCGATTTGGTGCACTATAGCAGCCCTACAGGTAATTTTAATGATTATAATACGCCTTCTATAACCCAATTTTTCAGCTTATTTGACGACAAAAGAATTCTTTCTACTCGCTGGAGTTCTCCTTCTCATCCTATTTTTTATAGCATATCAAATCTCCCGGATATTATACAAGGTACGACACTGGGCAACACTAGAAATCCATACTTTAGGGAATGAGAAGCGTTGAATTGAATTCATACTTTAAACAACACGCTGGAGCAATAATGACGCGATCCCTTTCTTTGAGCACCGGAAAACCGACTGAATTATGATCCTAGTATGATTGACCGATTCACTTACCAAAGATCTGTGCTTTAATTTATGGAATTTACGCACGTTCAATACTATGTTGTACATTTTTTATCGAACTGCCTCACATCGCTTTTTTCTTTGTAAATATTTGTACCCTGTTGTTTATGGAATAAACGAAGTTGCATAAAGGAAGGTTTTTTGGTTGCTTGCCAAGTCAGCGACGGGCTCTATCTGGCCAAATCCTGGCAGTCGGTGGAACCTAATTTGAAGGAGCGGGGGGCGAGAAAAGGGGGAATGGTTGTGAAGGACATCTGCCGGATTCGATTAGAGTGCGTGGAGTTATGGAATTTAGGAAAAGAATCTGGAGTTGAAATATTTAGAAGTGGATGGGGTAGGAAAGGACATCTGGACTTCCGGAAATGATTAAGAATAAAACGACTAAGTAAAATGCTATCCTACTATATATAAAAAAATAGTGTTTGTGTGTGTGTGTGTGTATGACACTTTGCATGCAACTTCCGTCAGGTTGTTCCAGTAGTATCTCAATAAGGGGAGTAGTTACGGGCATGTTTGATACGTCATTAGGTGCGTAATGGCCTGGGGATGACTGCACACCAATAAAATTTTCAAAAATGAGCTGTTTTCGACGTTATTATTAAGTTTTTGTTCAAAAATGGGGCACCCTCTTTGTTAGGAAACAATTTGCATACGCCGGAAGTGGCGGTAGCCTATATAAGGCAAGCGAGGCAGCGTTTCTCATTTTTGTCATCGACAATCGTGAGAATTATGCAAAGTTAAGAATATCATCGGGTCAGACGGGGCCAGGGTTGAAAGGTCGCGAAGCGGCTTTCAACCCTGGTTCGTTTATAATTTGATTTATTCTAATAAAAGCGTAAGGCTTTTACTCTTTTCAAATATTTTATCAGAGATCCGCGAAGGAGTGGTTATTTTACGAGCAAACCAGATCCCGAAACTCTGAGGTAAAATTGATAAATTTGCTCAATCGCATCGATTTTACCACTATAAACTTCATAAAACTCTTAATGGCGAGGGGTTATATTCAGGAAACGCGACAATTAATTCGAAACTTATATAATCAAAAGATAAACATGCTCATCAGGCCTCTGGGAGCAATTTGCAAAAATCCCGGGGCCAACGCGCCGGTTCGTCAGGATTTACAAAAGCGTTTTTATAATAAAATCTCGTTTTCCTCAATTAGGCCACCGCTTAGCATGCCGATTCCGTTTCCCGACCCGTAAAGGTGGCCGGAGAGTGACTCGCCCCCAATGTCTCACGCACCGGCTCCCGATCGTGGCTGGCTACCCTCGTTCATTCTTTTCTGTTCCTCTCTTCGCCATCCTCTCCCCTACAGTCCTAATTCGGGAGTGCGTATTCTTTTGGAGGGTTTGGGAAGAGTGGGAGGGATGGTTGGGAGGTGAGGGCGAGGCTGGGAGACTGTGAGGAAGACGACCTTGACGGAGACCCTCCACCTCCCGGTCACCAATTCGAATTATAGATTTTTATCCTGGCCGCGCCGTAACTGTCCTAGTTGTTGTCGATCATTGATTGGTATTACTATTTATTATCTTCGTGACAGTTTATCAAAAATTAACTTAATATATTGAAGCTTAGTCCTAGTTAATCTAAATTTTATCCTCCTTGTTACGGAAAATTTATATACAACGGAACTTATGGCAATCGAAAGGCCGCGAAGCTGTTATCCATTAAAAAAGAGTCGAAGACCACAATAACCTCAACTTTATCAAAACATTTACAAACCAATTTTACTTCATAACCACAAAATACAAAATACAAATGTTTCTCTTCGCACAACTATCAACCATCAGGCCACGTCTCTCACGTTCCGATACCATACAAGTTTCTCCCCCTATAACAAACCCTTCTCTCCTCCTCTCCCAACCCCCCTAGACACCCCACTCCCTGTAATCGCATGCACAAAATTAGCATCCTGAAACGGTCCCACCCTCCCTATCGATCTCTCCACCCTTCGACAGTCCATGAAATTCCCCCCAAGGTCACCCATTACAACATCGTTTTTGCCACCAAACCTTCAAAAGTTCAACCCGAAAAACTAGCCCAATTTACAGTTGCTCCCCGTCCTGGCCCTTTCCCCAATCCCCCTCTATTTGGGCATGGTTCCGACGAAAGGCCCTCCATTCCCCCCTTTGCATGCATTGTCACCTTATTTATCCACTTCGATTCAGGGCCACCGAAAAATTCGACCTCGACCATATGCGGGCGCGCGGGTCTGACGACCGAGAATCGATAATCCCCACCTCACACTCACATCGATAGTTTTGAGCGTCGCATTTGGAGGAACTAGTTTTTCGCACTCCACGCGCATCGTGCTCGGCCCACCTCGACTGCACTGAACTGTGAATTCGGCTTTGCGTCATGTCGTATTGGGATGGGCTTAGGCTTAGGCTTAGGTGCACCTACATTGGGTGTAGGTGTTGAGCAATTGGCAGCTTGTAAGTTGTAAATTTACGTTTTTCAAGCTTGTTGAGCTTGAACTAATTTTTTGCAAGGTTAATCACCAACAGGGTTTTTGGGTCCAGTAGATCCAATCGTAATTTTGTCAGATGTAATTAGGCCACCGACTTTTTTGTGCTTTAATGAATTATAATGGATTAATGAAGAGCTGCATATCGTCCTAATAAAACTAACAGTTTGATATACCTTGTATATCATCTCCAACGATCTCAAAGCAGAATTTTTTTAAATTCTGGCTTTCCCGGCAACAATATTTATCCCGTGCAGCTAAAGTCTTTAACTTAACAGCTTAGATTTTTATAACTTTTAAATCGGATTTCTTTATTCGTTATGATTGGTCTCGACCCTTTGATAATTCAGTAATTATCAGGAGCCTCTATATTCCAAATACATCGGATTCGCCCAATCAATCCCAATAATTTCGTATGCATACCCCCGGAATTGGATCAATTGTAGGCCACTAAAACGACCTCCACGAGGGCGATATCCATCGAACTAGTACAGGTGCGAAATGGCCTTCTCTTGCTCCCCTCCACCATGGTAGATCCATCTATCCATCCAGAGTGGAAGGTTGTGGATGGGATGGGTGCATGTGGAAGAGGGGCACTGTGACCTAGACACAAAGGTGATGCGCGCATCGAATAAATGTCGACGACCCTTTACGATTTATTCGGGCTCCTCGGGGGCTTTTGTATCGATCTCGTGAGGGAAGTGAGGGTTGACCTATTGAGGTGGAGAGGAGGAAGAGGGGACGGGAAGTGGTCAATTCACACTTCGAAGTTTTCTTCATAAGTTTTGGCCCTTTTACATCTGAGGTCGGCGCTTAATAAGACTGTTATAATTTTTACCGTATTTTAAAGATGTTAGCGCAAGGTTTCTATTTTTTTTAAGTGACCCGGGATCTGAAATTTTTTTTCGAGGGAGCGCTGCAATTAACAAGCGCCTTGTATCCTTAAAAAATACCGAATACGCGGAGACAATTTAAAACCATCCTAAATTTTCAATAATGCCAGGACAACGCGTATACAGAACTATTTATCACATTTTTTAATCCCAGATACTGTTTTTCTTAGCGGGCTCTTATAATAAAAAACACGGTCTTTTTGGCCGATGGATGCCAGTTTCTAAAAAAACCTGAGCAGGTTGCAAACAATATTATTTCTGCTGAGAGATAGCGCCTTTTCAAATGGATAAAGCGATTCATTAACTTCTAAGCTCGTTTTCAGCCACCATTTTCCTTATTCCTCTAATTCTGTCCAACTAATTCTAACCTCTACCTTAACGATACAAAAACTTGAGCCTCGTTGCCCCGAGTTTCCCGATTTCATTTGGTCGTTGTTTTGTCGTGTGATCCGCTACGGGCGACCCGTTTCCGGGCAGCACTGTCATTGATTCTCCGCGTTTTATTACGATTTCATGTGAGAATCGGCAGTAGCCTTGTTAGGAGGCGCTGTAATTCGCTGGATTTCTTTGGAAACGACAGTTTTCATAATACTTCTTATATCATGACTTTTTCCATTTAAATAGTAACTTTTGCACGTTGAAGACAGCTAATAGCTATTAGGCACTGTTTCCGAACGCCTGAAATTTTTACCCTAGGTTTTATGCGCTTTCATGCTGACTTATTATACGTTTTCGATGTCGATACATAACTAATAGGATACATTAATAGGGTCCCAAAATGATCGGTGTGATCGCGCCCTATGTGGCGAAGATCCGCCGCTCCTACCAGTCGAACGACATCATTGACCGATTAAACTACCACTACACGGCCCTTATTGTGATGATCGGTGCCATTACGCTGGCTGCCACGCAGTACGTCGGAAAGCCCATTCAGGTAAGAATATTTCACCTAAGCTTATGTATTAAAAGCTTTATTCAACTTAATTCACTCTTTAAAAGTTACATTTTAGTGCTGGGTCCCTGCCCAATTCACTGGATCTTGGGAGAGGTAAAAAACCTTCGTGAAATTTGAATAATATCTAATTAGATACGCTGAAACCTTCTGCTTCATCAAGGGTAGCTACTATCTCCCTATGGATGACAACATTGGCAGCGATTTCATCGAGCGGGATGACGCCGTAAGCAACAATTAATCAGAGATTTAAAATGTCTTTCTAGGTTATTGGCTACTATCAATGGGTCCCAATTGTGCTTGCCGTACAAGCTTTTCTATTCTACTTGCCCTCCCTCGTGTGGAAGGCTCTGAATTTCAATACTGGTATGGATGTGGTCAACTATAGAAGTCTATTGTTAATTCAGGAATTAATGTCAAGTCAATTTTGGTATCAGCCGCCCAGATCAAGAAGAAAATCGATAAGGAATCTCGAGACGATCAGGTAGGAATTTCGGGTGGAATATTAGAGTAATCTTTGAACTTTTAGGTAAAACGCGCTGCTCATCATATTGAAGAGGCTCTAGATATGCAGCGGGAACTAAAGAGCGGTAATACACCCATAGAAACGTCAATTATATTGTTTTAGATTCGTGCGATGTAGTCAAAAGATGGCGAAAATCAGGGCGCTACCTGTCTTTCCTCTACATTGGTGTAAAGCTGCTCTATGTTTTGAACATTTTTGTTCAATTCGCAATCTTCAAGGTATGAGATTCTTAAAGACAAAACTAACTGAATTTAGATGTTCCTTGGAACGAAGAGCACTTTCTGGGGTTGGGAGGTCCTCAACGACATCCGATCCGGTCGTGAATGGGAAGAAACCGGCAATTTCCCCCGTGTCACAATGTGCGATTTCAATGTAAGTACATTTTAATTATCTTTATAATATGGAAAGGTTGTGGAGTCTGAATACCGGTATTCCAAAACCCGGCCATGCAGTTCTGCATTATTTTCGAAAGAGCACCTAAACGAAATTTGCCGTAGAATTCAAAGACTAACAAACTTTTCCTTGACGCTTCGCATTTTCATCCAAGCCATTACGGCTAGCACAAAGAATATGACGGCCGGGAGAACGAAACAGGCAACGGCGATCCACATTTCTGACGTTTCGCACATCGTTTAAAACAATTAACATGAGTTTTCTCTTACCTATCAATCTCTCGTAAGCATGATCATGAATAACAATAAGAGTATGTTCATTCTTAAACATAGCTTTAGGAAATATAGACGAAGCTTCGCAGGGAGAGTTAAACCCCTGAGACCTAGTGTTCCCACAACAAATTCGATTGTTCTCAATTTACATGTCTGTTGAGGGCGGAGATACCTCAAGAGAAAGCAAAGACAACCTGATTGAGATCCACTAACGTTTCAAGAGTTCAAATCCACTGCTTTTAAATGAGGAACCCGCCTGGAAAATAGGAGAAAGGAATGGACTCTAATTTTCAGGTGCGTGTTATGGGGAATCTACATCGCTGGACTGTGCAATGTGTTCTGATGATTAACATGTTCACCGAGAAGATTTATGTATTCTTATGGTAGATTAAAAGATTAAATAGTCAACTGTATGTCCTTATTTAGGTTCTGGTTTTTGTTGGTCGGCGTCTTCTCCGTTGTCTCGCTTGTCTACTGGCTAGCCTCCCTGGTGATGCCAAGCAGCCAACGGGAATTTGTCTCAAAGTTTGTAGTCATAAGATTTTATTTAAGAAATTTTCAGGTATCTCCGGTGTAACGGTGCTATCCCTGAATCTTCCGGCAAAGATGATGCTGAGGTGTCGAGATTCGTGAAGAATTTCTTGACACCAGACGGTGTTTTCTTATCCCGTCTGATTCAGGTATACATTAATTTTCTTATTTCATACTTTTGATTCAGACAAACGGAGGCGACCTCCTCGCTGGCGAAATTGTCACCGAGCTCTACAAAGCTCATCAGCGACGCCAAAACGTATCCATCGATTCCCCAAACACCTCACAATAATTAGGTTCTATTGTTTTCTATAGCTCAAGAATTCTATTCAGGAATCATATATTTGAAAAGCTCTAATTGATTGTGCTGGGATTATAACTATGATAGTTTGATATGTCGATTCCATTCGAACCCTCACTTTCCGTTCCTGCCCTATCCTTCTGTGATCTTCAAGAGATGCTTTGAATTGTCGTCATCGTCCTTGTTTGGAAATGTGTCCCAGGAATAAAGTCTTCACCAGGTCGCATGCCTGGCTCATCCATCTATTCAAATACACCCCCTATCCTAACAATGGCACCTTACACGGCGTTTTATTGCCGTTCTTTGGTGGGGGCATCTATAAAAAAGGGAAAACCTGACAGGAGGGATCACTGAAACTCAGCATGACAAACCCTCTACAGCTAGCTGTTGCCATTTTATGCTTTGCCCTAGTATCAGCTGTAGAGCTTGGTAATCTTGTAATCCTTTCCATTATCACCCTTCCAGAACTCATTTCCAAAAAGCACGATGAAGCTCAAGCGCTCGGTGTCCAACTTGAAAAGACCTCTCAAATCGACCTGAACAAAGAAGCCATGACATTTGCGAAAAAATGTGAAGCTGACTGCCAAGCAATCAAGGCCAAACTTGACAAGCTCCTACCAGACCTAATCTTTGACGTTCAAGAAGAGCTGCACAACACAAAACCAGAAAGTTCTGAGGGGCAACTCTTCCATAGCAACGTACGTTATACTTTCAGGTTATTTTTTATCATCTAGATTTCAGGTCACCACTTGGCTCCAAGGGATTGTTACCAAGCTCCCAGTGGAAAATATTACTGGTATTTTACAATGAAATGCTAATTTTTTAGATTTTCTCACCGACATGTTCACATTGAACCGCCATTTCTACATCCCGTATCTTTCTCATGCGGAAATCCTGATCTCATATGCTCAACTGATCAAATCGGGGAACGATAAGGCTTTGGTTCGGCTCTTTGGAATGCTGCCATGGTAGGGGATTCAAATCGCGCGTTTTATGTGTGTTTAGGTGCATCGGAGATACCTATAGTATCGACTGTGGAATTCGGAATAAGAAACAAATTGTCTGGAGGGTGGATGCGATGTGTATTGTCTCAAATGGAAATTTTTCCAATTGCAAGGCGTATATTAACAAAGGAGCTGGGATTGCCTGAAATTATAAATTATTTGTTACCTTTATGCTATGAAATCTTTGCTTGATAATAAATTTATTGGAAGAAAATGATACTGGAAAGCTACAGATAGTTAGGATACACGATTGGCCGTTTTTGCGTGTTTTGTAAGGTATATTTGAATTGAATTGATTAATTGATTGGGCTGCGGTCTTATCATGCTTCATAAGAAGTGGAAAGGAAGTTCTTCAGTTGCGAACCGTGATTTTTGCGCGAAAACCGGCTTGGCTAATAGGTTGCTGCCCTGCATTCGCCATCCTCTTCCTCACCCCCTTTCCCCCTTTCCCCATGACGATCAATACCAACCACCTCCTTCTGTCGCTTCAGCACTTTATATAGCTCTATGCTAACCCCGCCTCTCATTTTCAAAATTTATTTTTATAGCCATATACTCCAATTTCAGCTGCCAAAATTGCGTCCGATGGTGTAAGAAAGATTCTACTAATCTCAGGGAATAGGTAAGCAGTTTATACTTCGGTATTAGAAATACCGTACGGTAGGTTTTAAGTAATTGCAATTCCTCGAGGATCACTTTAGCAACGTTATTTTGCGTTTTTCAGAATGGATACCACAGACTCGTTTCTATCAGCGGATTTTCTGAAGTTTATTGCATTTGCGTGTCTCATCGAACTCTTCTGGCCTACCATCTCCGAAATGGCAACCGGAGCTATTAATCTATTTTGCATGGGTCTCTTCGGCTTCATCAAACAACGCATATAAACTGCATCACCAAGGTTTCTTACTCAAATGTATATATTTTTCTGCCTGTGATATCGTGAGCCGGCTCAGAATAGATAAAATTTTATTGCAATCAATTAAAGTTGAGCACCATGGTATGTCGTTAAAGCACCATTCAGATCTGGGGTATTATGGCAAGGAAATTAAAGCTGAGAAGGAGCGAATTGAAAGACAAAAAGAAGGCACATGTTGAAGTGAGGCATAGAGACAAGGCACATGCATAGCAAAAACATAAATTTAGTATTTAAAATTCATTTTCTTCATTGGCAGGTTCGGGGTCAAGCTTGGGAAGGCAGCTGAGATCCCCACCACGGAGGACTCGATGTTGACAGACCTCTCCCTTAAAAGATCGATAAAACCTTTAAAGAGATTCTACACTAACCATGAAATTCCATCCCTTCTTCCAATACCAAGTCTCAACCACATCTTCGTACTGCTCGATAATTGTCTCACAAATACGTTGCAATTCGACGATTTCAACGGATGGTTGATCCCAGAATTCTGGGGGAAGGCCTAGTTCCACCTAAATATTTTGCGATTATAAGTTTATGACTTCGCCCCACTTGAACTCCTTGTTCTCGCAACTTCTTCAATCCCTCCATCGTTTGACTATCTTGCTTCTGGAATCTGGCCAACCCATCGTGCTCCTTGTGCAACCGGTAGGCGATCAAATTTTTGCAGATATTATCCATTCCCTCGACCATATGGGTTTCCGATCTCTACAAAGAAAAAATAGGCAACACCACCTTCCCTACCTTTTTTGTTTTCATAAGATAATCATCAAATTCTCTTCCCAACAGCACGCAGGTCTCACAGCGGGTGGGAAGATACTGGTCTTGTGCTCGAATCACCGGCAAATTTGCCACAAGTAAAAAGAACAGCATGGTTCTGAAGTTATTTTGTTAGTAGTTATATATATAATAATTGCGTTTTATTGAGGAGATAATATGTCAGTCATACGACTGTTTGTTTTTTAAATTTCTTTGATAAATATATTTTATTACAAAGTTACAAAATCGTCTGTTCTAACAAAATTTCGCTAAAATCGTTCGGCGCCGGCTGAGTGAATTCGGTGAACTTTACATCCAAAATAGCTGAATCATCAACGAAAATGGCTGGGAAAATCTAGAAATCACCTAGTTAGTGCAAAGTATAAAAATCATACCTTTCCACGAATTCCGCTAATTCCATCACCAAGCGCACTACCATTCAAATAAAACCGCAACTCGATATGATCATATGTTAACCCCTGAAAAGAAATTCCCAGGAATAACAATCAATTCTTACGATTGAATCTCCTTCCTCGATTGGCTTATCGATTTTTGTGATGACTTGCCCGTTAGAGACGAGTTCACCCTTTTCATTAATGCCCCAAAAGGCTGTTCCCGGCGGGACTTGGTTTAGGGCACATTCTGATGTCGCTACGCCAATGCACCAGGTACCTAGACGATTTTTAAGCTCCTAAACCACTCAACAAACCTGTTTGCTGGATATCCACTTGCCAATAGCTTTTATTTTGGACGAGTGGAGCTGTACAGAGCGCTGATCCGGTACCGCAAATTCGTTCTCCTTCTTTGAGGATAATTACATCGCTGCCTGAAAGAACTCTGGGTTACGGTAAAATTCAGAAGAGCTTAAGCACTTTATTTCTTTTAAGAGTTTTTTAAGTTTACGACTTATATTTTTATATGATATGCAACTAACCTGTCTTATTAACATCCAACGCAACCGCCGGCTCATTTTTCATCCGCCGATAATACGCAGCTTCAGTAAAACTTGGCCCCTGGACACATTCTAGACAAGCCCGGAAGCACCACGGCAGATAATTCGTCATTCTGAATTTGAAGTCCAAGTGTGTTGGCCAAGATCACAACGCCGCAATCTTAATAAGACGATTAAAAAGTGTCATAGAGACTACGTGAGCGCGTGGGTCCAATGGGGAAAGGAGCCACTCGGAGGCCACTTGGGATGCCTCAAAGATCGTGGGGTGGGCATCACAACAACGTAATAAGAAAGATTATCGTTTTCTGGGAGAGAAGCAGAGTATAAATGCACAGTAAGAATATGAATGGCAAAATACAAAAGTAAGATGCATAGTTGATGTTGAATGGAGACTTTTCGTGAAAACTGTATTTAAAGGCTGGTAATTTTGGGTGCTGAACAAACGTAGTAGGCTACAACCATTATTCGCACGGGGGTTTTCAATTTGCATGGTCCAAAAAAATGCACCCGACACGACAATAACCGTCTATAAAATCTTATACCAAAATGGGGCGCTGGAAGGCAAGATCGAGTAAAATTTATACACATTATCGAGATAAAAGGAAATTTCAATTTCAACAACATATTCTATAAAAAAACACCTCCTACCAAATACTCTACTATCCATGAGCTATGGGACCCCTGCAATTGGCACCAATTATAATTGTAAGTCAGGTCAGACCGTTGCATAACTCAGGGGTCACCGTCTAGACGCGAATAGGCCGGTCTGTTCATACAAAGAGCATGAACATCATCCTATTCCAATCTCTTTTTATATTTTTCAACCCAATTTCATCATCCGTCGATTGGACTCGCCTAAAGCGATTCCGGGAAATGGAGCTCTATCATTCTATTGGGGTCATGCTCGGTTATACAGATTATATGACCTATGATTCTTTGGTGGGTGAAATTATCTATACTAGAAAATATGTATCTTATCTTGAAGACAAGCTAAGATGACATTAGCTACATTTTTAGAAAGCGTTGGATGAATGGAGAGCGAAAAACCGTGTAACGGTTTTTAGCCAGTTAGGACGTGGATTCGGTCCTGGTGCGGTCTTTTCCTATTTAGAATGGATGGTAAATAGCCTTAAAATTTTCTTTGAGCTTTTATGTCCTTAGAAAGAAGATCCCTATGATTATGATTTCCTGGCAGCATGGATCCATCTAAAAATCGAGGGCTTCTCCACTTCCCGAAACTATCTTTTTTGGCAATTTCCGAACGTTGGTGTAATACGCGTCGTAGATGCCATGACAGAATTATCTGTGGTAAAATCAAACTGTAAAACGAACCCAAATTTAGAACGTTGTATGTCAGGATAGATATAGTCAAAACGAAGACCTGCAATATATCTCGTCGTGCTATGTGGGAGATGCAGAGAAGTAAGACCCAAAAACGTAGATAAAAACTGCGTTTAGGTTTCTTCGTGACAAAAGAAAGCTCTATGTTCAGCCACTATTCGACTTTGACTTTGAGCAGCCAATATATGTTCGAGTATGATAGGTCGTTCAGAAAATAATTGCTCTTTAGGAAGCGTTTATAGATATAATTGCCCGAAAGAAGGGTCGGCCCTGTAATGAGGTATCGAATCCTGGGAAGAAGATAGAATTTTCGTTTAGACATGTGTACTCACACCGCTGGCAATCCGGAACCATCCTCTACTCAGTCCTTCGTTGGTTGATGTTCGCGTCTGTCTATTTCTGAATAATACATTGGTACGGTAATTTTGGTATCGAGGATCGTTTTAGAACCAAGAGAACCTAAATCCAAATCTGCGATGTGTGGATTCATCTCGTAGTGGATTCGATGTATTAAAGGCTCGTTCTGCTGGCGAGAAATTTATTTTTCATGTATGGTATTTTTGATAATCAAGCTATGGTGTTTAGGACCGTATACCTTGGTTGGTCTACGATGGATGCAAATGTTTGGACTTTTCATGAAAACGCGTTGCCGATACTGATTGTTTATTGAATATAAAAATGTCCGAAATACAAGATTGAGCGTTATTCCAAAAATATATGCAAAAAATTGCAATATTTTAAATACAAATTAGCGAATTTAAGACGCTAGCCGTTTCTTTAAAGGGGCCAGGAAGGCCCAGTTAAAGCAGCATAAGACGCGTATGGGTTCTAAAATCAACATACATAAATCCTTCTCCGTTCATGTTTTTCATACGTATTTCCGGTCGGCTGGTTGCCAAAAAAGAAGAACCCTGATCTACTAGACCTTTGAGCTTCTTGTCGAAAGTTCTGTACTAAGTACAGGACTTACGAGATTTATTCGCATTGGGCGCCTTGGGGGTGGCTTGCTATCCCGTGCCCCTCGCCCCGCCGGCTACGGTAGGCAGAGAGGGCCCCCAAAAGGGCGCCGAATTATTGCCGATTAACCGTCAACCTCTTCCCGAAAGGGCGTCGTTGCCGCCAGTCGCTGCGCGACTGGTTTGGTTGATTTGGTAGGACTTTCGGCTTCTGCCGTGTCCGAAGCCCGATTGGAGTGGCAGAATTACTCTTACAACCAGCCCTTCACTTCCTATTGAGACTTAACCGTTTCTGCCTTACAAACAGTGCTTCTACTCGGATCTTGTGTATCTCTTCCCAGTGTTGCCATTTCTGTACTAATAAACCTTTTGTCTAAACAAGTGTTCTCTTATTGGTAATCGCATTGGATCTCATTCATGGTCTGTTGGTGGACATTCGTCTTGGCGTATATTACACAGACCCCCGCTGAAACCGATGATCCCCCGTGTATGGGAGTAAGCAGGTCATCGTTAAGGGGATAGGTGGCAAGTCCCTCGCGTGGGCATTATTGGGATTTATTCCTAATAGTGCGGGATTGCTATTCCTTTTCGACATGGTGCGTTTTGGCCGTTTTGAATGAACCCAGGTCGAGATCCATTGCGTACCAACTCTCCTCTTTCATTTTGGTTTATTTTCCTTTTCTTTCTTCTCTATTTTTTAGAGTTTACAACCAGAACGGCACACAGAGAAATTGAAACCTCGGTTTCACAGAACAGCAGCTTCATTGCCTTCGTACAAAGGCAATTTTCCAGTCGTCACAATACGCTGGACCTCCCAGAAACAGTTTCCACTGAGCCCTGGCCAGAGGCACTCTTCCGCGCCAAGCACCCCGCTGACCCAAGAGGTACTGGCATTTTTAAATCCCTGGGTGCACGACTGGCCATCAGCTTATGGTCAATGTGCGTTGATAGCGGTACGAGTTAGAGTTAGTCTCAACTCCACGCGGTGCTTCAGCTTGAGGGAAAGCGGGCGAAGAGGGGATAGATAACCAGTTTCTCCGAGAGCTGCTCAATGTGAAATCCAGGCCTTCCCAACAAGATCTCCCAGCGGGACGCCGTTCAGAAGCACTAGAAGTTTTACAGATGCGCGAAAAGTTTCAAGAAAGAAGCAGAAGCGTTGGAAAAGCCGTATGATGTTTTTTCACAGCCAGTCCTTCGAGTTTTGGACCGGGTGTGGTCGATTTTCCGGTCCCAGATCGCCAAAACTCGTCGTTTCGCAGTTTTTCAGGTGGTCAACAGCTCGAAAGGATGAAGTCGATGTCGTTCTAAGTTGGTCAAGCTTCGATTCGCGTTCCAGGAAGGAGGTTGCTCGCTGCCCGATGCTTTTCAAGCGAAATATGGGACGTTACGACCGGGCGGCTTCCACCAGGATTGCAAAAACGAGGTATGGAATACAATTTTCGGAAGATTACCCTTTTCTTTAGCCATTTATGGTTATTGAAAAAGGTAATTGGAAGAATTTTGTTTTTCCTTTTCGTTTTCTTGCACAACACAGATACTACGAAGCGCCGACATACCCGCAGCCCGTCATACGTCGCTGCGCAGATGCCGTTGCGCATAACGAAGACCACACATGATATAATACAAACAGTAGTTCCTTTTGAACTACCCAGATACAGAGTTTACACACAGAATAGTTCAAATTTTTTGAACTACAAACAGCTCGCCTCAACATTCTACCAGACTAGTTCTGATGATTCACAGTTCTTCACTTCGCTGCTTTCGATTTCATTTTGGCTGAAAGCTTCACTTCACGATTGGATTGGAAGAGTTTACTCCCTACGCATTTTCCATCGCGTTTTGGGTAGTTTTTGCGTAAAATTTGAAAATTTTCACGAAGGGAGTACGTTGGAGTACTAATGACGCCCGCGCCGTGCGGTCGCGTTACGGCCCACAGACCGCCCCCTCCCCGAGAATTTTTTCAAATTTTTTCGCATTTCTCTCATTTCCTCTGCGCGTTGCAATTTTTACAAATTGCTTCGCGAATCCATTCGTTTTGTGTTCGCCTTGAATCCATTTGAATTTCGTTCAAGTAGTCTTACATCCAATCTTCTTGTACGCTTTCTCATTCCGACTTTGCGTTTCTTTTCCAGTACTGCGGATGCCGTGTCTTCGAGATTCTTTCCAGTTTCTCACAGCCTAAGTAATTTGCCCTTTTCAGGTAAACAAGTCAAGCGAGAAGCAAGATGCCCCGCAAGGACATCAAAGCGAACGAGGTGCGCAAGCTCGTCGACGAAGTGGACGAGATGCGCCCGTTGATCGAGAGCCTGATCGTCGACCAGGCCGAGATCGCCGCCTTCCCTCCAGACACTAGGGCCAATTACAAGAAGGACCTACAGAGCATGGCAGGAAAGATACAGACACGCATTGCCAATCTTGTATTGGCCACAGAAAAGAGCAAGCATAATACAGAGTTTGAGAAAGCTGTCAAGGAGGTTCCGATGCAGGAACTTCTTGAAGAGCTTTTACTCGCAGCCGAAAAATTAGGCGTTTGCCTACAGTTCGTCAAGGATAGCGCCAACATGAGCCAGGACAACGAGGACGAGGAAGAGCACCCTTCGGATGGCTCCAACCCCGAACACGAAGTCAACAACGACAAGGAGGACAAGGAGAAGCTGACCGAAGATGGCAAAGGATACCAACAGGGCCAGGCTATTTTGGATAGCCTCAATGGCTTTGTTGCGCAATACAAACAGGACAAGCAAGAGCAGTCTGTTCAGTTCCAACAGATACATGGTTCCATGAACAACGTTAGCGCACAGATGTGGGAGATTGAGAAGCGCGTTCTGCACCTCGAACATCAGGCTAAGCCTGATAGTGGGAACGAATTGCTCTATCCTTTCTCCACAGACCACAAACAGAACAGCCGCGGACCCGCTCAAGCTTTCCTGTCTCCAGAACCAGCACGAGAAACGGATCACGGCTCAAAACTACCTGATCTTTTGCCACCAGCAAGAGAATCTTCCAGGTGTCTACAAGCAGAAGAAACATAACGTGATCACAGACTCACTCGGTATTGTACGGATACGGAATCGTGTCACCAATCTTCCAGACGCAATACATGGAGCTCCCATTCTTTGGTCCAAGGATCCATTGGTCAAGCTGCTATACAAACAGGCGCACGTTGAAAATGGCATTCATTTGCCTAAACTCGAGACAGAGGCCAGACTTCGACAGCGTTTCCATTTGATTGGGAGAGGTTGTGGCTTTCACGTATCTTGCATTGAATGCAATGTGAGAAACAGCAGGCCCTACCCCAATCCAGATGCACCGCCACTTCCTTCCGAGCGTACATCCAGATGCATCCCTTTTCAATACACAGGCGTGGACTTCGCTGGTCCGTTTGTCCTGACAGGAACACCAGAAAGGAAAGTATGGATATGCTTGTTTGAATGCATGTCCACCAGACTCGTCTATCTGACCATGGCCAATTCCATCAGTACCATCGAATTCCTGCGCTGCCTCAGACGCTTCACAAATCGACGTGGACATCCAGTCAAGATGTGGAGCGACAATGGTACAAACTTCAGGAAAGCGGACAAGGTACTCAGCGCCATCGGAATACAGGAGACCGAGAACCAGGACGCCATTGTTGATGCAGAGGATGCGGTGGAGCTGTGTAGCGGTGATTGTCTCGAATTCTTCGGTAAAACGGGAATTCAATGGATTTTCAACGCTCCAGCTGCACCGTGGCAGTCCGGACACGCTGAGAGGATGATCCAGATCGTCAAGCGAAGGCTTGATTCCATCTCCAGTTCCAACAAATTTGATCCGGAAGAATTTTCTACAATTCTTACAGACATCGAGTTCAGTGTGAACAACCGTCCGCTTGTGTTCCTATCCGCAGATGAGGAAATTGTGTCGCTTAGACCAATTGACTTCGTCTCGCCTGGGATACGCGGCACCAAACAGTTCTACGATCCCAAGTTGGAAGACGATCCTGAGTTCGAAATCAGGATCAACCCGACGGATGAAAAGGTCACGGAATGGTTCAAGCACTACAACCAACAGCTCAACAAAATTTGGAGGGACTACGATCTATTTTATCTCCCCAGCGTCCGCGACAAGAACAAATACAGATCTGCCATGGCCCGTTCATCTGCAACCCTGGCTCCCAAACTTGGTGAGGTTGTGATGTTGATCGAGCCTCACGGCATCCGAGGGAACTATCCTATCGGTCAGATCACAGAACTGCTCCCAGGAAAAGATGGCGAGATCCGGAACGTCAAGATCAAGCTATTGAAATCAGGACGCATCTTTGTTCGCGCCGTCTCTACGATCATCAAGATCGCAGACAACATCCAGAAAATAGACCGCAAGGTTTTATTTCAGGGCAACAACATCGCCCGCTTTCGGACCAAGAAAGGTTTATCTTCTGTCCGCAGACGCCGAAAGCACAGACAACACACTCAGTGACTCTTCGGAGTCTGATTGAACTTTTATTTGCCTTACCTCCAGTTGCTTTCAGCCTCTTTGCCTCGTGCACAGAGCCATTTTTATTTTTGCTTACCTCCAGTGAGTTTTAGGTATCACAAACAGCCACTTTCCTTTTTTGCATTACATACAGTTGCTTTACCGACGAGGGCTTCGTGGGATTTTTTCCATATTCTCCCCAGCCCCGCCGAACTCCGCCTTCCCCCCAGACTCGGCCCACTACTGCCGCCGCGAGGCTGTCGCCAAATGCTCTTCACAAGACAAGTGGTCAAGCTCTGCTCTGCATCTGCATCCAAGTGATCAAGCTAGCGCATCTTCTCCAACTTCTCTTCGTCAAGTTCGTCAGCAGCAGTCAAGCGAAAAGTACGTTCCCTTTCCCCAATTAACTGATAGGAGTGCGGGCTCCTTAGCATCAGTTAATTCCGTTCCCGTTTTATCTGTACCCTACCCCCAGTTCGGCCCCTCCCCTAGGAAATAACCTTATTTTCCTCCCACCCGCTCCCCAGGCACATTGCCTTTGGCTACCGGATCCACCCAGCACTCTCTTTACTCTACCCAGTTACGGTTAGGCTCCCCCTACCTTGTATCCCATGGTTGTAGAGTATCTGTCTTTTTTTCGCTGGGCCCCAGGTCCCACTTGCCCTCTCTCGGTTTCCCTTTGCAATCTCACGCCTGCCAGTCCCATACTAGACTGAACCGAGTCCCTGTATCGCCCAAGTCGTGATCACCAGACTGGTGTTATCGATGTAAGCACTAACCAGTCCTTCCTCGGTTCAGACCCTAGTCGCTCTGATACCTCGCGGTTGACGAGCATTCCACAAGGCGCGACCTCTCGGTTCTTTCTGGGCCGGGAGTGTCGAGTTCTGTACTAAGTACAGGACTTACGAGATTTATTCGCATTGGGCGCCTTGGGGGTGGCTTGCTATCCCGTGCCCCTCGCCCCGCCGGCTACGGTAGGCAGAGAGGGCCCCCAAAAGGGCGCCGAATTATTGCCGATTAACCGTCAACCTCTTCCCGAAAGGGCGTCGTTGCCGCCAGTCGCTGCGCGACTGGTTCGGTTGATTTGGTAGGACGTTCGGCTTCTGCCTTGTCCGAAGCCCGATTGGAGTGGCAGAATTACTCTTACAACCAGCCCTTCACTTCCTATTGAGACTTAACCGTTTCTGCCTTACAACCAGTGCTTCTACTCGGATCTTGTGTATCTCTTCCCAGTGTTGCCCTTTTCTGTACTAATAAACCTTTCGTCTATAACAAGTGTTCTCTTATTGGTAATCGCATTGGATCTCATTCATGGTCTGTTGGTGGACATTCGTCTTGGCGTATATTACACAGACCCCCGCTGAAACCGATGATCCCCCGTGTATGGGAGTAAGCAGGTCATCGTTAAGGGGATAGGTGGCAAGTCCCTCGCGTGGGCATTATTGGGATTTATTCCTAATAGTGCGGGATTGCTATTCCTTTTCGACACTTCTCGTCTTTAACCTATCGTTATTTATAGATTTTTCTACTATCAAATTATCGACTTCCATGGTAGATCTGAAACGAATATGTTTAGCTAGCGTGGTCTCGTAGTCCATCCCCCCCTTCCGCCTCCAGGTTTTGGTGCTAGCTGTCATGTGAATGTTTGCGGGTGTCCCCACCCTTCCACACCTCCGTATTTAGGGAAGTGCCCGTCGGCAATCCGCCATCCTAACACGGCACTCTCACGTCTAGCTTTCTAACCAAATACCCCATGATAATCCGGACACCACTTACCCTGCTAATAACCCTATTCTACCAAAACTATGCCGATTCCGTCACCTCACGTTTTCGGTCTTTATCTGTTATGTTCAAAGATATTGCATTAGGTAAATTACACCCACAAGCTTCAAATGATATCCCATGCTCCTTCTAGATAAATTTGTTGCTTCCGAATTCGATTACGATCGTTTCCTCCAAACTGCCGATCAAAATGCCGAAAAATTTGTGCCATTCCAAGACTCGAGCAACGATACTTACTTCCGGGTAGGATTGTGGGTACTTAACAAATTTAACAATCTATATACAATTTCCTACACTCCTCCCCCTCCGCCTATGACTGTCATTTCAGAATTCCTATCGATGTGCTGTCTAATTCAAATGGGAGCTTCAGGATAGATCGCCATTCACTTGAGAACTACACAAAACATGATTTTGACAAGGAAATGCGAGACCTGAAAAAGAAGCCGTGGATTCCGGTCAAGCGCATAAAAGAAGAGCTCACAAATTGCCTGCACATGAAATATGGTAGCATCAGTGAAAACGATTTTATGGTATGATTTTATCATACGGTCTCATGTTTCTCACATTTTTAACTTATTATTAGTATTTAGTACGACAAAGGGATCTATGGTTGGATGAATGTCATGAAATTTTCCTGCGCATTAGTTGGAGAACATTTCTATGCTTTTGGAATGGCATTTTCAAAGACGAGGTTTCGTCTGAAACAAATTCTATTGAAGCGGCAACAGAGGTAATTCAAGTTCAGGAAATTATAATTTTTGCAAGTTCCAGCTTTTGGTCAACCTCAGGAAGGAGTATAGTTACAAGAGATGTACAGAAAATTGTTGATTCATTTTCAACAAGATTTGCTGCGTCGGCGCAACGTCGTTTTGATGCGGAATTGAGTAAGATCGCAGAATCATCCCCGGATTTTGATGGTAATTTTGTAATTCGTTCAAAAATCGTGTTTAGGCAACGCTTTCGTGAATTTGAATGACAAGTTCAGGAAGCATATCTCTACGCTATATCCCAAAAAATTTGATCATACTCCCTTGGTGAAAAGCAAAGTGCATCAGTTTAATTCAATTGCGTTAAATGTGAGTTTATAAAATTTAATTGTATGAAAATTAGGTGAAAACGAGGGTTATACTATTGAAACCAACGGAGATTTCAAATACAGTGGAAAACTTTTCGAAAGATCTATCTGATGAAGCGTGTGAAATATTGGATGATTGTCGAAAGGAGTTTTGTATGAAGAACGATACAGTAGGCAAAAATAAAATATTATAAAATAGTTTCTAGATTGAATACGAGTATGTAAAGAAAAACTCACAGCATACCTTTTACAAAGAACGAGCGGGAATTGCAAGATTAGGGCCACAGGAGGTACGTCACAATCCCCACTCCCAAATATTGCTTCGTCTATTTTAGTCGCTGATGATGTACACGATTGCGAAGCCAACCTTCAAATTTGAGATTGTCAAGCGTTCGACGAGCAAAGGATTGATGTGAGAATTGCCCCCCAAATACTCGAATTAATTTTCAGCGACTTGGAACAAAAATATGATCATTCGGCCCGGGAACTCTTCAAAGAAATGATGGAGCAACAATTTTCACATGAATTTCATATGCACCACGGCGTATTGCTAGATTGATCTCGAGAAAATGTATATAAATGTCTACGAATTTCCACCGACTCCACACTTCATTTCAGCTTTTCCTTAAAGTTCCCCTTTCTCGTGACTCTATTGTATTCAAATCGATCGCTTTTCGCTTGTTGCTATGGTACAACGGCGAGAAAACCCTGCAGCGGGGCGAAAATAATCTCCCTTAATCCCCCGAGAAACAAGGATGGATTTGCCATCTATCGGCCCATGTAAAAACCGTACAATGCGTTGCCAAGGCAAATATTTGTTCGTTCCCAGTTCGCTTGAAGGCGTTTTTACACCTCGAAATCACAATTTTCGGAAAAGTATCGTAAGATTTCGTTGCCGATGGCAATTTTGGTGTGGCACTCTCAATTTTGCGCTCCGGAGTTTGTCTAATTGCACCTGTCAAGCGTGGGGAATAATTAGCTTGTAATTTGGGTTGATTGATGTTGGTAGCGGAAGATGGGCTAAAATAATAGGCTGGGTAGCTACTTCAGTACGGTATACTAATGTCGTATCAAAAATTCGTTTCGATTACCATTCGCGAGGATGCAATTTCGACCTCATGGAATTGTGATTTTGAGGTTTACGCGCTAGCTAGTTGGTATGAAGCGAAAGCTCCTTCACTTCTCCTCTGAATTTCGTCGCTATATGATGTCTGAGTAACTCTGTACACAAGAAAATGACAAAACTTAAGCTTTTCTTCGCATGACGAGGATTTCTCATTGTTAGGCCTCTGTTGCGGTTTGTTTTGAGTATCCTCTGACAGGTGAACACAAAAAGGCAGGACAAATTGATCGGGCCATGTCCGGCCCACCGATCCTCTTTCGCGTTTACTCAAGGCAAAGAGGCGAATGGACGATGGCGAAGGACCCGGGTCCTCTTCCTCCTCTACCTTTCTCCCCCCCGCTGCCCTGCATTACTTTGCTATTTGCACCCCCCGCCATACAGCCACTCCACGTCTCGGAGTGTGCACCTTCGAAAGGCCGCGCCACATCAAGCACCGACTGCGCTTTGATCAAAGCCCTTCTATCCACCCACACACATATGGCCATCTTTTTATCGCCACCTATTTAAAAAAATTATCAAACTTTAGAAAATCGTCAAAACAATCGTTAAAACAGCAGATAAAAATTCCAGCCCTACTTTGGACGATTTTCGCCTCTCTATTTCGAAAATCCCATAACTATTTCGGAAGCGAAACCACCTGGCTTTCCAAGAACTGACGCGAAACGCACACCGCACTCCCACCAGACACGTTTGTTATTCCCACATAAATTGCGCATCCAACGACCCAGATGGCACTGTTTCCGGGCAGGTCAAAAACCGGAAATTCACTTTTTATGCCGTGGTTCCGAACCGGGTAATTGTGTTTGAGCGCCGCGCGATTCTTGTTCAAATGCTTGCTCCCTTACGAAAAAGCCCTAGGCTCTAGAACTGGATTCATTTTATAAAAACTGATCCTGATGCATAGTTCTTTTTCTTCGGATTGCGAAAGGCCTCTTTCTCCTTGGCCGATTATAAACATCCAATGTTTTTGAAAAAACGCCGGCTCCTCCCCTAGGACAGTGCATCCCGCCGTTTAGATTCGAAACCGTTGTTTTGCGTTCCATTCCCGGGCCCATATTTTATATCGAGGCGCTAAGCGGAGGCCTTGAGATGCATTCATTTTTCTTATTGACTGCGGTGGTGTGGAGGAGAAGAGAGAGGATAGCGAACTGTACGAAGGGCTATCCAATTATCTACGTTGACAGTCGACCTTGTCGGGGTTCTTTATCGCATTAACCAATCGATCTATTTGGGCACGACTTTGCATAAATGGGCATAAAACTTAGAGTGTCCGGTATCTCAGATGTCTTCGTCTTCAAATTCTTGCCCACAAACCGTTTGGCTACAGATTTGGAATCACTATTTACGCCCGATTGGCCTCGAACGGCTTTCATGCCTTGGAGTCCATAGTAACAGGGGGATATTAATCCTCTTCAGCCCGTTTTTTGGGGTTTCTGCTGGCCGCGCAGGGTGTTTGCTCACATATTCGTGGCCCACCACCGCCAAACCGTTCCCTTGGTGACCTGTCTCTTGCGTGTTTTTACGAAAATTGTCCCGCTAGGCTAGAAGATGCAACTAGGCGCTACGAAAATTACCGGAAATGATGTTTCATCGTATTTTGGTGCACCTAACTAGAGCCTTTCTAAAAATTTTTCAAACGCTAACAGTTAGGTTTCGAAATTAGGTAGTTTGACTACGTTTTTGATGATAGAAATTAAAATTATAGCCACAAAAAACCTCCCAGCTTGAAAACTTTCGAAACCTATATAAATCTAAACAAAATCATTTTGCATCAAAACGCACCGATTTAAATTCTGGCCATGATTTGGATTTTCTAAGTCGATACTCTATTCGCTTACCTGCCTGATTTACAAATGAACTATAGGCATAAAATAAAATTATGACTCACAATCTTTGGCACTTCTCTCAACCAATGAACTACTAATTAATTAATTTCAAGGCTCAATTTGTTTCCAAGCAAACCCCTGGCTGATGGCAATTTCGAGAGATTTGTAGTTTGTTTGCTCCCGCGCACTGGGCCCCCCAGTGTTGCATTTGCTGTCTTGTTGATCATTATCCAAAGAGGGACCCAAAAAGAACGACAAAAGAAGACGAGTGTGACCTTGAAATGGAGAACGCTTTCTTTCTTCCTTTCTCGATGTTCAAATGCTTGCCTTGCTTTTACAGCCTGAATCATTTGTGCGTCCACACTTGTGTGCCTTTCTTTTCCCGCCCTTTGCCTTTCGGACCATTATACATTTTGTAAACAGTGGCTGACGGGTTGTATCGATTAAGTCTTCTCTATAGTGCGAATTTCTGATGCGAAAAAATGAATATGGAAGAGGAATTGAAATTCGGGCAGGGAGAGAAGTGCCATACTAGCGGCGCCTATTCGCATGTCTTTTGTTCTGCCTTGCGGGGGTGATAAGCCGGTAGACGAATAGTTTTTGAACCTGCCGACCCGGATGGCGAGCAGCTATAAATTTTAATTGTTTCTTTGGTATTTCCGTAAGGCTTATTTTGATGGGGGCCAATGAGGGTGTAAGGAGCAACAAAATGCATTTTTATCTTCTGGTCCATCGGAGATGCCGGAAATGAGATAATGGGGGGATTGGCCTTATGCCCTGCTAATATGTCCCATTATCTACAAATTGTATTTTGTCTATATACTCAATTTAAGTATGTTTTAATGCGTATTTTAACACCATTATTTAGGTATGATAAATTAAATTAAATTGTGCTCGCATACATATGAAGGAGGGTTGAAATGCTGCCGACAATCCATCAATATCTGTGTGGAGAAGATGACTACAAGGTTGGAAGCTATAAAATTAAACAATAAATTTTAAATTTAAACAGTTTTTGCCATCTCATTGGCGCAATTCAACATTCGCTACCCTCCCACACGTCACCGAATGCACCCAACATGTCGAGCTCAGCTGGGCGCCCTTCATTTTTCTTCTAGTTTTTAGGTAATAACTTTAATCTAAGGACTACCCAGTTGTTTTAGTCCTTCTCTCCTACTTGATCTCTTCCGCAGCCAAAACGGAAAACTCCGAACGTTTACCCCGATCACCCTACGGATCGTAAGCGCAAATTCTTAACCTCAAAAAAAGATTTCAGTATATCTGCATTGTCTTAGTGTTTGATCTCACCATTTCTCTACTCTACAACCTGGCAAATGTCATTAAAGAGGAACCGGACGCCGGAATCTATCTGTTTGGCGATATTCCACAATATCTCGGTGAGAACCCGCCTTAAAAAAATTATGAACTGGTTTTCCAGGAGCTTGTGCCGCTTTGGTGTTCCTTTATGCATCGAAAAACCGTGGACTTGTGACATCTGGGGTCCTATTTAATTATTGGCTACTGTGCTGCCTGTGTGGATTTACGGAGTTCCGATATATTATCAGCCTGTGGTGGCATGGGGTTAGTTAGAAGCCTACTCTGAAATATCCAATGATTTTAGGTAGAAAGTCCGGCAATCGATCAGTTCCGGTTTTTCCTCTACGCTATCGGCTATCCGCTTTACATATTGGAATTGATTCTGTCCTGCTTTGCCGATCTGCCGGAACGAAACTATGGAGGGGTTCGTTTTATTGTAAAGCGATTAAAAATAAAATTTAGAAAAAAGAATGCCCGGAAATGCAATCGTCATTCCTCAGCCAAATCACGTTCAACTGGTTCACACCCTTGGCACGGCTCGGCTACAAGAAGTCCTTGGACAAGGATGATCTCTGGAATTTGAATGATCGGGATAAGACCTGGACGCTGCTGCCAAATTTCATGACCTACTTCCAACCTCAACACAAGGGTTAGTAACCTAACTCGCAAACCAATACCCTACAATTTAAGCCTACCAAGAAAAACGCCGAGCCGCCGGAAACTCCTTCGAGCTGAAGGAAAAAGAGTTCCCCTCCATCCTGAAGCCGATCTTCCAAACCTACAAGATGACATTTTTGGCTGCAGGGTTTTATAAGCTGATTTTCGATCTGCTTCAATTTGCCTCGCCTCATCTTTTGAAGCAGCTAATCACATTCATCCAGGTAGTTAAAGGCCACTAACTAAAAATTAAGCCTTCTAGGACCACAATCAACCTGTTTGGGTCGGTGTTGCAATCGCCATGACGATGTTCATTGTTGCACTGCTGCAATCAATGGTAATTAGACTTAAAAATCGTTATATAAGCTATTTTTAGGTTCTCCACCAATACTTCCACGACATGTTCCGTCTTGGCATGAACATCCGCTCGGTTTTGACATCAGCAGTCTATAAGAAGGTAGCCTAACCTATGATTCAAAGGCTTATGTCTTTTTAGGCGCTTCTCCTATCCAACAACGCTAGGAAAAACCGAAACGTTGGAGAAATTGTTAACTTGATGACCGTGGATATCCAGCGCGTTCAGGATATGACGACATTCGTAATGCTCTTTTGGTCTGCCCCTCTTCAAGTAAGTGTCCACCTCACCATAATCACCACTAAATCTCTACCTTTAGGTCACCCTTTCCATCTACTTCCTCTGGCGTCTTCTCGGTTTCTCCGTTCTGGTCGGCGTGCTGATCCTCATCCTCATGATCCCCTTGAACATCTGGATCTCCATGAAAATGAGGACATATCAGGTTTTCATTTTTTAATGTTTAATGCTACCGTTCTTTCAGCAAACGCAAATGAAATATAAGGATGAGAGGTTGAAGATGATGTCTGAGATTTTGAACGGCGTCAAGGTGTTGAAACTCTATGCCTGGGAAAAGAGCATGGAGCAGATGGTTTTGGAGGTAAGAACGACCTCAAAAGCTCAAGCCGATTTTTTCAGATCCGCATGAAGGAGATCCGCGTCTTGAAAGAGCTGGCTTTCCTGAACGCGGCTACAACGTTGTCCTGGAGCTGTGCGCCGTTTTTAGTCGCTGTTCTTACTTTCGGTGTCTACGTGACGGTGGACCCGGTGAACAACGTGCTAACTCCGCAAATCACATTCGTCGCCTTGACCCTGTTCAATATCATGCGATTCCCGTTGGCCATCTTCGCCATGATTTATACGTAAGAAACAAACGCTGAGAAAAACAACTAAATCTTGCAGCCAAGCCCTTCAATGTCACGTCTCAAACAATCGTCTGAAAGGGTTCTTTGCCGAGCAGGAAATGGAACCTCAGCTTCTTAATGCCAAGGATACTAGTGGTAACGATTAGCCAAAAATACAAAAGGTTTTTTACAGAAGATGCCATTCGAATCGACCAAGGAAACTTCACCTGGGAGTCATCGGAGGAAAATCCCTTGCTAAAGAATTTGAGTCTATCCATTCCGCGTGGTTCTCTTGTCGCTATCGTTGGAAAAGTCGGATCCGGAAAGAGCAGTTTGTTCAGCGCCATGCTAGGTAAAAAAACACGTAACCCTCAAAATAAAATTAATCCAGGAGAAATGAATCGCGTTGGCGGCCACGTTGACATAATGGGAAATATTGCATATGTTCCGCAGCAAGCATGGATCCAGAATATGTCACTTCGAGACAACATCCTATTCAATAAGCCGTTTGATCGAGAATTTTACGATAGAGTAAGCAACGCTTCAAAGTTTTTCTACTTTTTAGGTCATTGAATGCTGCGCTCTAAAGCCCGATCTAGCTACGTTGCCAGCTGAGGATATGACTGAAATTGGTGAAAAGGTGAATAGCATTGAAACCTTGTCAATTTGCATAGGGCATCAATCTCTCTGGTGGCCAAAAGCAGCGCATTTCACTGGCTCGTTCGGTGTATTCTGGCGCTGACATCCTCCTCCTTGATGACCCACTTTCTGCTGTCGATGCTCACGTCGGAAAACATATCTTCGAACAAGTCATTTGTAAGTGTAGCACAACACTGTTTTCTAAAATCCTTTAGCATCCGATACTGGTGTCCTAAAGCATACCACCCGAATTTTAATCACCCATGGCCTGCATTTCCTTAAATATTGCGACCAAATCGTAGTTATGAAGGGTTCGTTTTAAAATTCTTTTAAATAATAAGTGTTAAGATGGGCGAATCTCGGAAAAGGGCTCATACCAAGAACTGATGAAATCGCAAGGAGCGTTTGGAGAATTTTTGGAAGAATATCTGGTCGAAGAGGCAAAGACACGAGGCCGATCTGTATCTTTCGGAGAAGATTGTAAGGAACTCTTTTAAAAATTTGATTGTTCTTTAGCTGAGGACGTCAGCGAACTACTCAATGAAATCGAAAAAGTGGCGCCAGAGAAGAGGAAGCGGATTGAGTCTCAAATTAGTCAAGTCCATTCATCTACGGAGAGTTTGAACAAACAGCCACCAACTCCCATCAAACGAAAGGTAAGCTAGCAGGTGCAATTTGTAGGGTCTTAAAGGTATCTGTTGCTCCATCGCTGTCATCCCCAAAGGTGAAAGAAGAGCTTGGAAAAGCTGACAAGGAAGAGGTTCCATCAAATGATGAGAAGAAGGCGTTGTTGGATAAAGAAGCTTCTCCGGTTAAAGGAAAGCTTGTTGAAAAAGAGGGAATGGAGACTGGCAAGGTGTTCTTTAAACACCGGATTATTAATTCCCCCGTCCGTTCAGGTGAAATGGACTGTTTATACCGTCTATCTAGCGGCTATCGGATACGGTATCGCTGCCCTTTTCCTTGGCGTCTATATTTTCAGCAGTGTCCTTGGTGTAAGTTTCAATAAACTATAAAAAATTTATACCTAGTTTGCTACGAACATGTTTAGGTATTTTCCAATCTGTGGCTTGCTAGATGGTCTGACGATGCTAAGAAAATCCAGGGCGATTCAAATGGCGAAAACCAAACCAGATACCGTCTATTGGTGTATGCTGGATTGGGCGTTGGTCAAGGTATAAAAAGATTATAATTGAAAAATTTTGTGTATTATAGCCTGCTCAATCTGTGCCGCTTCCATTATTATGGCTCTCGGTATGGTGCGAGCTTCAAGGATTTTGCATGAAGGTGCTGCTTTAAATTTCGTAAATACGTGAAATTCTGTATTCCAGGGTTCCTGGAAAATATCCTGCATAGTCCAATGAGCTTCTTCGATACAACACCGCTTGGTCGTATTTTGAATCGATTCGGAAAGGTATCTAACACATCTGAGCAGTTCGCTAATTTGGATTTAGGCTCAGGGAGGGTCCTTAAAACTAGATTTTTGGGGATACAGACGTTAATCTCGCCTAAAAATGGATGAAGGGGACTTTCTAGATCCTTCTTTTTTAATTAGCATTTATGCTTGCAAATATCTTTGGCCAAGCTTATAATCATAATCATCTAAATATATATTCCACCCTCTAAACTAATCTGCTGTGCCTGGGGGTGGTTGTGAATTGGAGGCTCTTGTGCAGGATATCAAATGCGTCGACACCGAACTGCCGGAATCGATCGGCGAATTCCTGTACGCATCCGGCGAAGTGCTGCAGTCATTTCTGATCCTGATCTACGTGCTTCCGAAAGCTTCGATTTTCTACTCCCTCCTCGTCGTTGGCAACTATTTCATCTTGGTACTGCCTCTACGCGTATCTTCTTCTTCCCTGCATGGCTTTATGTTTGAGAGTTGGGGAGAAAATCGATTAAAATGATATTAAACGAGTTGCATAATTTCAAATCCTTTAGCGACCCCTCCCAACCCTCAATATCTTTATTTCGGCATATTGTGCATGTGAATATTTTCTTAGTTAGAGGCCCGAGCATGATTCCTTATTTAAAGTACAGTACACCCATGCCTAGAATAATTAATAATAACTAACAACTAAGAAAAAATTGAGTTTATCAAAAATTGAGGCAGGAGAAGGTTTAAAAATACGATTGAAGCACATCACTCAAAAGCAAAATTAACAATAAAAAATTCGGGACGTGGACGCGGTCGATACTACGCTGCCGACGACCATCCGAGGAATGGCCCTGACGGCATTCCAAGTGGTCGCCACCCTATTCGTGATCGCCTACTCGACCCCATCAGTGATGCTCCCGTTCTCGATCCTGTTCATCGGCTACTATATCGTCTTGGTGAGGCTCGTAATGCTGCGAGTTGTTCGCTCCCCCCTCCGCCTGCATGCCTTCCCGGAATGCGGAACGCCGTCGTGACTTTAATTTTTTTTGATTGGTTTTCGTTTTTAAGTTCAAATTTATTTATTTTTGAAGTTGTGTGAAGAGGTAGCCTTAGAAGTGCGCTTAAAACCGAAGTCAATTAACAAAAGCGGACCAAACGGTCAAAAGTGTAAGTGTAAGCCTAAGCGTAAGCTTAAGCCTAAGCCCAAGCCTAGCCGAAAAATTTATTCTAATGCGTGAATAAGCGTTAAATTAAAATCTGGAAGCTTAAAATTTCTAGCTTTAATTTTGCCTTGCCCAGCTTGCACAACCGCTACCACGCTACTAATAGTTATCCATTACCCCCTTCCTAAGCATGACCATCTTAGCGGACTGACTTTTTACGATTGTGGGTGTATCTAGCTTCTATATCGTATCGTATACCCTATTAAAATGCATGACGAAGAATGCAGGATATCGATATGCTGGATAGTCGTCTCCCATCGAGCGTGCTGACATTTGTCGGGGCCCTCGTGCAGGCGATCGCCATCGCTATCGTCTCATTCTACGCAACCCCTAGTGCTGCATGGCCGTCGATTGGGCTGCTCGTCCTCTATCACTATCTCAGGGTTTCTTTTTTACTGTCTTTCATTATTTTTTCTCACTTTGTTCTGTCTGTGTCTTGTCGGGACGTTTAAATGGTTTACGTGGTGGGACAATGGTGATGGGGAGTAAGATATTGTTTTAAGGGAAATTGTTGAGAATGCGCTTTATCCCCCAGCCATATTTTTTTTGACGAGAATGGAGTTTTGCAAAAACGCAAACAAACCTACCTGGTGCAAATTTTTTGCTGATTCTGACACGCATCGTAGAATTTGCGAATTATCCAGATTTTGGAAGTAATGAAGCTTCAAAGCGCCAAAAAATCTTTAAAATCTTCGACTTGTTATCTTCAAACTTTAATCTTTGACTTCAAAAATGTATTGTGACATGCTATGCGCGGATCATCCGAGAAATTTGAAGGATTTTTTGACGGGATTTATGTCGTCGTCATATATACACAATAGCTGCGCGTCGGCTGGGGGGTCAAGTGGATTACATCCAAAATCTGTGTATAAACTTCACTTCTTTGAGGTTAATAGAAAAAGAAGTAAGGGGTCGCATTCCATAGCTATTTTAAGCCTTTTAACCTTAAAAAAAGCGCTTTAAAACCTTTGTCCACTTATTTCCCCCCTATTAACCGAGTCAGGATGTGGATGCGATAGACGCCACCCTACCCCGCTCGTTGCTGTCCTTCACGCGAATCGTTCTGAACGTGGCCGAAATTCTGATCGTGCTCGGCTGGGCGAGCCCAATCATTATCCCGTCCACCCTACCGCTTGCCGCTTTATATGCCCTGCTTTTGGTGCGCCACAGTGTTGTTGGGTGTCTAAAGTACTACTCTCTAAACCCCACATGATGTGCGAAAAATGCCCTAGCTTCTGTTTCTAACCCAGTCGACTCTCCGGAATTTTGTTATTTAGACACCTAATAATTTATAGTGTTTGTGCCTGTCGATCTGCCTCGCTAATAATTGTCAGGTGTTGGTCTTTTGCGTTACAAAAATGTATAGATCCATAATTTTTTTACTTACGTTTGCAAAAGTCCAATATCTTCGTGTTATATGTGCATGTCCGCCCACTAACTATCGCATTTTAAACAGTAACTAATGTTCAAATTTTAGCGCTTCTATGTATCGACGTCTCGTCAACTAAAACGTTTGGAATCGACGACACGCTCGCCGATTTATTCGCATTTCCAAGTAAATCCCAGGATCTGGCTATACCTTACAAATCTAGGAATCGATCCAAGGCGCTTCATCAATCCGGGCCTACAATGTTGTCGACAAGTTCATCCAAGAATCTGCGACCAGGGTCGATGATAACTTGGCTACCTATTATCCGAGTATCGTTGCTAATCGGTAATTTACATAAAACTAATCGCTTAAATTCGTGAATTTAGCTGGCTAGCTGTTCGACTCGAGCTGATCGGAAATATGATCGTGTTGTTTGCGGCTTTGTTCGCAGCCCTGTTCCGTGACACACCTGGCTTGACGGCCGGTTTGGTCGGATTGTCGGTCTCCTATGCTCTAAACGTACGTCTGAGTCAACTAATGAAGCTTAAAATTACGATCTTTAGATCACTCAAACACTAAACTGGGCCGTCAGAATGACCAGCGAGCTCGAGACGAACATTGTGGCCGTTGAGAGGATAAAGGAATACACAGAAACACCTAGGGAAGGCATGGAATCAAATGAAATCCCGGAGGAAAAAGATTGGCCACGCACTGGGGAGATCATCTTCAAGGATCTATCACTACGGTATTTTAAATAATTTATGGGCTCAATTTGATCATGATTTAGTTATCGCACCGGATTGGACCTTGTTCTCTATGAAGTCAATGCAACCATAAAACCATCGGAAAAGATTGGAATTGTTGGAAGGACCGGGGCCGGGAAGTCGTCATTGACGCTGGCCCTCTTCCGTATCATTGAGGCAGAAAAGGGAATAATTCTCATCGATAATGTCGATATTGCTAAACTGAAGCTGGAGGTGAGAATAATTGTTAGTACTATGAGAAGCTTTCCATTTTTTAGCGTCTCCGATCTCGTTTGACTGTGGTTCCTCAAGATCCAGTCTTGTTCTCCGGCACCCTGAGGATGAACTTGGATCCTTTCAAGTAAGTACCCAAAAAAAATAAGAATAATTATTTTTAGAACCTATACGGACGCGGAAATCTGGCAGGCACTTGACAACGCCCATCTTGGTTCGTTTGTCGGTGATTTGCAAGAGAAGCTTTCGCATCAGATCCAGGAAGGAGGTGGCAACTTGAGGTAGGCGAAAATGTAGAATTAAGTATCATCTTTTACTAGTGTGGGCCAGCGGCAGCTGTTGTGCTTGGCAAGGGCGTTACTCAGAAAAACGAAGATCCTGATTCTGGATGAAGCTGCAGCGGCAGTTGATATGGAAACCGATGCACTTATTCAGAAAACAATCAAAGAGCAATTCAGCGAGTGCACAGTGCTTACCATCGCCCATAGGTACAATTTCATACTCATCTATCTTAATAATGGTTTAGACTAAATACGGTAATGGATTCGGACCGTTTAATGGTCCTGGAACGAGGATCAATCGTTGAATTTGATGCTCCAAGGACATTGCTTGAAAACAAGAATGGCGTCTTCTATTCAATGGCTAAAGATGCACAACTTGTCTAGTTCAAATTATCTGTTTTAGTAATTACCACATATTTCTTGTTATCTACTATTAGCCGTATCGATTCTGCATAATAGCTCACAACGGTCCCCCCTTCCCCGGATTCTTTCGCTAATCAACAGTGATAATACCATATCGGTTTAACGAGCTCCGAGCCAGACCAAAACATTAAGCAAAAAAAAATTATTATGGTTAGCTCCTGCGGTTATTGTAGATGATGAATCAAAATTAGTGCGTTTTATTTGCGTTGTCGATGTGTGATTGAAATGAAGTGTTTTTATTAAAATAAATATTCGGGCTTGCAAACTGAGTTATGGATACAAATTTGCCATGGAGGTACCGTAGACACATGAGAGCTAAAGTATGGTGAATTGAGGAGTGAAATGTTGTTACCTGATGGGTAGTATCGGGATTATTCTGAGGATCATGAAGGAATGGTTGTAGACCCTAAAAACATGGAATGAGACGAGGAGACGCATTATGGGATTACCGGAAGTTGTGAGCTTGAAGGTTGTTGTAGCTGAAGGAAAGTCGCCTCAATTTTCGGTACACCACCTTGTTGACCTAATTAATTACGCTATATTCTTACGTGCAAAAAATTACCAATAACGTAGGGAACTTGCAGCATATTTGCATAATGCTTCATTTGCGCCGGCATCACTTTCTTCTGTCTGATTCGACGGTTACCAAACCAGTTCGATACCTAAATATAGTACTTTCTTGCTGTTCAGCTAAACCAACCTGCTGGACAGTTATATTACACTTCTTGGCCAAATCCGCTTTTTCCTCATCGGTCGGATACGGATGGTTGGCATGGGTGACGAAAAAGTCTTGCAGAATGGCGATCGCTTCTTTGGAAAAATTTCTGCGCTTCCTCCTAATATTCAACTTTCAAGCCATTTAATTTCAGTTCTACCTAGCATCCAAACACGAATTGCTTAAGATGAGTGCCTGGTTACAAGTAACTTGCTTCACTTGATTTTCGGCCTTTTGGAACCGATCTTCAATGGCGTCCATAGCCTTCCGCTTGTCCTGAAAGAAGCTCCTTTGGTGGAGTGCCGTAAACTGACCTCTTCCGTAACAGGCCTAAATGCCTTCTGCAGTTCCAGCGTATCGGCAACCTTCTTCTTCAGCTTGTCACACTCCTAGGAGATGGATGTTTGATGGGGAAGACAGAAGAAAAGTCCTCCTTCCCTGATGGATGGCCGAATGTTTGTAATGCACTTGAGCCACCGTAACACTATCAGACTGGGCAACAGCCAACCAGCGCCCTTGGGCTGGGTCTTACCTCCTGGAGCTCGGATTTCGAGCCTTCGAAGGTGCTTTTGAGGGCAGCCATTTGGAATTTGTAGTCTTCTTCGATATCGAGGTGAGCAGGCCTAAAACCGTATTTCCTCTTCTATAAACTTGTCAGAATGCCATCATGTGGAAAAGGAGACATTTTCGGATTTTTCGACTTCTAAATCGTGCTTTACAGGTTTTTACAGGAGAAACGGCTTAGATTGCAAAAGTGCTGCTATTTTTTAAGCACACCGGGAAAAAATCATTTTAATGGTGAAGATGCGGCATGTTAATTGAACATTTTACGCCTATTCTACAGTACCTTGAAGTTTCATCTTCAGCATCACACGGTCCACCATGTTCGGCTTGGGAGAAGTATCGCTCCTAAATACAATTTTTTTTATAACCTACGATTCCATTAAAAACATACCAACATCAAATCGACCTGACTATCCGTCTCCTCCTCTTTCATAAAATGAAATACATGCGCTTGAAGGGCTAAAATCAGACGTGAATTTGCGACAATCCCCGATCCCAGACCGTTCTCATTCTTCCGATCGCATAACACATCAAACATAGCCCGAAAGTACATGCTGTTAGAGAAATTCTCCCTGAATGTCGTGAAAGTCTGAGACGGAACGCTTACAGTAGCGGTGGGATCAGCTTTTCTTTTGCGGCAATTTGGCTGAGGGCTGCCATGAGGGGATCGATTGCATCTTCGTATGTGAGGGGATTTGTAACACCTACCACGTGAGCCTAAAAAAATCAAGAAAAATTAGATGACGTTAAAAAGTCTCATCTATGAATGCTAATTTTCAATGTTACACTGAACGAAATCTTTGTAATATAGAGTTATTTCTTCGCGTTCACAAATCTTCGCAACACGGTTTTGACAAATTTCGAAATTGTCGAATGAATACAAAAATTAACAAAATAATGTCGCTACTAAATTTAGGTAAATAATACAATAATAATGCCGACCTGCATCATATGCGAATCATGTTGCGGATACATCATAGATAAAATAATCGAAGAGATACCCTTACTGGCTGACTGTTTGGGTCAATGATCCTGCGAACCCCCCAGGTAGACCCGATACCGTAATGAGCAAACATTTCTGACAGGCTGTGGCCGGTGCAAATCCTTGGGGGCCCCCATGGATCTGTGAGGGATCTGTATTTGTATTCGAGCTGATCCGATTTGATTGATGAGGTCAGCCGGGGTAAGCGCTTCTAACGTTTTTTGGAAGTATCCGTTTTTGGCCCTAGCCTTGGTTTTTTTGTAAACCCATAACATACAATAAAACCAAATCAAATACCTCCTTTCCTCGTTTGGCCAGCGGCGGCATAGTGCAACGAAGCGCCAGCAAAAAGGCCCCCGAAAAGACAGGCACCACTGAATGTTGCGAAAAGGGGCTGATAAGTTTTTTCTAAATTTGATCGCCGCGATAACTTGTATTCACGTGTATTGAACGATATCGATCGGCTAGAAATCTTCATTGCATAGCTATAAAGGATTAGATCAGCAAAGAAAAAGGAAGAAGCTCGCCAAGACCCGCAATGACATTGTATAGTGAGCTTTGATAATAGGATTTACATAAATTTGACTAGAATAATACTGATCTTATTCAACTACTGAATAAAGTATATATATATATATACAAAGACGTACATTAAATCATACATGTTATAAAACATGAAATAATAAGGAAAATAAAATAATCGTACGTCCAATCGTGCAGCTGGCCGACCCCCATTAATTTTTTCACACCATCTTTTGAGCCGTGCCTGGAATTAAGGATATTTTACATCGGGGAAATGCTGAAGAATTACTATAGCCCTATAGGATTACCTCAACGCCCACTGGAACCAAAATGACTGGCTATTCTGCATTAGTCGCCCGTGTTTGTGTAACATATCGGATACTTTCTCTGCCCGGGCTTGCATCCTAAAAAAACACCTTATCCGCATGTCAATTTGCAAGCGCACAGCGCGCCGCGTTTGTACGAATCGACAATGGAGTGGAACGGAGTCTGCTGCAGAAAGGGAATCAGCGAAAAGTGAGAGCCACACACTTTTTCGATGTTGAACTTTGAGATATTAGCCAGCCAGTTAATTGCCGAGCGTGATATTTCATATAAATTTAGAACCAACAACCTACCTCTCAAGCTTCAAAACAAAGCTGCTGAGTTGGCTTGCAAATACGTCTCTTTTGATATGGTGCGGTTTCACGTATTCAACAACGCCCAGATCATGCAGTCGCCGCGCATTACTGCCTTGGTCGCCCTTAAATTTTACTAAATATACTAATTTTGCTATATAGATACCTGCAATGGCATTAATATCCCAGTCACCCCCATTTGTAACATTTCGTTAAGTGTATTCACACCACCATGCGATATGATAAATTTTAGAGTGCTAGTCCCTATTTTGGATTAATTCTTGATAGTGCACTCACCTAACATCCGCTTTACCGGAAGCCATTCAGCAAAACGTACATTTTCAGGGATCTTGATTCCCTCGAATTTTCGTATGGATGTAAAATCGGCCTGCCAGATCACTGGATAGGGGAGTACTTCGAATGCAGAGACCATTTCGTGGAAATGTTTTCGAGTCATATAGGAGACCTAGAAATAAGTATTTTGGAAATTCAAGAAATGAGTTTCACTACTTATTTACTGACTTTTACTTTTGTGATCATCAAATATTAAGATCACTTACCCGGGCCAGACTGCCAAACGTGACGAGCACATAATCCCGCTTCAGCAGATCTTCCAATTCCAGTTCATCCAAGAAAGTGAGAGTGCGTGTCGCGGTCAGACAGGCGTTTGTACAATTCTGTGTCAGCAAATTTAGTGGACGAGCAAGGGCGAAGTACCTGATTTCGATCAGCCAACCCACAGGCTGATCGATCGGCTCCATTATTGCTGGCATTCTGACCATTTAATTGTGGTAATTTTACCGTTGTAGGAATGTGTTGGGCTATTTGCGCGTTTTTAGGGACTTGAAGATCCTCAGATCTGAAACTGCATATAGAGATAAATATCCTGAAGCAAAATGTGATCGTCGAAAATTGTTCCTAATTTTGCTGGAAGGCGATTTGTAGCTTTTCAGCCATGTTTGCCGGCAATTTGGATCGTAAGTAATGTCTATCTAGTGATCAGCGTCTTTTTCCAACCCGTTCACAAGAATCACTTTTGCCCTTTTCACATCCCTCAACCTCGGCCAAATGGCCTCCTAACAAAACATAGCAATTCCTAGGGCCACATGGCCCTGTAAAACCTGTTCCACACCCATTCCAAACAATTTTTCTTGTTTTCTTTCTTCTGCTCACCTCGCCAACATCGCATTATACCCAAAGTACCGTATCCTATGCGAAATTGGGCGCACGGGTTCGACCAAAAATTGGTAACGACTAGCATACAATAGCCGCTGTGATTCGATCTCTCGCATCGACACCTAAAACGGAGAATGTTCCACGGCCGGCAAAAACGGGGGAGCGAAAATCACCGCGAAGGGGTTGTTTTGTACGGCACGTGGTGGGTACGGCCGTTTTTGGAACGGATGGGGATGGATGAGAGAAAGGGTTGCACATGCTAAATGGCACAACAACGAAGATATGTATAGGTCAAAGACAGCAAGGTCTAATTAGAGGTCGTTGTCCAGCTGATAGCAGCTTTGTTTCTAAGTACAAAAGCCCCCAAGCTTTGAACTGTACATAGGAAATACGCGTGCCGTAAAGTGCGAAAGAACATCGTATTTTTCTTGCGAAGAACTTCCCGTGCCTTGTACTGTTTGGGAGGTACGCTTTCACTAGCACTTCTTGCTTCCACTTTCCCCTTGACACCCCTGTTTTCGAGCTATCTTCACACTTACAAATAACACAGCCTTCGACCTAATCGAGTGACCTTTTATCCGAACTTACCATACTTCTCGTTAGCAATAAATCAATATGCCTCCAAATACCTACCCCCGGTACCGTTCTGCGTGCCCGATACTCTCCGATAGCTCGTATGAGATATTTCATACCACGCGCAATCGCATTGACACATCTTTGCAGAAAATTCATCCCCTTTCCGGTGTATGGTATTGCTAAAGCAGATCCATGGTGCTTGCTATCGTTCGCGCTACCTGTCTCTGGATATGCAGCAGGACTAGTCCCAGTCACGCCAAAGCTTCGTAGATATATATCATACAGAGGCCAATTCGAGAAATGGATGACCGTTGTGTTGAAGAGAGAGGAAAGGGCTGAAATGCAGTCCTGAAATGCGCTACAGTAACTCTTCGGAAGACCATACGTTCACATGGAAATCCACCACGATCAGGTCCGGTTTAGCGGTTTTAAGATAATCTTGAAACATAGCGGAATGGTAAAGAATATGGCAATATTGAGCATGACGACTGTCGAATTCCTGATAGGCTATCATGCCACGCATCTCAAACACATCGTCATCGTCTGGAAGGGTATTGATAGGTGGATTCAACAACAAGTTCGCGTATTAGTACGTATTCCCCGATTTATGCAGAACTACTGAGGAAACGAGAGAGAGAGGAGAGAGAGAGAGAGAGAAAGAGAGAAGCAGATGCTCAGAGAAGTTAAACTCCCTCGACGTGCGACTTAAAACTTACCAAATGGATGATAACTTTGCCAAAGAAATTTCTGTGAGTATTCGGCGATTCTTTGTCCTGAACACTACATTTAGCCGTGTAGAAATGGAACCTTCTGAATCATTATTGGTGAGAATTATTTTCCGCCATTTCCGTGGAAGACTAAAATCAGACCTGCCAACCGGGAACACCTTAGAAAAATATTATACTCCCGCCTATCAAAACCTTCGTCTGAATCCAAGTAACATTTGTCCCCTGCGGAAAAGATTCCCCAACTTCGCGCATCATCACATCATGTGAATAGCAACCCGTTAAGGGTAATAATAAAATCTCTTTTCCACACACCGTACCAAAATACAAGAGCAGAACAAGCAGCAAACTCATAATCTCGACGATGGCAGGGTTCGGAATATTGTGGGTCGGGTTGTGGATTGTGGCATGGGGAGTGAGGGGCGGGAACTCTCCATTTCCCCCTCAACCATCATCACAGTTTGAGGCTCGAAACACGACGAGGCACCCAGCAAACAATAGGGAACAGTTTGCCATCTTTAGGTTACGTCGAGAAGAGGTGTCTTTGGCGATGGCTGGGCAAAACAGGGTGAAGACGAAAGAGCAGGTGTAGGCAATAATCACATTAGCACTACCTTCAAGCACCTTCGCTTGCCGTGACCGTTTCAGGCAGGTACCTCTTTAAAATTATGTTTTTCAGTGCGTCAAAGTTACTGTAATGTGCCAATAGACGAGGAATATGAACCTTAACGCGATAGTAAACTTACGAGAAGGATTTTTTAGTGTGCTGAAGTTAGAGAGCCCAAAAAGCTAGCAATGTCGAACTTTGGTCATTTTGAGCCCTTTAGGCTACGTAAATTCTTCAATCTAATCGCTTTGCAGATTCTACAAAATACGATTTTACTAGCTCAAAATTTTGAACAAGTTGGTCCCGATCTCGTTTCGAAAATCTGTGGCAACAAATGTTTGTTTTGTTGTTAAATTTTCTAACAAAAGTTGTCATGCCCGTAAACGCAGGTATGTTCCAATGCATTCTATTCCGCAACATTCTAAAATCCTCGCCGCCGTGTTCTGGTTTTTGCTATTAGTCCAGATATTCGATTAGCTGTCACTGATAAGGCCGGTAAAAGGGCGCTTTGCTAGATCGCCGGGTCGAGACGGCGGAACCAGACATCCGTGACCCAATGTTATTTCTAAAGTCTGGCAAAATGATTCATTTTTCGATATTTTAGTGGAATTAAATCTACAGTAAGCCATGCTAGTTACGAGCCTTGGACGGTTTCCGACACGATCCACAAAACACCTGCACTCTGGAGATACCCAGAGCGGGTAACTGGTTTTTTTTTACTGGCTCGACCTTTGTCCTTATTCTCACATCTAAAACTAAATAAAAGCCTTTGAAAACTTCAAAAAGGGAAATTCATAGTATTTTTAACCCCTGCAACCCCTAATATCCATTTTTTGATCTAATTGGTTCATATGTATGTCACACCACCGCCAAATTCCCCCTTCCTTTGTTGTCGGGTTTTTTCTTCGGCTTATTTCAAAGTGCAAACGATCAGATGCGGGATCATTTTATGGAAATGCCCTTGTGTAAATTTCACGCTTCACCCTTATCATTTCGAGGAAGAATGAACCCGAGATTATACGGCTAGACACCTCTTATTCCTTTGCAGGGCACCCCTGATTTGGACCAGCCTCTTCTTGGGGGTTAGAAAATGGGCCAGTTTCACAGGGAAGGATTACGGGGACACCTCCCCATTAGAAGAAGGAACAAAGTCCTCGGCCAAGCCCTTCAAATGCACTAGATTCTCGTTATTTTCTTGGCGTTCTAAAAACTTATTTTGACTAATTCGCGAAAACAATAGATGTATTTGTGTGTGTCTGCCCTCTAAGAATTTTATTTACGACTATAAAATGCTCTTGTTTTTTGTCCACATAAAATGTGTCATCCTCCCCGACAGTGTGTTTGTTTTTGATAGTGTGCGTTTATACCCGGCAGCTGAGGGCCTTTCCGATTGTTTGTAAAATCCGTGTTCCCTCTCACTCTTTTTGACGATTCTGACGCTCAAAACTCTCGGCATTAATTACTATCTGGTTATGGAATTCGGGTGTCTATTTTTACTTTCTCTTTCCTGATCTTTTATGTTGTAAACTGATCTTTTTTCAGAACCTACGTTGATTGCGCTATGGCCTCAATGGATGAACTATCACAGTTGGTTTTTATATTTTTTTATTTAGAGATGTAAAAGATATCTGGTTTCAGTATCACTTTATATCTTCCATTTAGGAGCATTGACCGGGATGCCGAGCGCTACGTCAACCTCCTTCGCGACTTCGTGGCAATCCCATCCATTTCCGCCGAACTGGAACATTGGCCCGATTGCAGAAAGACGACGGCGTATGTAAAGACGGTTCGTTAGCTTTCCCGATTTTCAATCCGTTGTTATAGTTCTTGGAGGAAAAGCTACATGCAACGACAAAGTTCGTTCCGGCTGGACAGAAGGAAGTCAATGGAAAAATGCAGGAGGTCGGGTTCTGGCTTTTTTGCGCTTATTCTTTAATTGTAGATTCCTCCTATTCTCTTTGCTGAGCTTGGGAATGCGCCCGGAAAGAAGACGCTATTGGTTTATGGACATTTGGACGTTCAGCCGGCTGCTAAGGAGGTTAAATTACCTGAAATTTGGAAACTTTTCGGTTTAGGATGGCTGGGACACCGATCCGTTTGTTCTTACCGAGAAGGATGGAAAATTATACGGCCGCGGATCGACTGATGATAAGGGGCCTGTGCTGGGCTGGCTGATCGCTATTGAGAAGTTAAACGAGCTCAAAATTGAAATCCCAGTCAATCTCAAGGTAACAAAATTTTCGTGAACGAATGAATTCTGTTTCGTTTGCAGTTTGTCTTCGAATCTATGGAAGAGGTTGGCTCCGAGGGTCTCCCCGAAGCTCTACAGAGCAACAAGGAATTCTTCAAGAATGTCGACTACACCTGCATTTCCGATAACTATTTCCTCGGCAAGACGAAGCCCTGCTTGACCTATGGCCTGCGGTATTCTTTAAAATCTATGATTCATATTTCTTTAGCGGTATTAACTACTTCTTTGTTGAAATCACTTGCGCGAAGCAGGATTTGCACAGCGGCTGTTACGGCGGGAGCATGTAAGCGTTTATTCATTCGATTCAAATAAATTTTTTGTTCTTAGTCCTGAAGCCATGACCGATCTGACGTGGCTGATGTCTACGCTAGTAAACGTTGATGGCAGCATCAATATTACGGTATGCATCCGTTGTCGCGACGAGGATCATATGTTCAGGGTCTCTCGGAGATGATTGCACCATTGACCGACGTCGAAGATGCTGAATATGCCAAGATCGATTTTGACGTTGCCGACTACAAGTGCGGATTTTCTAAAGGACAAGAAATCGTGTTTTCATTTAGAGATACCCTTGGCGCTCGTGGATTGACGAAAAAGTCAAAAGAAGAGCTGCTGAAGGCCCGTTGGCGTTACCCATCCCTATCCATTCACGGAATTGAAGGCGCCTTTGCTGGCAGTGGTTGCAAGACGGTCATCCCAGCCAAGGTGCGTCCCGTTTGCAGTATTGAACCACTTGTTTAGGTTGTCGGTAAATTCTCCATCCGCACTGTGCCTGATATGACGCCGGAGAAGGTCGATGCTTGCGTCGTGAAGCATCTGAACAAGCTTTGGGAAACACGTGGATCGCCAAATCAGCTCAAGTAAAAAAATGTGCGATATATTTTTATCATTTTGATAGAGTGACTCCTCAACACGCTGGCCGCCCGTGGATTGCGAACCCGTTCAACGAGAATTTCTTGGCAGGCGCGAATGCTGTCAAGGCTATCTATGGTGTCGAGCCTGATCGCACCCGGGAGGGTGGTTCAATTCCAATCACCGTGCTTTTCCAGGTACTATAGTTTCTATTGTTGCTTTTCAGTCCTTTCGGCCAAAATCCTTTCATATAAATTATAAATTTACGTTTCCTAGGAGATCACCGGTTCGGATGTGTTGCTCCTTCCAATTGGTGCCTCCGATGATATGGCCCATTCGCAGAATGAAAAGATCAATCGTGATAATTACATCAAGGGCATTAAGGTTGGTATTTTTTAAGAGATGACTATGAACTCTATATTTAGGTAATGGCCCGATACTTGCTAAACCTAGCTTGAGCCGAACGCCGATAACGCCACAACCATAATTCTTTTCTTGGGTCTACTAAGTGTGATGTGATGATCGCGTAAATTTTTTTGTGTAGTTGTTATATTTTCCCTGTGAGTGATGTGATACGTTCGAAATAATGCTTGTATAAATCTTTGCCCTCGAAATGGAGTTCTCCAATTGAACTGTGACGTCTACGTGCGGCCTGGCCAAAAATCTAGTCGCTACGATGTATGGGAGATCCCGGGACTCCCTTGGTTCTCGTGAGCTCGTGCTTGCTCTATCCAAATAGGGGTGAGGGCAAAGGGGAGGAGGAGGGGGAGCTGTACTCCCACATCTCGACCGCGGGATTCTGGCCAGTCATTTTGGATCGGCACTCTCGGCAGGGCTGCCCACTGTTTCAGTTCGATAGAGCTTGCAAGTGGCCGATCTTCGAAACCTTAGTTGAATTAGGGGAAATTAAGGCTCTCGTGCCACGTATTCTCAATAAATTACGGTTATCTCTTTTCTACAAAAGTAGATGCGTCTTATGTTAAACTTTTCGCGATCCTATTTCAGCGATTCCACCAATGTCCCATTTCAGTTTTTGAAAAGACATCGCGGCAAATGCGATGCTACTTACTGCCATTCTTATTTTGGATTTTCGCGCTGCACGCCTACGAGCATGATATGTATCTAATGAAACTCGTTTTCCGATATATCTACGAAAACGATAAAAAGTGTAAGAGTTTGCTCTGAATTTGAACCTGATCCGCTCGTAGCCTATAGGGTTCTGATAGCCGTATAATTTTTGACTTTCAAAAAAGTAGACAAGGGATGAGATGCCCTGTCGAAAAGAAGCTGCATTTTCTAGGTGGTGATCCTTTTTCGAGTCCTCAATGGCTGCCGGCTTTTGCCAATTGTTCGATCGAATGTAACCCGGAAACAGGAATATGTCTTACAAACACGTTGATTGATCTACAAATGTGCCGAGAATGTAGCTAAGCCTTTCCAAATACGACGTTTAATTTTCTGCAGTGCCGCTCGTCTGCGTTGCTGGCATTAGAGATTATATGGGGTGGTCTTCTACGACCCCCACTACCCCCCGGAAGGCAACACCAGCCTGGCCAGCTCGGCAAGTTTCATTTTTCAATTTGTTTGATTACTATTTCTAGAACAACTGCAGCAGCTTTCAAAATCAACACAAAAACTAGTACCGCAACACCTTACAGCAATATTACTGCGTTTAAAACCGGGGAACCGAATTCAGGTATTTTAAGGAATAGCTTATATTTGTATTCCTCTTCTTAGGATTCCCGCTTGTTTCGAGGTCACCAAAGCTTCAGGTTTTTATTGGTTTATATAAATCATCCGGGATCTAGGAGATTTTAAAGATCCGGAAGTTGAACTCAACGAGCTCGAATACCTCTGAGCAGAACATGAGCAACCATTTTTTCGATGAGGAGCCATTGTAAGCAAATACAAATGTACTCTATGTTAGGTCATCCGGGGAGCGGCTATAGATATGCCTCCTTCAATTTTCAAGAATTCTTGGTAGTTCATTTTTAAAAACGTTTATTCGAGATTTCATTTAAAAAATAGCAGGAGTCTGGGTAAGATTCAACTTATAATTTTTTTTAAATTAAGGGCTGCCGGTTCGTAAAAATCAACAACCGAATATTGTTCAAATTTGGCTTCTCTATAAAATGAGTAATGCTTCTATCCGTTTTCCGGACCCGAAAAAATCATCTCTTATTAGTACGACGTTCCACACGGCATCAACAATTTCCAACAATATCTACACTCCACAAAACCGTCTAGCCTTGCGGAAATTCGGTAACTCGTGAAGTTCGGTTGCAACATTTCAATCGTCCATTTTTCAGGAGATGACCCCAGCCAGCCGGGCCAGCCTCCCGCTGTTTTAGTGCCCTCGGGGATTCCGGTGTGTACTGCATTCTTTTGTGAGGGCAAACAACGTTTTAGGCGGACACCTGGGCAGCTGCAGCAGAAGAAACAGATCCTGACACCAGTTCTCGCACAAACAATGCCGGATTTATACAGAGCGGAGGTGTGTTGTGTGTGCCACATTTATCCAGTCATAGGCTAGCCCTCAACTCTAACAAACTAGTACGCACTTTCCAAAGAACATATGCACCGAAAGCATATGGAATGATTTCCGTCAAAATTTTCGAAAGTACAGTTTGAAAGCATGGTTTTCGAAAATCAGAATTTGAAAAGTTTGGGGCTAGTCGTTAGGAAATTCCACCCCGAGAAAGAAAGAGTAATGTAAAGTTTTGAAATTCTGTTCTTAGCTCTGAAGATATAGTGTTTTGGCGGCTTTTCGAAAGAGCAACTTGTCGGAAAAACTTTCGAAAACGTTTTGTTTGTCGTCAATGTAATTTCGAAATATGTCGTTCCCAAAATATAAGTTTCGAATGGCTTTTCAATAAAAATAGCTTTCGCAAAATTACTTTGTCGAAAAAGGATTTTCGAATCTGGCTTCTCGACAATACGATTAAAAAAAGGCCGCTCGTCCCTAGAATGAATCGGATACTACCAAAGCGCCTCGCAACTTTAACAAAAAACCCGCTTTTCAGACCCCTACGCTGATTCACTTGGGGTCTCGCCTACCCCAAATACGCTCATCTCCACGACATATTCGTAAGTTGAAAGTTTATCTACATCCCAAAACCTAAACCCAACCCTACAATATTGTCTCCGTTTAGCGAAAGCGACCTCGCTTTTTATGACACCCTCGAGAAGGCCTACGAACTGGAGCAGGCAGAGCAAAGTGGACAACCCATCCTCCCGATTATTCCGCAAATTTCCCTTTTAGACTCCCTCCTGAATTCAGTCCCCATAGACAACGGATATGGGATGACCGAAGATATAAAACCGATTTTGCCCGAAGAGGCCCCGGCCCAAGTCGATGATAAGCCGGCTTACAACGCCGAATCTGGTAAATCTTCCACTTCCTAGCACAAAATCACCCCCGTTTTCAGACGCCTTTGGCAGTTACGGTAGTCCGCCAGACGAGAGCGGTGAGCTCGAAGATTTTGGGAACATACCGGATCCATATCTGAAGCATAGAGATCCAGCAACGACCTTGGTATGCCTTAAAAATTAACCAAGTCGAAGCTGTTTAGCCTCCGATGACCACCACAACGAATTTCCCTGAATTAATACAACCCCAAGAACCGCCATCGGTGCCTAAACAATTTTTCAAGAAAACTGGACGAACCCTTATATATTCCATTAAAAGACCTTTGTCGAGGTAAGAGCAAAATTGATCAAAAAAAAGTGTATTTAGCGAGCGCAATCCACTAGTATCCGGCGATCCGAATATGGAGATTCTAGAAAAAATGAAAAATGATCGAAGATACGCGAGAATAATTGTTGAACATAGTCTTGGTAAGGTGCATATCGCTTTTAATAAGCTCGTTTAGAAACCAAATCCGATACGTTCCACCATTGTTGTGAATGGGCACTGGCGGGGATGTGTGATCGACATTGGCAAAAAGTGATTAAAATTATAATAAAACTCAATGTAACGTTTAGGTGCGAAAATATTGCCCAAGAAGCTGTGGGCTGTTAGTTTGTGAAGGTGGTTGCCAAAATCATTTTTTAAGTATGTTTTTGTCAGATTTGGAAGGGCTTCAATCATGTACACGACTGCTAGATGTTGACCCAGAAGAATGTTATACAAACCTAAGAACAACAAAGCCGTAAATTGATCCTCTCCTAAAATCCATCCGCTTTTAGAGAACAAATCGAACTGCATGGTGTGAAAACGTTCAAAAATCGCGAAGATCCCAGCCAGAAGAAGACCCGAAAAATTCGGTACAAGCGGCGCTTCAAAAAAGGCAAAAAGCGCGGTTCCGGCGTGATGAGAAGAAGGAAAGTGAGAAAGATAAGAAAACACCAATTTTGAGTTATTCCGCATTTTTGTCCCTTCTCCCCTCACTCTCCGCTTTAATATTATTCACGGGTTGTATGATTCAATACTTTAATTAACTTATTCCAACCGATACTCATCTGAATAAAATATTTATTAAATTTGTCGCCCAAATCTATTTTTGTCATAAAAGTCATATGGAATTTGATAAATGATTTGGACCAAGTTGCGCCTGGAGTTATATGGAAGGGAATAATATTAATTGAGAATAGGAAAAGTGGAAATACCTAGTAGAGTGAAAGACCCGTAGTGAAAACGGATATTGGTAATTCATAAAACACGGACACGGATGTATAGGAATAAATAGCGAAAGATGGGAGTTTTTAAGTTCACCATTGATGTTCACCGAAAGCTTGAAAGAATATTGTTGAGAGGCAAATTAATATCAATAGAATTGGGATTGTTTTGTGTATACCACGGCCATGATGAAGTCGAGATCGCAATTCTTCCCATTCTTCTTCACTGATTTTTAAAGGATGCACCTAAGTGTACAGTAAAATCTGTAAGGTAAATCTCACCTCTAAATCAGCACATTTCACGCCACAATGCTTCTCAAATTCACCCCGCTCACATAAGCAGCGAGTCATTATTGTCTGAAATTTTTTAGCCTATGATTTTGTTTGAAAAACTCACATGGAAACAATGCTGCGTATGTATGTCATAAATCTTATTCAGCGCCCATTTTACCATTAGGCACTCGTAGTTTTTCTCAGTTTCTTGGAACGTTAATAGACGGCGTGAGGTGTCGAGTTTAATTCTGAAACTTATTTTCGAAGGAGAAGTGCTGAAACTCACCTAAACAATTTGTGTAAATCAAAGTCATTGTCCTTTGGCGCGCTGGCAGTTTTCGTACGAATTTCATGCTCACAATTTTCAAAAATGTTCTCCATCTGGTCGGCAGCGCAACTAGTATTCTAAAAGTGTAAATAGTATCTTGTCGGACTCGACGTGTAAAACGTTAGTATATGACTAAGTAGAAGGTTATAAATACCTGTGTTGCCGAACATTGGGTTTGTAAGTAACCGAGCGTTGCGATAAATTGCGAATCCGGGACCCGGCGTCTGCTGTCCCCAAACTGACGCGAAATATCTCGCGTGGGAATTACCTAGATCAAAAATATATTTTTATATAGCGCTAAGCTTTGGAAACACTGCAATCTATATCAAGTTGCAAAGCAGATAGATCATCCCAGCTCCTAAACTTACAGATGGGACCAACAACTGGTCGAAAGTCTTGTAATTTTTCTGGTTCTAAAGAAGGGACAGGGTCGTTTATAATATGTTTTCATAGTCAAGAAGGAAAAATTAATGACCCACCTCTCGGTATGTTTTCGGATGAAATTCACTGCATTTTCTTTGCGCCTCGTTGAAACCGACGCGGGCAAAAGTGGAGATCTATACCCAAAAATTTGCATAGTGATAAACGTCATACCTGATTGGTAGTACAGTATCCAACGCGTTGATTAAAGCAATGATCGAGGAACTTAAATAAAGGGCTTTTCAAAAATCCTTGCAAAGCTTACGTTGTAATGGATGCACTTGAACTGCAACGGCTCCGATGTGCAAATGGCTGATATCCGGCTGAAAATTAGAGCGAAGCACTCGTGGCCAGCCGTGTGGTTGCAGGTCTTGTCGCTGCAATTTCAATCAGTTTTTAAATATATAAGAAGGATATATAGATCAACTTTTTCAGTTTCTTTGTAGATCTTTGGACTTTGGTGAAAAATTGGACCGCCTTTCCGTTTATCTAGTCCACTGGGACCCTCTGGCGATGATTCGATTTCCGAGGAAGTTCCCGGGTATTGATTTTTGTGCAGAAATGCTAATAAGTTGGTGTTTTCAAGGATGAATTACACCTTAGAATTACTTGAGGCGAAGCTAATTTCCCGCAGCTAGTTTTATTTTTATCGGCACTTTTATCACTTAGATTTTGTAAATAAATGTCACCTACCCCGCAACGATCATTGTCCTAGATGTATCAAGTTCTGAGTCATTAATTGCAATCCCAGGAATGCACGTGCTTTACTGCTGTGGTGGTGACCGGAGATTCACACGTTTTTTTACTGGGATTATCAAATTCAACCAATCTGAAGTGCTATATCCGGCTGACGATTTCATAGAAACACGCAGACGGATCGGGTTTTCAACGACAAGTACGAATTAATTTTAACCGGGCGACCACGAACCTTGGAATATGAGATCTGATGAAGAATGTGGAGGCCTCGACGAAAAAGAGCGATATGACGAGGAGTAGCGGGGCTGTCCAGAGCATCGGCAACTCCGCATCGGAGAACCGTCTCTTGTCCCCTGGTCAACCCTAAATATAATTATAAATTAAACTAATTAACGTTATTTAAAGCCTAAAGCATCCCAGCTACGTTATGGAAACGTTCCTTCCAAAGGCCTCCCTTTATCCATTTTAGATCTGTAACCAATTAGGTGGGTCCCACGCTTTTATTGATCTCACTGGGCAAGCAATGAGACCCAAAATTCCTACTGTCTGTCGAAAATTTATATACTAATTGTAAACCCACCACTTGCTGACCTCAACCTAGTTCTATCACGAATTTCGATGACCCCGCTTCATTCAGACAATTCCCACAAGCGCACTGATGTGTGGAACTCCACTAAAACGGATTCTTTAAATGTCCGGATTCACACAAAGAATTGAAATCGCAGTCAAGACGGGTTTCTAATGAATCCCCGTTTCACAAGGTAAACAACAAAAAAGAACCCAGGCGAAGCGATGCGGAGGAGCAACCCGGGCCACACAGCCTAATCTGGTCCCGAGTAATTGTGGGCGCCCATAACGGAAATTCATAATCTTGGAGCCTCCCGCACGCATCAAATGGCTTTTTTCGATGGGGGTTGGGACCAAGAACAAAATAGGATTGAGGTAATGCAATTGCTAGCAGACTACCAATTAAACGAAAAATGCTCCAAAAGATTTTTGCGTTAAAGAGAGTTGGACCCTGAAGGGAATTATTCAAATTTGACGAAACCGATAAAATTTTGCCAGTTTTTTGGTTAGCAGGGTTTCGTTGCCATGCGCCCCTTAAAATCCAGTCAAAAGTCTGTGCATCTCGTCTAACAAATATTTAGCTTCGCGTGGAGTAAAACACAACTTCGCCTAGCAACTGCTAAAAACCAGGCGGCGAAAAATGACTAAAATTCGGCAGCAAGGCTACTCGCTTCCGCTTCTCCGCCGGGTGCCAGCCGTGCGAAAAGCCGACAGTATTTTTGGTGCACGGCTGGGAAAACGGGGGACCCGGTGTGATTACGCGGTCGTGTTTTCTATTCTTACGCCATCAACAGGGAAAAATCACTCTTATGGCTCTTATCAAAAAGTTCCTGGTGAGGTGAAAAATATTTCCAAGGAGCAGCAAGCCCAAAAAAGCCATCGCAATACCCAACAAATAACGGAAAACCCCGAGAATCGATGCCCATTAATAAATGGGCCGTTCTTAGAGAGGGGCGATGAAGGCTTTTATCGGATCTTTCTGCAGTAATTTCATAAAATCCGCGAAGCCAGAATGGGGAAGGCGACGCTGGAAGCCAACAATCCGTCTCTGGGCCATTTTTTGGCCCATAGCTTTAGAAAGCCAGAAATAAACCCGGGTATGCCTTAGAAAAATAAATGGAAAAACCATAAATCAAACACGCCGAATTTTCGCGATTGTTCGCCCAATACTAATTCTGCCATTTGTTATGGGCTATTGTTATAAAAAATAAAAGGTCAGACGGGGGGCTTTAAAAACGCAGAGATTGATATGAAGACATCGAGACATGGGGGATAAAAGGTGTGATGGCAGGGCGGAGGAGCCCCAATTAACGGCACATTGTCCATAAGCCCCCGGGTGGGTGGCACACAGAAAATGGCTCTAATCCTAGGCCCCAAAATGAACTAGTGTGTGAGGGCGTGTGTAAAAGGGGAGCAGAAGCGGGTGGGAAGAAGGCGTTGTATGGATTAGATGGGTCGAGCTACTATCCGGCTAATTGTTGCTATTCAGTGGAAAGAGAAACAGAATGATGGTGGAAGGGGGGAGCGTTTGAGCGAGGGAAAGGCCTAGACGAATCTTTTTCCCATTGGCTAGTCAAACCGGGGCCAAAAGTCTGATGTACTTGAAACGAGTAGAGTTCAAAACGTTTTCCTTAAAAAAACTACCGTATTTCTTCTAATATAGCTCTAATATAATTCGTTTGGTGATTTTTATCAAAACTGTATCTAAATGATATTTTTTATGGGAAAATGAAGATAGATATTTGTTTAGGCATTGGGCTGGTCCTGTCATCGGTTTAAAGTTTTTTTCGAAGTGGCTTAAATTATCAAGTAGTAGCAGAATTCTGATCATATGTACCGAATTTAGAAGAAGGACGGTAAAAAATTAAATGAAACTAGAGTCTAGGGCGTCATAAAATCGCTCGTAATTTTACATTACATGATTCCGAAATACTGCTCATCTAGAAAACAAATTGAATAACCGGAGACTCTGAAGACCCAAACTATCTTCCCCACCCCAGGTAGGGCATGTAGGAAGCCAGCCAACCGATGCCAATATATGTATTTGCCATACGGGAAGAAATCCCACAAAAATTCGCCCCCGGAAAGTGCCTACCGCCTGAGTGTCGCCCTTCTACTTCTTTTTTGCCTGAGCGGGATTAGCCGGCCCGGGGGGTAATCCGCAGAGATCCTTCCAAAGCAATCATTTTTGGATTGTCTCGCGGTGGGATATTGTGGTTGTTTGCCGCAAATGCTGTGCTTATAAGGTTATTGATCGGCTAGGCGAAAAACCATATGCGGTGAAACTACTATGTAAGTGGCTTTAACTGCAGTATCCAAATCAAAAACTGTAAAATCGCACAAATTAACAAGGCGCTGATTCGTTTGTCGGAACCACTATGGAACACAGCCAAGAAAGACTCGCTTTTTTGGCCCAGAAGAAGAGGGTAAGGGGCCAAGCCGTGGCAAAGGACCCAAAATTGGAAACTCGAATGGAATTTCTGCATCTGGGGACGGCCGGCCCAGCGCGGCGCTTCATCAGAGGGATAAAGGGGGCCCATATTGGACGAGGGAAGGCCTTAACTCCAACCACACAACGGCTCTTGACGCCCAAGAGCTATCCCTTTATTCTCCACGAATCCGGGAGAAATTTAGTTTACGGGGACGCTTTACTAAAAAGGTGGCAACGAAGTATTTTTAGATGAACCAGCTATCGGAAATGAGGGGATTTTGTTGGATACGTGAGACAGATTTCAGGCGGCTGCAGAAGCTGTAGACGTAGATAGACGACCTCAGAGGATGATGCGCTGAAGAGATCATTAAAATATGAGAATTTCAGAATTCCTGACGACACATCATGGTACCTTGAATTGGGTCCATGTTTTGCCCGTAGAAACTTCAGCATAACTCTGTTATTCCTGAACCGTAAATTTACAGGGCTGCCGTTTCTCGCACATTCACCCCAAAACATTGCCGTCTCAACGTGCTGAAGCGGAACGTTCTAATAATAAATCTTGCGAAAGGCGCCGCCACCCTGCCCGCACAGGCCGCATCGACATGTCATTGAATAATCAATCAGTTTCGATTTTTATTTCTCGGGGCTCGCATCCTGGGCAGTATGCGACAAAGCTATTGCCTGGACTTTGCTATTCGGGTATATACTGCTAACCATTTTAGACGCTTCCTACGGTTTACACAGATACACTTAGTTCTAAAGAAATCTAAGGTGCGAAATGTATTGAAAACTATAGGCGACCAACTCTATAATACGAGTCTTTGCGCTAAAGACATTTTTAATCTGGTCGTCAGCTCGCAGTACGAAACGCTCGAAAAGACGGTTCAGAGCGCTTAGCACAGCTATTTTTCCAGTGTGATGGATTCATGGATTCAATTATGGTGGAGGCCCTGGGGGCACTATAAACATCTGCATACTCAGGGCCACCATTTCCCGCCCAACCACAAAGACATCTCAGGCTCATTCGATAAAAACAGGTTTTGTTTGTCTATAACCCGCGACCCCCGAAGCTTTCAACCTTTTATTTGGCCCTAGAACCATTCAATTGCGATTGTTTTGGGTAAAGCTTTCATCCTCAACGCAGCCCATCCAAGAATAGCCTTTATTTCTCTTAACCATCCAAGTAAGAACATGAGAATTTAGGCTCTTGATACATGAATAACATTACGTTTCTGATACACTACTGATTTCCGAGAAAGCTTTTGTATTACCCATTTTAATTCTCTGCCCTCCAAAGAAGTTCAAACGTGTCTCTGCGTCTCTGCCTGGAACGCGGTTCTTTTCGCTGCACTACGACCTTGTTTACCTCTCGGCACCTTTTTTGAACAGGGTCCCCCACACCCTGTTTACGCCAATACAATCCCGATTCATACAACATTTTCAGGCAATTATTGGACTAGAAGGTTTCCAATTTTTCTTTCTATCTTCCCGGCCTTGTTTCAGAGTTTCTTAGAGGCTTGGGAAGGGTGAATCGCAAATATTGACTAGGCGGCCTGAACTGCCCCGTAAATCTTTTTCCGTCGCGCTTTTCGAAATTTTCGAAACTACCTTTTTGCCCTTAGAAGACCCAGTAACCTGCAAAATAAGCTTCATAAGACTCTTATATTTTTATTCTAACACTAAAAACCTTGCAACTGACTTAAGAACTATGAATGAAAAAATGAGTAGTCGAAAACCTAATGAAATTTTGCACATATTTTCGGCCGTTCGCATTGCGTAATTCTTGGCGCGACTCACTAATCTGTATGGATAATTTTCTGCGAGAGCAAACATTCGCGTGCATCTCGATGTCAAACACGAAAGGCGGCATCTTTCGGGCCACTTGCAACACCACGCAGTTGCCTTGTCTTTCCGAGAGTGGCCATTAGGACGGGGTTTTGATTTTTCCGGCACCTACCTCTGATTTTTTGTTTTTGTTAGCTGATTCTTCCATTTCATTTATTCCTAGCTTAGTCTAAGGTTTAGAGATGGATGCACCAGATGGTGCTCCCAGCTCATCTGGGCGAACACGCCGCTACAGATTGGAACATTCGCCTTTGCGTACACCTACGTAAGTGATATTATTTGAATAGCAAATTCTGAATCGGGTAACTATTAGGTTTTGCCATTTAGTTCTCCTCGCCTAACGGTCGAAGAGATAGACGAGCTTTTGGAGCGCTCTGTCGACACGGGATTTTCCTATGTTGATAGGTAATCTAGAAAAACCCCTGCAATTACAAGCATTTAGCGTGATCTACCGTCCATCCCGATATCAAGATAGCACCTATCAAATTCCGAATTTGACTGGTTTTGGCGCCGCCACTGGGGTGCAGAAAATAAATCGTGGTGTCTACCAACAAAGTTCTTTCGGGACTACCAAGGTGAGCTCGAAGACGTGTCCCCGAAGCCAGACTTTCAGACTACCTTCGCTGGACTCCTTGATGTTCTCGTACGATTGCTAGGCTCTATCCCGGGCTTCCTGCTGTACGGTATTATTTGGCTACTAAAGCCAGGTAGCTTTCAATGTCGTATGCTAAACTGAGCATTTTTAGTTTCTTTTCTTATAAATGTCCTTGTATGGACCACCCACTATCACTTGTGGTTGGCGCAAGGTCGTCAGCGGCTTCAAGTTGATCAGGAATTTCGTAAGTTCACTTCGAGAAGAATTTACATCTATATTTAGTATCTCGACTCTCAGCATGGGGCCGTTACGTCCGGACTGCTGCGGTCGTTTATGAAGAGTCATCCTTTATGGATACCCTCGGCTACATTGTCAGTACGGCCTGGCGTCACTATCCCCCGGCACGAATCCTCTGGACCATCAGCCAGAAAATTGATGTATAATTCTTTGATTTTTTTTTCAGTGAATTTTGTCTTAGAGCTTCTTCGCCCGTTTTACCTACCTACCACCGCCGTTCGAGAAATTTTACATACCGGTCTCATCCCAATATTTCGACTCCTTCAACGTTAAAAAGGTTGGCCTTGTTCTTGCATTAGTTAAATTATTTTTAGGGATTTTCGACACCACCAAGAGCCCAGCATGAAAGTCGGCGCGAAGAGAATTCGGAAAGTCTGACAACAACTCCCCTGCGACGCGGCAGACCATCCAAAGCATCTTCTGTCACGAAGCGCGTTACTGTCGACACCTCAGCTCCTGCCTCGAGGCCTGCCAAAACCATTACCTCATATAGCTCTGATCACGACCAGGATGGGTACGTTTTACACAAAAAATCTTTTGAAGCTAAAAATCATATGTCACCAAGTTTGCGTTAATACTAAATTTCAGGAGGGCACAGTCAAATGGAAAATCCAGCATGAAAAGCATGGCCACCCTTAACACAGCTGATCCATTCCTCAGAAATACCGCTAGTAGTGTCTTACTGGCCACGAAGAACGCCGCTTTGAACTTCCTCTACATATCCATTGGCCTGGGCTGGTGGATTTATGATACGGCCCGAAAGGGCACGGGATTTCTCGTGGAAGCTGTCCGGTAAAAACTCTAAATGCTTTCCCAATCGATAGTTTCAGCTCTCGATTTGCCGATCGTGCCAGCAATAATCATTTGGATATCAATTCCCGATCTTATAATCTGCGTACTCGTAAGACTACTGAAAGGTTTGCTAGCACCTCGCTGATCCAAAACCAAGATTTTAGCGTCCGGGAACACTCGGGCAAGAAGCGCTTGGCTGCGGGGGTTTGCGGATATTGCTGGTGGTTGCTTCCGCTGCTATTCCTACTATTGGTTCTGTTGGCCAGCCGCAACGACGACGGTAATTATCTCTCTGCGTTCTCTACTTTCTTTAGTTCGCGAGGGCTACAGACGTGGCGATCTGTCACGGATGACAGGCGGCTTCCTCAATGAGGTTATTTCGATTCCAAAGAACACCGGTGACCTGTTACTCACGACGTCTTCTACTGGCTACAATAAGCTATCATCTGGAGTCAAGACGGCCGGAAGCTACATCAGGGCCGGGGGCAGCAATGTCGTTGATGGGCTGAAGAATCTATCAACTGACTTCACCGGTACAATCGGTGCTGCAGGAAATTCTTCGTACAATGCCGTTCACCGTGCCGTCGCCTGGCTTGGAAGAAAGATCTTTGCCTTCCCGGCCGCCATCTACCATTTTATTTCCGATGGCTCCAGCAAGGCGTACAACAGCTCGACAACAATGTTCTCATCGCTGTACGATAGCGTTGGGGGTTTCCCAGCAGCGGTCTTCAACGGCATCAAACACGGCTTTGGCTATGTCTACAGCGGTCTGAAGCATTGCTTCGGATATATCCACAACTTCTACAATTGGATCGTAAATGTCTTCCACGGTGGCTGGACTGGCTTCTATGACCTGTTCTACTCATTCTTCCGCGTATTCATTGACATCGTCCTCGGCGTTAAACGTGGAATGATCGCTTTCACCCACTACACATTCGACACGATTACGGTAATTAGGCTTGCTCTTGAATAACTTTCTCCTAGGATGCGGCTTCATCGATCTGGGCCTTCTTGCATTCGCCATCGACCCATAAATCTGAAAAATCTGAGATCTCTGAGAAGGCCGAAACTCACTCGCACAAGACAACTGAACAAAGTGGGTTGCAAGCTTTCAGCCGATATTTCAATTTAGCGCAGCAAAGCGGGATTGATGCCAAGTACCTTGATAGTATGATCACAAAAACGATCGAGGCTAAAATTGCTGCGGCCAAGGAAAAGGGCCTGAGCAAAGAAGATATGGCAAAACTGATCCAGGTTGAAATGGGTCAACATGCAGAAAGTAAGACCTTTAAATTGTCCTCAAACGTTGTTTAGAATATCGCAGCGAGGTCGATAAGAAGGTGTCTGTGCAAGTGGAGAAACTTGTTGAAGAACGTGTCGAGGCACTTCTGGCCACGATCGTCTCCGAACACTTGAGCAAATTGACCGTGAAGGCTGAGGACGTTGACCATTCCAAGATTGAGTTACTGGTCAAGAACGCTATGCGGAAATTCTACCTCGGTAAGTTAATAAATAATGGGGCCATAGCTAAAAAATTGTTTAGATAATACGGGATTGGCCGATTATGCTCTGGAATCTGCTGGAGGATCCGTGGTGACGACTAGATGCAGTGAAACATATTCGAAAGCCAGTCGATTGGAGCGAATCTATTCTATTCCATTGTGGTATAGCAACTATGGCCCGAGAACCGTTATTCAGGTTTGTGACAAGTGCCTTTTTTTGTTAATTGATTTTTAGCGCAACTCGCCGATCCTCAATCCTGGTGAATGCTGGCCGCTCAAGGGATCTGTCGGTTTCCTTACCATTCAACTTGCTCGTCCCCTTCGCATCACTTCCGTTTCTTACGAGCATGTAGCAGCTGATCTCACTCCAGAAGGACGTATCCTGTCTGCCCCTAAGGAAATTACGTTCTTCGTACGTTAAAGGCCCCTTGGGAATACATATCCATTTAGGCATACAAGGAAGTAAACGACGTGCAGACTCGCGTTAAGCTGGGAGATTTTGTTTATGACATCAACAAAGACCCGCTGCAGTTCTTCGAAATTACGGTAGGTTCACTCAAAAACGCAACATAAATCCACTTAAGAACATGCACTAAATATAATAAATCAACGATTTAGGTTGACCCCGGTTTTCCCGTGCTCTATCTCGAGCTTCAAGTTGATTCCAACTACGGCGAAGAATTCACTTGCCTATACCGACTTCGTGTCCACGGAATTCCGATCCTTGACAAACCACAATCTGAAGTTACTCCCGATGAACTTTAATTTTTTAAGTTATATAGCTCCCCATCCTTACCTGCCCTCATTACTTTACTGCCCACTCTCACTTCCGCCATTATCGGCTGCCCTACTTCGGGGTATTCTCACGGTTCGATCTCATAAGATACCCCCATCCCCCAATATTTTCCGTAGATTTTTGTTGTACGTCCCGGTGCCCCCCTTCGTTCTTCTAATAAATTTTTCGGAGGTTGCTATGCTACTTCTGTTTAATGGAGCTATAAAACGCCTCCAACTGCAAGATAATCACCCGGTGCGAGGATTAGAGACATTGAACCTAAACGTCGTCAGCACTATCCACCTCGGTAAAAGTCTGGCCCTAGTACGCGACAGCTGTCTAGCTAGCTTTGCTGAGTCAACGGCCAGCTGTGGTGACCATCGCTTACTTTTAGTCCCACCACTGGTGGATGCGCTCGCTCTCCCGGTTCCACTGCTGTGATATTTTTTGCATCATTGCTGGTCGGCGACGTGGCCTTAGCTCTTCATTGGTAGCATGAGGAAATCTTTCTCCTATATATCCCTGGGAGGACGACTCCCGGTTTGTCTTGAGACGGCGACCTCGACCCACTGCTTCCAGCGCTGGGGCTCCGCGCATGTTTCGGTTTTTTGTTCCCAGACATAGTGGGAGGGTATCGCTCTACCTATATAAAGTTAAATTCGACAGTGGGACAGCGTGAACTCATTGCGTTTCCTACCGTACATTGACATTTCTTGATACCGTAATAACGCCAGTTTGCACAAAAAAGCCCGGCCGTTCTGGCTTTGGTGCTGTTTTTCAAGAAAGACGCGTTTTTAGGGTGCTAACGCAACCTATCATTTTAAAAATTTTTATGCTCTACAGGATGGCCATATTGGTTTGGCTTGCAAATACTTGCATCGTTTTCTATAAGGCTTGAAAGATTGGACGAAAATTGCTAGATTTTCTGGTCCCGCTGACATCTCGTCGGAGATGAAGCGTGGTAGTGCAAAGATAATAAGGATCGGTTCCGATCTTTATAAAAGGTTTTTCTTAAACAATTTCTCAGATGTGGCGGCCTGTCGAAATTTGGTCAACCTCGAAAGTATAACTTATGGACTAGCACGTTACAGTAAGCTCCAAAATTCACGCGCTCTCTGAAAAACGACCATGGCAGAAACGGCAAGGAATATCTGTAAACCCTGATACCAAATAATGTCAGATTCGGTCACAGAGCCACCAAGAGCACCCATTTCCCCCCTACTACTTCTGCCAGCCACGTCGTGCCATTTTCGCCATAGACTGCCATGTTTATGCTTTGGAAGCTAGGGTGGCTTGAGGGGGGAAGTGTGCAGGCGGTTCTGTGGGGCAGGGATACATCTGGTGGATGCTCCTCGGGGTGCTCTTATGGGGAGAACCGGTCATAGGATCGATCTCCTTCCACACATTCTCCTGCTCCCCTCTTGGCGATCTTGCAGCTCGACTCTCGAAACGCCTCCAACGGGCTGGGGCTCCACCTCCTAGCCCCTCGTGGACTACCCAATTTTAGACGTTCATTCTAAATATTGCTGCTTATGGTTGGGCTGAGGGAGTTTTGGGTCGTCGGTAGATTTTGCTTAGATTAGTACAGTAACCTTTTGGACGCGCTACTATTGAAGGATGGCTTATTTTTAGCTAAACATGCAAGGTTTCTATATGTAATTATTAAATTAACAGTATTAATAACCTTATAACAAAGAATCTTGATGTAGATCCAAGGATACCCTCAGAACCCTAATGTGTCAAACCTCGAACCCTTCATGGTCTCTTTTCAGTCCAATCATCAACCCAATTTCCCCCGATTTCAGATGTGCAAAACTTGAATCAGTCGCGCAAGCTTCTTCAACAGTTTTCTCCCCTAACCACCCATCCACCAGAAATAAGGTCAAAACCCCGGTGGCTGACCATAGGCTAGCCGGGTTCCGCTGTAATGGCTGACCCTTCCTGGCCCTATCTCAGCTCACCATCACACTCATACTCCTATCCCCCCTTCCACACCCTCAGTACCCCACAGCCTGCCAGTATCGATGCTTTTCTATAGATTTATCTTATCTTGAGTGCTCTTAGTTGATCATTATACACAAATAACTTTCAGGCACATGTTGAAGTTCCTCATACTTGTCCTGCTCGTCTCGTTCGTCGCCGCCGAGGAGGAGCAGAAATTGAAATGGAAGGACGATGATGGCTTGGAAGTCAAGGTATTTTATTGGACGGGCTAGTTCGGCGGTTCAGTGATGAGGGATGTTTATGAAAAATTTTCTAGGCGTCTACTCGCATTTTCTCACGTAGCTTGCAGCATTTAAAAAATGCGGAAATATCTTTGATAAGCATTTATCAAAACCCGTTTCAGATCATCAAGCCCGTCAAGGCAGAGAAGTGCAAGCTGAAGTCACAGGAAGGCGACACCCTCGAGCAGTACTACCGATTGACCGACAAGGAAGGAAAGGAAATTGGAAGCAATTTCGGAAAGAAGCCGTAAGTTAAAAATAAAAAAAATAAGTGTACCGCTTCTTCAGATACACATTTACCCTCGGAAAAGGGCAGGTTATTGCCGGTATGGAGCGTGCTATGACTGGAATGTGTATTGGAGAGAAGAGGAAGGTCGTCATTCCGGGAGCTCTCGGATTCGGAAACAAGGGACGTGAACGGTGAGTTTGAGAGGAATTTTAGGAATTTTGCGAAATGTAGATTTCTTCATTTCTCAATTTATAATAAGTTTTTAGCGACAACATCGTTGAGGACCAGACCCTCTACTACACCGTTCAGCTCGTCGATCTCTTCCGCCCTAACCCCGGTGAGAAATGGACCGATGAGGATGGACTTGTTATTGAGGTCGGTATAAAATTTGTGGGAAAAGTGGGGAAGCAGCTAGATGTTGAGAAAGAGCCGTCAAAACCTGTTTTGCGAGTCTGGGTGCCGTTGAAAAAATTTCCGCGACAAACCCGGGACAATAGTAATGCCCCTAATTTCAGGTCAGCCACCAGATCCCCGAGTCTGAGTGCCGCAAGTCGGAGGTCGGAGACACCATCCACCAACAGTACACGCTGCACCTTGAAGACGGAACATTCGTTGACTCGTCGTGGTCTCGTAATGCCCCCTTCATCTTCCGTCTCGGAAACAATGAAGTTATCAAGGGAATGGATAGGGCCATGACTGCCATGTGCGAGGGAGAGAGGAGAAAGGTTCGTATTAAATTTATATAATCGCCTGAATTAATCGAAAATAGCTACAAACCACAAACAGTTCTAAAATAATCTTGCTCTAGGTCATCATCCCCTACGAACTCGGCTACGGAGAGGAGGGACGCCCGCCCCAGATCCCCGGAAAATCCAGGCTCTACTTTGACATCCAGCTCGAAAAGCTGATCAAGAGGGATGAACTCTAAATCAAAATCCCCCCATTTGTTTTTGTTGATCATTGTATTTTGTGTCCTTGTTCTTCCATTCTAGCGTTTGCTAAATGTTATTGATCCCAATCTGTTTCGGACACTCACATTTGCATACGGGGCCGCCATCGAATCACTTTACCAAATTGTAATTTAATTTAATATGTACTGCCTGATAAACTATAATGTCTTAATATAACTGTGACGAGGAAAACGTTGATCAGGAAAAACAATGGAGAAAAACAAAGAGGTGCATAGGAATTTACAATAACAGGAATTATACATAGATCCTTACGAATTCAAAAGAAAAAAAAAACAAATTATTTGTACTAATCACGAGTGATCAATTCTCGGTGGCAAAGGCAAGTAGTGTAAGCCGCCAACACATTACGAGCTTTCCGCTCCAAACGACGAGCTCGTACTAGACGTTTTTCGTATAAAGCCTTGTCGTTCAAGAACATTTCCTGATCAATTGGTTCCAATAACTGTAAGACCCGGCTCAGCTTTGCGATCATGTTCCCAACGCATTCTTGCTCACAATCAGTCAGAATCGGGCCAAAACGGAGCCCGAAGCGAAAGAACGTTTCCCGATGCTGGGTCAGCGAACGTATTCGCTCATTAACCTAAATTTCATAAAATGGAGACCGATAAACAGGGAACCGTACCTTCCAAGGAAACTCGGGCCTGTTCGCTGTGTGGTTAGGGTTACGTCTCGCGGCGACCAATTCCTAAAGTTGTTAAACGGGAAATGAGAACGACCGACCTCAGGCGAAGAATCGGATAGGGTGTCGCTATCGGACTCGCTGCTGTCATCTGCCTAAACAATTTTTTGAAAGCAAGGTTGAGATAGTTACATCGTTTTCCTGGGCAACCGGATTTCGCCAGGCCTCCTGGGCGGCCATCCGGTAGCGGTTCTGAAAATTGATGGTACTGAGTGCAAAAGTTGCAAAGGTCCGATTAATCAACAAAGTAATCTGGAACTTGTTGTGTGTCATTGAGTTAAAAAAAAAGCTTTATGTTATATTAGAGGTAGGGTATACACTCGCAGATACGGGCGTTATAAATGTCGTTGCAAAGCCTAGTGATTACAAATAAAATTCTAATTTTCTAAGACTATTTTGAGCAGTAAAAAGTTCTAGACACTCCTAAAGCCAGCTAACAATCAAAAGAATATACGTTGGCCAAGAGTGAGTAACGATATATTGAATTGGTTTTTCTTGTGAGCAAGGGATTTCGATGAACCCGGACCGGCAACGACTACAAGGCAAGCAGCCAGGCCACTCCCATGGCAACCGCAACCAAAAGTTTACAAAATCCCGGCGTGACATTGGTGACGTAAAAAGTTAAATAGACAAAAAATTTATTATAAAGGTTCGAAAAATAAGCGTTCATCCTAAAGTGGACCGGTTTTTCTGATGGCAATCTGGCGGATCGCTATTTCCTACAGTACTTTAATTAGGGAGTGATGAGTAAGTCTTGGAAAGCCGCACAACTTAGACTCCGGATGCGGAAAATGTTTTTATGAATGAAATGGGAGGAGAAAATCCTTTTCTCGGTTGATGGAACCCAAGAAAAGGAGTCAGATACCAGGAACGCAAAAAAAACAGGTGAAATAAAAAGAATGCCCTAGGGACGCCAGCTGCACAAACGAAATGTTTTCATAATTAAGGGAGGTAAATTTAAAGTCTAAGCAAAAGGGATTATTAAAGAGACTTGAGAAACGGGCGTTAACTTACAAAACTCGTCGTCAAAATTAACGTTTCTGTGGTAGTTGCATGGCCATTCAAATTGCTACATAAATACAGTCATAGCAGGTTAATATGAAAAAGATGATGGTTGAATTTTTAGAGCGTGAAGAATCGAAAATTTACATGAACTTCGTGAATCGACAAACTCTCTTGGTGAATATTGATGAAGTTCTGCTTACAAAAGAGGAAGAACTGCTTCCCTTCATGCCGCATCCAACACTTGTCTGGATCTTTTAAAAAAGATCCGAGAGTGGCCCGTGGTTTTTAGTTTTTGTATCTTTGATAAATCGTATTTGTGTTTATTGTGCATACCATTGTAATTCACTTCCAGCAAATTAACTTACAACGAATAAAAGTATTTGACTTTTTAATTGGCTCCTCGTTGCTTCCCTGTTGTTGATAACAAAAATTTTTCGGCGATCATCCTTATAATCGCTCCCCATATACTTAAATGTAGTTGAAGCTCGACAACCATTAAATCCATCGCTTATTGCTTTAGATTTGCTCCCCCTTCCGATTGCCCAATATGCCGCATTTCCGCTCATAAAAGGGCTTCCTCTTAATATCCGGCGATTCAAAGCACAATAAACCTCTGGGAATTCCCCCTATAGTCATGACAATTGATTTCCACATCAAAGACCCGATCAGGTTTTAGATGGATTTTTTTATAGACTCAACCGTCCCCAATAAACCTCTACAACAAAAACGAAGCGTTTTCCTCGTCGTCGAACCTGCCTTGTTGGGTCCCTCAATTTTTCCATTATGGCTTCAGAAGCCATGTGGCATCGACGACCCCCCGGTGCAGCTATGCAAATAAGCGACGGACTCCCCAAAATTTCGGTAGAATTCCGATAGATCTAAACTATCCGAATTGTTGAGCCCAATTTTATTGGTTCTTCCTACAAACTATCGAAATTATTTAGCGCGCGTTGCTTAGCGCCACCACCTTCCCTTTTTTGCACTGGCCCCTAGCCGGACTAAAGCCCAAAGCATGAATGCCCTTACGTTCCGCTTCCTTTGTTGTTTTTTGGTTGTTCTTCAAAAACACAAAACCTTTCTAGCGCGTTCTCAAGGACATGGACTTATGAATCGAGATTATGTCATTGGTTCGACATTATTGGAGATGCTTGCACAATTATCGGAAGCTAATCCAACTTATTGTTGTTTTTATGTTAATATATGCATTCCATCGATATCATAGGCCACCAAAAGTGATAGCAAAGGTGAACTAAAAAGGTTCTTGTACGAGCTCGTTTAGAAATATATTAGTCCCGAATGTGCGTGTGTTGATGATGACGGTCAAGAGTATGACTTTTGTTATGCACTTCCGGAAACAGGAGCATTGGGCAAACGATTTAATTGTTCTTATTTAACGCAGTTAAAGGAATTAGGTAAATAATGTCGAGCCGTTTTTCAGAAAAATTATTTCAGGACTAGTGCCTGAAAGTAAAACTATTGATTTGGCGTCGGAAGAAATGCCTGATCCTGTATTTGTTACTGCATTTTCCGATAATCATTGGGATGAAGCAAAACGGATGGTATTAAAGGCTATTAGACACTCAAGACCCCGTAATAGATGTCGCTGGTCCGATTATACTGGCCTAAGCAACGAATTATCGTCTACAGTCTCGGAATTTCTGAATACACCCAAGATTACATCCGGAAGCAGTGTAATGTGGAATTGAGGTCTTGGATTTTGACGCCATCATTCAATGGTATTGCAGAGAATTTAATTTTAAAAAATATCCAAAATATGTCTCCCAACTTTTCGAGTATCGATGGAAACCGATTATAATTGCGGTAGGTAACGGATTTACTAAAGTATCTTCTCTCACATTAGGAAACCCTCAACGAATTCGGTGCTATTTGGTATATGGATAGTTCGATAACATTTAAGAAAGCTGATTTGTCACATGTTTATCAGGTTTGTTCTTTTTCGCGTTTTGGGTACATCCGAACCGGAGTTTTTGGGAGCAGGATTAATTTTAGTCATACCAAATGTAGGGATTCAGATTCAGCAAGGCCCTTTTTCAGTTAGTGACGTGTCGAAGAAACCAAAATCCGGTGCAACCACTGCCGTCAATAGCACAACGGGATATTCGAGAAAACACAACCGCCCATGAGTCCGGTTGGGATCAAAAGCAATGGCAAGAAAATGTGAAAGATTGTCGAAAAGTAGGCCGGAAGTCGAAAATTTTAACATGCTGTTCTAGGCTGCCTATTTATTCCACGGTTATACGGGTCACGGCATTTATCCGGCAACTTCTCAGCGTAAGAACGCATTTAATTGTATTATAAGTTGCTTAGATGTCTATGAATATTTTCCAACCAATTTCAAAGAGATTACAAAGCCTAAGGCAAAAATGTACGAAGCGGGTTTTATATTTGCGGTAAAGACGAGTGATACGGTGGAGGGTATTTTGAAATGGTAATTTTAAAACCTTTTAAAAAATTCTTTGCTTAGGTATGTGTTATGTGCCCTTGAAGATAGTTGTATGGCACCAAGGGGAGTCCCCGGAATTTCGCTAGGGTGTCAATTTGGAAATGACCGATTTTCGTAAGTTATCACTAACTATATATCAAAAATGACCCCAGTTCCTTTGCGAAATGCCACCGCTACGATCAATCTATCGTCAACCTCCTAGCAGCCAATGCAAATCATTACGATCGCCATTATTATGTTTCTGAAATCGTTGACTTTTTCAATGTGGTGCGTGGTCCCGGCCTGCCTTATAAACTTGACCTCAGTTGTGACGTAAAGAATTGATAAATAGCAATTTATAAATAGATTTCATTTTCGTTTCTTGAAGCATTGAACACCAGTAAGTGAATAAGCACTATAAGAATCACGGCTCTTTGGAACACAGTTCTGGTCACGGAAAAAAAACGAGGGTGAAGGATTGGGCAAGGGGGCAAGGCGGAGATTGAGAACGAGCAAAAGATAGGGAATACATGAGCGAAAGACAGTAAGGAAGAGTTAGTCTTCTTCTTGTTCGATGACACATTGCTTGATTTTTAGTCGGAGGGGCTTCTTCTTTTTTGGGTCCTAATTCGAAACAAAGTTTATAATAGCTATTGATGCACAAACCCGGATTTCCACTTGTGAATCATTGACTTGGACTTGCAGCCGAAGTTTGTTAGGAGTAGGCTGATCATCTTGAATGAAAGCTGACAGATGGCTGACAATCTCATCCTCCAAAATTAAATCCATTCTGCTGGCATTCAACTAAAAAACACATTTCAAAAACAAATAACATCCTTACATTCAGAATTGAAATCTGTTGATCAGCCGGCGAGAAAAGCGTGAATTGAATCTGCGGATCAGATGCTGGCTGAGGTGGCTAAATTAATTTAGTTTTTTCAAAACATTTTATTTGATACCAGGCTTGGTGGTGTTGATTTGTAGACATCGCCTCTCATCAAGCCGAGCTCTTGTAATAAAGAAAACCTAAAAAAGATTGTATCAAATGGTGTTAGGGCAAGCTACCTTTCTGATTTCCCAATAACCTTCAGATTGTTATCAGCCACGTTGATGATGACAGCAAGATCCTGGAGGTTCGCCGTCATCGAATTGCACTACAAAGAAAATATAGCAAACAAAAGATCCCATACTTGTTCGGCCATCAACCTTTTATAGTGCCGATCATCAGCGATCTGATCATCAACAGCAAATGCTTCCATTGCTTCTTCTAAAAAAATCTGGATATCACAAAAAACGTTTTACATACCGGCCGGTAAAAAATCATCCATCGGCAAATCGGAAGCGATGACACTCATATCATCATCAGAGACATCAGTACGAATGGACATTGTGTCAAAGTTTGAGGGATCTGTCATGTTTTAAGGTTACTTCGAAATTGTTCATTTCCCTTACCAATCTCGCTCGCCTGATCGGCGCTGTATTCTTTAAACACCACTTCTTCCACCACTATCCGATCCCCGACGGTTCTTATTTCAGTATGTTTCTTGCCGGCTTCCAATTTGACACCAGGCAGTTCGATGGGTGGGGACGGGCTGAGGTTTGCTGAAAAAGGTTATTTAATTTCGCATTCCGCAATTGTCTTTCGGATCCGACGCCTAAATTCTAAGATCGGAATTTCGAATCCTTGCGAGATTCCGACCCAGTCACCTCCGGAATGGCACTCTACCAATATTTGTGGACACTCAAGTACGAAAATGGACATTCCCCGAAGGGGCGGTGACCCATCTGATGAACCCGGAGGGGATCAAATTACAGACACCCCTGCTCTAGACGGACATCTTTCATATTCACGTCGCCGCTACGGGAATCTCCTCATTAAAATGGATATGTTTTGGTCAAGGGAATTGTTATTCCTAGTTCCTGGTTTCGTAAAGTTTTTCGTTGTTTTTTGTTGTTTCAACATTCATATTAATTTTGCGCGGTTTATGCTAATAATAGAATTACGGAAGAAAATTATTTTCTACATAATGGTTAGCCAGAAAACTAAAATTTACATAAATTTATTCCGGGGCTTCATTAAATTTCCATATGTAGATTTAATCAAGCTCCGTGCAACCTTTAGCAACAAGTTATTGAGATTTCGCCGCTCCAGAACGTCTTCAGAAAGTACACGCAACCGTATACCACACGCGGATGCACCCCTCCCCCACGCGCAAGATGCGCCAATTCGCGCGAGAATTTGTCGAAAAAAACGGCGGACCGGGCGGTGTCCCCCTTTGAGGCCCGAAATCGGCTTATAGCCTCCAGGCGTACCCCCTCCAATGAACAAACAACCACTCACCCACCCTCTTCTTCCTCCCTGACACACAGACACCGTCAACCCAACCGATTGTTCCGTGTTTTCCTCCGTACGGGTTTTTTATAATGCAAAAATCATTTTTTTTTATTCAGACTAATAAGCTTTGATTTTGGGGCTTAATCGTCATTCAAAGTCAGATGCTAACTTTTGACGAGCTAGGGTTACTGTAGGTTTTTGGGGAATAGCTTCAGTAACTGCTTTTTTCTAAACCCTGTTCTAAAATTTCCGCTTATTCAGAGAAGCTTCGATTTTGAATTGCAGCAATGATGCATCGGGATACAGTAACTTAACGGTTACTGTATGTTTGATTTTGAGCATTCACTTCTGAATCCCGGATTTCCCATGGTCAGCGCATGGCTCCTGGAAGGCTCCCTCCTTTTGGATAATTTTCGATTTTGGTGTTGAATAGCTATAAGGATCTGAGTATCAAGTTATAGCTGATTACTGATATAAAATTACTGTAGGTTTGAACTGCGCCTTCACTTCTAAATCCTAGGCGTTCACATCTGAAAATCATGTCCTGATGTCACCTTCTATCCCACGGTTCATCAAATGACACCAACACTCAAGCTATCCTTTGTCTTCCCCATCCGACTTCCGCATACCACCCTTTCTGTTTTGATCCAGACAAAACTCTCCTATTTCTCACGTTCAAACTGTACAACCCCGATTTCCAGAAGCCAAGCGTGATCCTCCTCTTCCCCATCTCCAGAGAACTCCAAGGCCCCCGAGGCGAGGGACGCAGACTTTATAATTCGAGGGCTCCCCCTCTTTGAGACCAATTCGAGTGCTTATGTGTTGACCGTGTGCCCCAGAGTGCGCAAATCTTTCTGTCTCTACCACCACCCCGAACGTCTCCAGTCTATGCGGCCTTCCCCCACATCCACCCTTCTGGCCCACAGCATCTGTTTCCGCGCCGTCCACTTCATTTGGTAATTGCTACAACCACCAGTATAACATTACTTCTAGACCGCTTGTGTCACTACACCCTTAATTTATCACTCGATCTATACAAAAAGTGGTAAGATGTGAATACCTTCATCACTCTTTTTAGTACCAATGCCTTGGCATTCAAATTTCCCGAGAATCGGGTTAATTTTACTACTCTGCTGCTCTCTAATTGAAGCTTCATTATGCCCACCGACAATTCAGGTAGTTTCATTCTCTGAAAAATCAATTTAAATTATTTTTAGGCACCCTGCACCTGTACTTCCACAAAATACCAGACCCTATCGGTGGTCTGCGACAAAGCAGCGTCACTTGCAAATGTTCTGGAATCGGTACAAGTCCCAGATATGGTAATTGAAAAGCTGATCATCAGTAATACGCCCATAGAAGAGGTAAAAATAATCAAAATTAACTTATACTGTCGCTTCAGCTCCCAGCTCTTGCCTTCTCAGACCTAAAGATTCGCCGTCTATCGTTCCGCAATAATGGAATGTTTACGATCAACCCAGATGCCTTTGAAGGATGGCTAGCAGAAAATCTAGAAGAGCTGGAGATTCGAAGCAATTATCTTGATCATATCCCGCAAGTCGGCCTAACAAAGCTCACAAGTCTGAAGGTATGCCAATACATGGTTTCCGAACTTTTTCTTAGATCCTCTCATTATCCGACAACCTCATCCGGGAAATCAGCGACAACGCATTTTTGTCGTATCTGAGTCGTACGGCCATCACCAACTTGGACCTTTCCGCCAACAACCTAGCGGAGCTACCGGTTCAAGCATTTTTAGGCTTGGAGTCTTTGAAGCAGGTTTGACAAACCTATTATACCACAACTTCATTTTTTTCAGCTGTCCTTGGATAAAAACAGCTTCAAACACATTCCATCAACCGCTTTGGAAAATATTCCGTCACTAGAGGAGCTGAATTTGAGCGTTAACCAAATTGAATATGTTGGAGAGAATTCGTTGCCACTCCCGCTTTTGAAATCCCTAAGTCTCGAAGTGAACCAGGTAGCCTATCAGAAACTACATAAATCTTCTGCTGAAATTCAGATCCGTGAAATTGAGCCCGAGACTTTCGAGACGGTCCCGCAGCTCACTTACCTTTATATTGGAAATAACTTATTCGCCAATATCAACCCGGATACTTTCTATTACCTGAAGCAGTTGAAGGTTTTGTCAATGAGCAACAACAAGGATATCTCGGAAATCAAGCTGGACAGTGAGTCTAATTAGTGGTATCCAGATACCTTCAAATATCTAGGCTTCCAATATCTCCCGATGCTGATTCGCCTTGAAATGTCCGATTGCTCTTTGACAAATATCGTCCCACAGGCACTACATAAATTCTCAAAAATTCAAGTGCTGGTTTTGAGCCGAAACCAATTGACTGGGTTTGGCCAAAACAAAATCACGATCAAAAATGTTTTAGCATTGCTGCATCGACTTTCTCCGCACTTTCCGAGCTGATTACTGTGGACTTGAGCTCAAACTCAGTAATTTCTTATATCGAATCTCCATAGGTTGATTCAGATCTACAATGTGGAAGACTTCGCCTTCAGCCAGCTTCCATCCTTAGAACATATGGATTTGAGTGGAAATCGGCTGGAAAATCTGCCTGCTCATATTTTCTACGAAAGCTTTGTACACAAGAAGTCGCCTAGGCACCGGACTTTGTTCTTGAATAGTAAGAAAGCTAGAGAAATTGTAATTGAGTTACAGATAATCCTTGGAAATGCGATACGCGTCTTCAATGGCTACGCAAGTTCGTCCGCGAAAATGGAGATATTTTGACGAGTTTGCCAGGAACCCAGGATGCCAGGTTAGTTAGAGTTTCTGAAGATTTCATGATTGCATCATTTTCCCTTCGGATATAGTCTTTCAAATTGTTCTTATCTCCCCGTAGGCGTTCTTTCCACAAACGCAAGCTTTGCTTTTGTTCGTCATCAAGAATGGCCCAGTCTGTCAAGGGAGCGTGAAAAGCCTGTCGTCCCCCCATACTTGAGATGGATCGTTGAAAAAGGCTGTGGCTTGTGTATGGTAGAGAAGGAGGGGGGAGCTGCTTGAGCAGATTCCTAACACACCATCTACAAACAAGGCCCTAGGGGTCGGGGTGGGGGGGGTGGTAGGGCTATTATGGAGTTGAGAGCTCTCGGTGTGTATGTGTTTGGGGCCATACCATCTGTGAGAAGAGAGCTTCACTCCAAAACATTCCGTTAAGCAGTTTGAGTCAAATAACGATGGACAGTCTGGGAGAAGGCGATTTTTAACAAGGGTACTTGACCTTAGAGTTCGAGGTGTTCGCCAGGGGAGAAGAATGGAGTTTAGAAATTGGGTGCATTAAATTTTTATGCCGAAATGGAAGTTAATTTAATCTTTTCTAGTCTTTGAAAACGGATAATGTAGGACCTTAGGCTTTTTCACGACGATTATTACCTTAGGTTCTTCTAATAGACAACCAGAACTGCTCTTTTAAAATCAGCTGAGGGCACTTTAGAGGGAACTTCTTATAGAATGGCTCTTATATTTTATTCAATTGGTTGAAATACCCTAGAAGAAGGGGGGAAATTTGATGGATTTTGATCAATTTTAGCAATTTTGCCGGTTGAAACCGCCACTAACTACGTCTACAAAAAAATCTTTAGACTTTGAAAACTCTAACTTTAATTTTCAACTTTTTACAGGTTCAGGCGTCTAATATTTCAATTTACCTAATCGCCACCAGGGGGGTTGTTACAAGGGATTTTATCAAAGAAAATACGAGATTACCGCACAACTACACCCCCGTACCATGCTAAAGTATGGGCAACATCCATGACTCGTTTCCAGCTCTAGCACCCATAAAATTTGACCCCCTAGGTGCACCTCCTATTTGCCTCCCATCCTCCCTATCCCTCGCCCTCCCCCAACTATCCTGTCCACCTAAAAGTTTAGATGCTGGTCCCCGGCAACCCTGCGAGGCTTGGATATACGGCAGACGGATCCTGTTCTCCCAGCCGGCGTCAGTCAAAACGGGCCGAAGGAGATGCGGAAATATGCAACGGTCCGCTGACTCACTAGAACGTGATCTCGACGTTTTCAGAAACCCCCTCCAACCCTGTATGGGCAACCACTGGAGGCAAATTCGACGAAAGCCACGACACAACAGCTCGATGTCTCACAGGCCAATTTGTTGATGCTTGTCGTTGGTGAGGAGGGCTCAAAACAAGCTTAAACAGGGTCTAGTCATCCGCCCGGGGAAAATTTAGATCGGAATGATTTTTGCATTATTTAAAAGCTTTTTAAAAAGTGAGAACACAATAGGGTATTTTTATCTCCCTCGAGATTAACAATTTTGGAAAATCAAATTGGAACTTAGCTAGATATCGAAATAGAAAGCTAACAATTATCCGACTATTGACCCAAAAGCCGCGAAATTTATTGTATTCGTACCCCCTTTGAAGTAGCATTCCCTAAATTCAGTCCCCAACATTGCAAAAACAGCGCAACCGAGAAGTCCCAGGAAACTCTCTCCACGATCCGTTGACCTATTATTTCACACAGCAAAAAAAGAAACACCATCGCCTGTACGGTCCACACTCACGTTAACGACCCTTTCCCCCCATCGACCTCCAAGGAAAAAGCGTCGATTTGCAGGCATCATTTTCGGCTTCGTCGCGCTGGCGGCGATAGTGATCATCGCGACGACCTACATCAAGCCGCGCTTCGAAAAAAAGGTGATCTCAAAAGAGGGGAGTGGGAGGTTGACACGGCCGTTACAGACTCCCACATCCTATCTGAAGACACCGTCCGTCGATTCGGCTTTTTCGACGGCACTTTCTGGGGCGAGCATCATGGGCGACCCATATCGGCATCACCATTCCGCCACCAATTCCAATGTGTTTTTGAACCGTCCTAGATATTGGTGGTTCTAGCTTACCCTGAAAGCTCATGCCCAAAATGTAAAGTAGCTCAAGGGTTATATATAACTAGAGCTGGCGTTATTCAATCCGAATCGACTCTGAAACCTGGCGATAAAATTAAGCTTCCTCATGTTAGAAATTTCGAAATTTTTGGATGTAAAACATCAAAATGTGCCTTTTCTATGTAATTGCTGAGCAGTACCGCTTCGGAGCTAATTTTTGCATACAAAAATTGGGAAAATTAGATAAGAACGGGATTCATTCAAACGCCACAGTTTTGAAAGTAAACTTACTTTGAATAGGCCCAGCTCTAAGAATGAAAATAAGGTCGCAATCACTTTCCATCCAAAAAGCCTTTCAAAAACATGACCGACCCATCCATCGACAGACTTCCCTGCTCTATCAGCTCGCAACTAGCCCAATAATCAAGCCTCCTCATCCTAGCCATCCATCCGAAAAAGTAGTCCCCAGTCCACCTGACCGTTCTTTGGAATGCATAGTAGCCGCTCGGGGTCAATTAACGCCGGCCGGTTTTCTCGCTTTCCCCCCAGCGACTGCGGGCTAGCCCCCGAAATCCCTTCCTTCATAACTTCACAGAATTTCCCGAACTTCCACACTCCTTTAATCCCAATTTCCACTCCCCCGCACTTTCTTGTGATAAATTTTTATGGTGGGGGATTTGAGTAGGTGTACGGCGTGGATGTGACCGGGGGGTTGGAGGAGCATCCCCAGAGGAACAGGTTGAATATTCCGGCTAGCTCCCCGGCTTGCGCATCCCATCCGTTGTGTCTGCCCAAATCCCCGAAAATCGCCAGCCACCGAGTTCCCAAATCGATGGCCCTGACCAGTCCCTTATATCCAGCTTCCCATCCCTTCGCCCCCTTTTATCCAATACTGTCCATGAGCTTTTGTGATCTCGTCAATTTGTCATAACAGTTATTGTGCAATAATTATTTTTTGTATTTGTATTTTGAAGTAAAGGTTTTTTGAATTTGACGTTTTCATTTTTTAAATGTGTGAGGAATTTTTGTCTTGGTGAAAAAGGCGGTTTTCGAAAATCCTTCCGCTTTGGTTTCAATTTTCTAAATATAATTTTGTACTATCCGATCCCGTAAGCCTATTTATAGTTCCACCCACTTTAGTCAAAGGAATATTCATCTTTCAACATCTAGTAACTTTAATTCGAAAAAATGTAACGAAAAAATAAAAACGTGCTAACCAAAGCCAAGACACTATCGCTACCGTACGGAAAACGGCCTATTTGCTAATTTATCTAGCATGAATTTATATATTTCCTTTTTATTAATTTTTAATTGGATCTGTTTATAGTTATACTGCTTTAACTAGCGTTAATTCTACTCCAAACCATACCCTTCACACATCGTATTCCAGCGGAAGTTTCATTGCCACTAGCCTACATTGGCTATTCTATACAACCATCCTCATCTATGTAGTATCTCGACCTCAAAAAACTATGCCTATCCCCTTTCCCACCTTTCCACCATTCGTACTATACTTATTATTCTCCCTCGTGTATACATAACCAGTTTCCCCCCGGGATTGCTTGGGGTCAAAAGTGAAGGTGGGTTGTTGAATAGAAGAAACAAGTGCTCCCCCTCACCAGTCTCCATGTCCATTTAATTGTAGTTGAGAGTCTTTCGCATCCCCCCCCTTGACTTTCACCACCATCCCGCTGCTCCGGATCTCCCGCCGCGAGCTGAGGAGGGGGAGCGCCGTTTGACCTATTTGAGGGCCAGGGGAAAGCCTTTCCCTCTCTCTACCATCCACCACTTCTTCTCCCCTTCTTCTAGCCCGCAATCAGATCAATCAACCATCCTAATCCTCACTACGACTACGCCACGCCCGAAGCCTCCCTTCAACCCTTATTTCTTACGGTCCTGAATTTGAGGGCCCCCGTAATTTACCTCTTGAATATCCCTGCTGCAAGGGTCACACTTTTGACCGCGACACCTGCCCCCCAGTCTCTCACGCCCTTGCCCCACCCGGAAAACCGGTTACTGTCCTTCGTATCCGCCCTACCATAAACGGTTGCCGCCAAGTCCGGCTTGGCCCAGATTGGATTTCCCAGATCTCCAGCTAGTTTTTAGCCTAATTTTTGATTCGGCTCAATTATTGGGGAAAATAAATTTATAGCTTCTTCTCGCTTTTCACGTCTATGCTTTTCTTTTGACTATCCGTATAATCCTTCTCTTTCTCTCTCTCTCTCTCATTTATTTAGGATTCAAAGCTCGTCAAAAAATTTATCTTGCAGGGATCTAACTCTCCCGCACTTTTTAATTAGCATTCTCTTTTGCCTGTTAACCCTATATTGGATTTTGATGCTCAGCTCTTCGATTTTTTTACTCAAAAGCCCTTTCTTATCCAGTTTTTAGGATCCCCATCGTCGTCACGCCAGATGCTGAGGCGCCATTGGCGCATTTATGCGCATCATGAAATCCTCCAATACCTACTGTTTCTACTTTTATTAATCCAGCTGACCCTAGCGGAAAACTGCCCCCTCTTACCCCCATTATGCCGATGCGTCGAGCTAGACAATCGATTAAAAATCAGCTGCCAAAATATGAACCCAAATGACGTCCTGCGGGCTCTCAGTGGCCGACCCATACAGCAACTTGAATTCCATAACTGTACACATCCCCTAAATCAGCAAATACCTAATATTCCGTTGAAGAAGATGGTCCTCAAAAATTGTCTATTGGAGAAAATACCCGAAAATGTGAGAAACCTAACCTTTTCAACAATGTGGTTTTTTTAGATATTTTCGTCTGTGGCTTATACATTGGAAGATCTTAATATGGCCGATAACAGATTTACTACTGTGCCTAAGCTTGGCATCATGCCTCACCTAAAAATGTTAAACCTTGATGGCAACTTGGTATGACTTAACTTTCAATTGATAATCAAGAATTTAGATTGATGATATTCATGAGGATGTATTTTTGGAAGTGCCTAATTTGAAAATATTACGACTAGCCAACAACAAAATTTGCGACCTCTCTGGGTAAATGCATTTTAAACCTATCGCTAATTGCATTTAGGAATGCCCTTAATGAAACTAAAAACTCGCTTGAATATTTGGACCTCGGTTCAAATTGCCTGACGTCGATTCCGGCGGCCAATCTGCGGAATTGCATTAAATTAGCGTTTTTGGACCTTTCTGGAAATCAGCTAACACAGGTATGAGCCGTTTAAAATATGATAATATTTTTTTAGATCGGAAAAATGCAGTTCATGAATCTACCCAATTTGCGGGAAGTTCGTTTGAACGGGAATCAAATCGAGCAAATCGACGGAATGGGCTTTTTGAATGTGCCCAGGCTCCAGATTCTCAAGCTCAACAACAATTCATTGGCAATTTTTGATGCGAATTGGCTGCAGGCATTCAAGGAACTTGAAGTGCTTGATTTATCAAATAATCTTTTGGAAAAGGTAAGCTAATAATAACATTCAAATTAAAGCAATTTTAGCTTCCGCCGATCAAAGACCTGACAAGATTAAAGCAGCTTCGCTTGGATGGCAACAAAATTCACACTATCAAAACCCTAACATTCTTCAATTTACCATCCCTGCAACTTCTCAGCCTCCAAAACAATTCTATCGACCTGATTGCAAAAAATTCGTTCGATTCACTCGACTCTCTTCAAGCCCTAATCTTGGCCAATAATTCCCTCGCAACGCTTGGTAAGTCTTTTTTCCACAAAATTACCCTAATTTCCTTGCAGAAAAAGGGATCCTTGATGGGATCAAGAATTTGAAGCAGCTGGACTTGCATCAAAATCTGTTGACCGATCTTGGGGATACGCTTCATTCAATTCCGCAAGGGACTTCATTAGATTTTTCGAAAAATCGATTGACAAAAATAGCGCCGGTAGGATATTTGCTCAAATTTCTTGATATTTTATGATTTTAGGATGCGTTCCAAAATCTAATCAAGCTGTATTGGTTGGATCTCTCGGATAATCTATTGGAGCACTTCGATGACGGACTATTTGGGCAGAAGCTGGGAAACTTGATTATAATTAGTAAGTGAAAAGGGATAGTTGCTAACTTTTCTATAGATAATCAACTAAAATGCGACGAGTCTGTGGGAGCGTTTATGAATTATTTACTAAGCAGCAAAGCACGCGTATTTTTCCCGTTCCAGCCAAAGATTTTGTGTGCAGGTATGAACTAGTTTGCAGAAGAAAATCATAATTGCGTTTTAGGTGCCGGAAATTCCGAGGCCGATTTCAAAGATCTCTTGATCAACAGTGCTGCGGAAAGGTCAAAGAATTTTGCGGTCAATATGGGAGCAACACTGTTGCAAACCGACTCGATCCCACAATCGGCTGGTGGACCAAGGTATCGTGCTCAGATTTTAAAAATGCTACCTTCAAGGCTAAACCCGTAAATGACCTTTTAGTCACCCCATCCCACAAAATCAACTAGCCGGAATGGTGGAACACTCAAAGAGACGCCTGAGTCAGCTATCCGATCCGGAAATTGAGGCACTGATTCGGGCGATACCTAGTTTTATGGTGAACGTACCCGGGCTTGGAAATGTCGATATCAGCAAGGTATGAATAGAGAACAAAATAAATAACTATCTTATTTAGGTGGATCCATCACTTCTAAAATATGTCCTAAAAGGAGGATCAATACCTGGTGTTCCTAAGGATGCGACCAATAAAATCCTTGAAGAGATGATACAAAAGTTCTTACCAAGAGTAGGCTCTACGATGGAAACCATACGTATATTTCAGGCAAATGGCGCGACAGTAGAACGAAAACTGAGTGTCCCTTCGGTGTATGGCCCGAGAATGGCAGAAACTGGTGTAGCAAATACGTTACATTTGCCAGTATCACCTCTGAGGCACACACCAGCCGGTGATCCGGGCAAAGCCATGCAATTAATGAGCTTACTACCGCCCGGCTACAATATTTCTAAAATCCCACTCAGCGTTGTACAGGTAGGAAATCATCGCTCAAACTTCACTATCGATCTTTCAGGCTATGGCTAACGATCAAATCCCCGATATATCAATACTACCCCAAGATTTAAAAGATTATTTGCAGCTACATGCTGATAAGTTGCTTGAAGTGTTTGCTAAGCCAAAGGTAAGGGCTTCGATCACGTGTAAAATTTTTAATTTGAGAATAACGTGACGTTGGACGAGATTTTGGCCAAAATCCCGAGCTTCAATCGAACAAAACTCGAGACATTTGAGCCGTATGATATTAATGCTATTTCCCATGAGCTTATTCATGAGGATGATTATGATGAGAAGGTATTTTTCATGCCTACAATCCCATTACTGATTTTTAGGCTAAATCTACAAAAGTCTACATCTCTATCTTCCTAATTATCGTCGGAATCGTGACGATTGTCGTCCTCGGCTTTTTATATGTGCATGTGGAAAGAAGATCTCGACATCGTGTTGCTCTCCAAATTGAAAATCCTCTAAGACTCTCATATAACAAAGATTAGCATTCCATCCCCCCCCCCCAATCAATTGCTTTAGTTCCTAGACCAAAGTTTATTAGATCTTACCCCAATACCCACGAACTTGCCCACAAATTGCTTCAGAGTTTTATTTGCTCAAATATTAGTATTATATTCAATATATATTCTTGTCTTTCATTATGCTAGTTCATTTTCTAGTAAATTGCCAAATGTTTTTTGTTAGATTTTTTGCTTGCCCGCCACCCCACTCAAACTAGTCGTGCCTAGCCCCCCGGTACTTCCGTGTGTTGTATTTTTTGCTCAAATCCCGCCATTCCATTGCATATTTGCCGCTTGTTTCTTGCTTTCTATTGTGAATACAGGGTCCCGTTTTTTGTGGATAAATATTTGTGCTTAATTATTAGTATGGCATGGTGATTGGATGAGTGTGTGAGTGCTTGGGGAAGCCGGGGGTATATCCGGTGAGGGGGGCTTCCGCGCGATTGTCAGGTATATGTGTGGACAGTGAGGGGATGACCTCCAAAACCAGATTCTAATCGTTGAGGCTAGTAGGCCAAACCTGTCTTACCCGAATATTCGCCTGGTGCGTGTCAGTAAATATGTGGATTTTGATAGGGAAAAATTGGAATTTGAAATGGTATTATAGGGGTTTCCGGAAATTAAAGGTGATCCAGAGGTATTTTCAACTGTGAAGCCAAATTTTTTAGCAAATACGATGGAAAAATACCGATTTAGGGAGGTCAATGCATTAATGACACGTTGGTGGTGATGGTGCATTAATGACTTAAATGGTAATTGTGATGTATACAGCTATACTGCCTCGCATAAGGATTGCAGATACACACATAAGCTACAAAACTTTCCGGTTGAAAAGTGATGATCCTATTGACAACCGCAAACAACCAATCTTAAGCCACCCCGGCATCATGATCATGATCATGACCTAATCCCCCAACACCTTTTCTCACCCACCGAGCTTCCCGCTGTCATTCCACGACCCCATTTCAAGGCCAGTTATTGTTTTTTATGTTAATCAATAGCCAACGAGAGACAGAGAGATACAGTGGCCAGGGTGTCAAGCCGACGGGTCTACGCGCGGCTTGTGGTGGTGCGCATTGAGGTGGAGGTGGGTGAGATATCCGAGCCTTTGGGCAGGGTGGAGGGGCTGACCCAGTTGTGAGCAAGGGCTCTGTCGGCTATTCGTCCTTTTCAATCCTCCCCCTCCCCCTCTCCCCTCCCTTCACGCCCAATACGTACAAAGAACTATTCCCAAATTTTTTCTGTCGTCTTTGAAAATGGTGCCCCTATTGGGCCGATTTATATTTGTATTGCTAATAATCCCGGGGATTTATTGTTGCCCGGAGATTGTAAAAGCTCTATGTCAATGCGGTGAAGTGACGGGTGGGGTGGTATTGGATTGTTCCGGCCAAGATGCCAGCCGGGTGGTACAGGTGGGTTTTTCCATACCCTGTATTAACACTTCTTTTTCAGATTCTCAAACAATATCAAAACGGCCTCGGCGTCATTCAAGCCTTGAACCTGCAAAAATCGCAATTAAACCATCTGCCATCAAACTTCTTTGCGGGACTCTACATTAAACGACTCGATCTAACCCACAACAATTTGACAACTATCGATGATCATGCTTTCGAAAAAATGGAACCAGTCCTGCAGGTAACCGCAAATTGTGTAAGCAAATTCAACATATTTTTAGGAGCTTCTTCTCAATCACAACAACCTACATAAGTTGCCTTCTGTATCCCTGGCTCCTTTAAAATCCGTCATGCGCATCGATTTTTCGAATAACTCCCTGACGGAACTGGAAGCGAGTGACGCTCTACCTAGATTGCCAAAGGTTTTATCGATCTAAGATAAAAATTTCATATATTTTTAGCTCTTTGACATCAATCTCGGCTCCAATAAAATCAATTCGGTACACAAAGTGGTGTTCGAGAACATTAAGGATGTCGTCCAATCAATCAATTTGGGACATAATGAATTGAAAGCCGTGCCGTCATCAGGTTTGCCAAAAGTCAAGAAGAATTATTGATTTTTTTAGCCATTCGGGGCTTCAAGCAACTCCAAGCCCTCCACCTACACCACAACAACATCAGTGCCTTGGACAACCTGGCGTTTCTGAATATTCCAGTTTTGAATCTACTAAACCTGGCGAATAATAATATTACGGAAGTTCGTCCTCAGGTTAGTTCTAGTTTATTTTCGCGAATATGGTTGTTCCAGGCTTTCCTTAATGTGCCTCGCCTACGTCATCTCTACCTGACAAATAATTTCATCAAAGACATCAAAGCACATCAATTTGCGGCTTTTGAAAGTATGGAGATGCTTGATATGACCAAAAATATGATTGAGGTGGGAGGGAAAAGATTGTATTTGATAGATCTATATCAGGTCATTCCAAAATATGCGTTCTCTAACCTGCCACAACTGAAGCAACTCTATCTTGGGTCGAATTTGATCAACAGGATTGAAGAAGATGCTTTTGCTAACAGGTAGAATTTGTATCGATTGTTAGCAAAATTATAGGATTATTTTAGCTCAATAGCTATCCTGATTTTGGCAAACAACAATATTACGGAGCTTCGAGAAAACGGCCTCACCGGTTTGCCAAGCGTTCAACAAATTTCGTTCAAGGAAAATCAGGTTAGTTTTATAAAAAACTCTTTATGAAGAAATTTAGATGACAACAATCCATCCAAACGCATTCTTTGGTATTCCAAGCCTAATGATGCTTGATTTGAGTCATGTAAGGTCAATCAAATCGAAATCAACTTTCTGTTCAGAACAACCTGTCTTCACTGCCCGATTCCATCTTTGAAGCCCAGCTTAACCTACTTCTCGTCGATCTAAGCTGGAATCAATTGATGCGTACCCCGTACAAATCCTTCAACAGCAAGGCCGGAACTGTGTTGCTACAAGGTAAAACGATGAACAAGAATGTACAATATTTTTTTTTAAGAAAATCCGCTGGTTTGCACCGAACAAGTCCACATGATCAAAGATCATCAAGGCATTTACATCAAAAATTCGGAGGATCTAATCTGTGGTGGAGAGCCAGCCCCTCCACATGTCATGGTTACTACTCCTGCTTCAAAGGCAATTTTTAGACAGATTTAATATATTTTTTAGGAAAACCCGTTCCTACAAGATGGCACTCAAGCACAAACATTTGAAACTGATGATACGGTGGTTTCGTCTAGCCTTTTGGGCAATACCAAGATCGAGATGAAGCCGCCGCGTCGGCTTTCGGGTCCTTCGGCGCCAGTGGTAAGATATTCATTTACATAACAGAAACAATGACATTTACAGGAGCCGATTCTGACACCTATTTCAAGCCTGTCCAATCCCGACTTGCCGGCCCGACCGACAAACTCATTGAACATGATCCCTCACCGTCTAATGATGAATGGTGTACGCAAAATCCCATATGCAAAACCCAATCCGGAGTCCGGGCTAATTCATCCGCAACGTAACACACTTCCCGAGCTACAGGAAGTTCAGGAATTACCGGAAAAGGTAAGAGCACCCTGCTTGCATCTCAAACATCAATTCTAGGCACCTTCAACAAAGATTCCATATCCATTCACGGAGAACCCGCATCGGATCTATCCATTCCCCGTTCCTTTCCTGAAACGTGGACCCAATCTCTCTAAGGTTTGGATTTATAAAGTTGCCTATTTAACGTTTCGAATGCCATTTAATTCATATTTTTAGTCATCCTCCGTTCCACTTGGTACCCGTAGGATCGAAGACCCGAGCCAGGCCCCAGAAGTGTCGGCGAATGTCGTAGATGAAGTGCCGGAGCCAGAGGATAACCTTCCGCGTCTTCCAGCTTCTATTATTTTGGCCCCACCACCAAGGCCGAAGACCAGTGAAAGCGATGAGGAGAAAAAGCGGTAATATCTTAATCTCGGTCTAAAGCTTTGGATAGATTCGAGCAGGTGGCTCTCGAAACTTCACTATCACCTCTGGAAGGCGACCCCGGAAGCAGCACAGTTGATTTGGATGCCAGGTATTACTTAGTTGCGAATTGATGATAGTTTTTAGTCCGACCTCTTGGGCTCGTTTGACTTCCCCAAGTACCATTATTATGATTTGCCTCGCGGTCGTTGCGCTTGTTGTAGTCGCCGTTTTTATTGGTCTCTGCGCGACAAAGCTACACAACATGAGACGGTAGGCTTTTTCTAGATATGAAAACGATAGTTTATAGAATCAATAACTCTACTTATGATGCGAGTACAGCAAGAACGAATGCCTATGTGGCTCAACAAGCCGAACAACTAAATGTCATGTATGGAACGGCCGGAAGATCAAAGTATTCCTGAAAGTCGAAAAATTAAATTCAATCTCAGATACCACGATGATGCGACGACGCCTCAACCATGGGTCTACAAACCCGGCCAAGCCTACACTTATTACCGAAGCTGATCTACTCCGCCTAAACCCATCCCACTCTAAGCTATTACCAAAAATTAGCATTATTCTATTGAATATCTAGTCTCGCCGTCCATTCCTGTACCTTTCACCTTTGTTAGTTTGTGAACCATTGACCTTCAGCGCTGCTCAACAATCTCACATTTCAATTTTGCATCCGACAGCTATGCAATTTCTTGCCATTGTCATTTACACGTTTATACTTTCACGGGAAATGATTGCTGCAAAAATTTCTTGTTTGAAATTTGGTTTTTTACGCATGCTATTATGCTTGAGTTATTGATAAAATATTTGAAATAGCATGTTTTTAAAAAATGCAAGATCAAAAATAGCTAAATTAATTCTATGGCTAGTGTAAGATTCATCACCCTTTCAAAAGGCATACGATATTTTGAACGCGCCGGCTAGGAAGGTCCGTACAAATTAGTATAAGCTTTTTAGCTGTAAAATAAACATAAACCCGGTTTTATCTTTAAAATCTGCAGAAACCTGCTCTTCTCCTTATTGTTTTTGCACACTCTTTACGACTTTTTACAAGATGTTTCCGGTTGTAGATGAAGCTTGATCTACGCACGCCTACCTTAAAGCTTTAAAATTAAAGTACATCGTTCTTTACTGTCATACTCGATAGCCGGTGTCCTCATTAACAACTGACCCGAAAATCCAGGATATCCCCGAATTTGAGCAATATCAATTTGAGCCAATTTTTCCCCTAATCAGTCCACGCTTTCGCTTGTCCTAAAAACGACAGGAGACCCTGTGAATCGTGGCGTTTCAAGTAATTAGCTGGAGCGAAGACGCGCAGGGATCGAGCCAAAGAGAAGGGGTTACGGGACACCACGAATAGGAGGTGAAAGGCACAGTCTCCTTGACCTGGGTAGCATCTCCCCTTCCTAACCACCTCACAGAGACAGAGCTCGGTCTCGTTCCGGCCCCTCCCACACCTAGCAGGAGCCCCAATCCAAGAAAAAGTCTTTCACCCCCTTAGGCTTCCACAGTCAGATCATCTCACCACCACCACCCCGGGTCAATTCGCGTGCTCTAGCCTCTCGCTGCTGGTCTACCACTCCGGTATTTGCCATGCGCTGGGCTCTCGTATTCTGCTTCATCGGCGCTGCATATTCTTTGTGCCCCCGCTTTTTTAATGTAAGCCTAGATATATTAAATTATGTGCTGTTTAGCCGCTTAGGACCTTGTATATCATTGGCTAAAACCTCATATTATTAAGTATAATTCACTTAATTCCGTATAGAAACCTGGGTAAGAGGATATAATAGACTAACTTTCGATATTTTTAGGTCTCTATTTAGTAGATGAATGGGATTTACATAAGAATAATGAGATTTACTTAAGAGGCTGTCATTCACTGTTAAGTTTTGAAAATGCAATGCAGAATCTAGGAAACAAATTATTTTAAAATTTTTGAAATACTTAGATCCATTTTTAATGCTTCTCCCCCCATTTCACCAATTTCAGAATCAAACCACTTGCTCGTGCAGCGATTACATTGATGGAGCCGTAATCAAATGCTCCGGACCGCAAGGGCCTGTCCTTGTGGAACGTCTGAAGTCCAACCATGTCGAGATCCGTGAGCTATCCCTCGAAAACGCCAACATCGTCGAGGTATTTGTATTTCTCCCCCGAGTCTCGAGCCCCCTCTTTCTTAGATTGGACCAAACGCCTTCAAGAACCTTCGGATCAAGAAGCTCGTTTTGGACAAGAACCGCATCACGGGGTTCCACAAGGATGCTTTCCGTGGGCTTGAAAATGTGTTGATCGAGCTGTCGTTGCAGCAGAACCGTATGCCCCAGGTATGTTCCAGTTTCGGGTCCATTTCTAGTGGGGCACACAGCTGGTTTTTCGACCCTATGAAAACCTGTTTGCAAGGGATTCGGCTCAATATCAGTCGATCCGTTCCATCGCCCCAGGGGGTCACCGTCCCGGCGCGGGAATTTGGGTCGTTGATGCGCTGTGGTTTTATTGGGTGGAAAAATTCACAAGCTCTCTTTCTGCGTTCCGGATCCGCAGGAAAGGGAGGGGAGCTCGGTTGCTTGTTGTCTGTCCTTGCCCCCTGATCTACTTAGCCGAGGGCGAGCCCATTATCGGCTAGATCTTTCGCCTCGGAATGTGAGTCAAGGTCAACAAGGAGTGGAGATGGTGCTAAGGGGGAAAGTTGACGATTTCTTTTCAGCTTTGAACAATGAACTCAAGGTGTCTGGGGTGATAATTGGGTACTGGGTATGCGGATTAGTTAGGTCATGGTAGCGTGAGGGTAGCATAAGATCTGCACCATTCCACAAATGGACCGGAAAGACAGGTCCGTTTTAGAGTTGTCCTTATTCAAATCAGATCGCCATTAAGACTGGCCGATCCCAGTTAGTAAATCTCTGTTCCAAATTGCGAAATAAAAAAATTCAAATTTAATTTCATTCTAAAAAACGGATTTAGACAATCTATTACCGATATAGCATTTTAGAATAACTGAACGTCCTCCGATCTGAGCCCGAATAATAAACTAGTTCCCAACAAGAACCAAAAAACGTCGATTCAGGTCCCCACCGAGGCCCTCAATGGACTTCGTGCCCTCCAAGTCCTCAACATGCGTTGCAACAAAATCGGCAACCTCACCACTTCCGCTTTCAACAACCTCCCATCTTTGATTGACATCAATATGGGATGCAACGAGGTAAAACCTCAGAAAATTCAGCTCAACTTCTCTCTAGATCTGCAAACTTGATGAGCACAGCTTCGAAGGTGTCCGCTCAACACTGCAGAACGTTATCCTCGATAGCAACTGCTTCACCGAGATCCCCGTCAAGGCCATCAAGGGAATGTCCAACCTTATCGGTCTCCACCTCAAATACAATAAGGTTAGAAAAAGATAATGATCATCCTCAAGAATTGCTTTAGATTAACAAGCTGGTGAAGGGAGACCTTACCGATATGCGTGCACTTTCGATGCTTACCCTCACTGGCAACAATATTTCATCCATTGCCACCGATGCCTTGGTGAACACACCTTCGCTTCGTTATCTCTACCTGGCCGAAAATGCTCTGAAGACGTTGGCCCCTGGTGTTATGGCCCAATTCAAGCAAGCTCAGGTAGCATTGAAACTTGCTACAGGCACTTTACTGTTTTAGGTTGTTGATCTCTCATTCAACGATTTGGAGGAAGTGACCCCTGAGATGTTCTCTGGACTCGAGTCTCTGCAGCACATCAACCTCGAGTCAAACGCCATCAGCAACCTGGCCCCTGGAGCTTTTGAGGGAACTCCCCTTCTCTTGTTGTGGCTGCCAAACAACTGCTTGACAACCCTAAACAAGGAGATGCTCCGCGGGGTTATGTTCCTCCGACAGGTTTGTAAAAATATAGATTTATAGACCATTACGAATGACCTTAGGTTTCCCTGGCCAACAACAACATTCACATCATCGAGCCTGCCTCCATTGCCCATTTGGTGAACTTGCACACCTTGGATCTGGCCGGAAACCGAATTCTCTCACTCCAAGAGGGAGCCATTGTTGGCAGTGACCATCTGACTGTCCGTCTCCATGAAAACCCGATGGTTTGCGGCCAAGATGGATTCCATGTGATGAACGGTGGAGAGGCCATCAACCTCACCACTGAGGCCAACGTTATTTGCCGTGGAGACTGGCAAGCTGATGTTGTTGATCTATGCCCCAAGAAGGGACCGAAGCCCATCCCGCCCCCATGCTGTGTCCCGGTAATATATATAATTAAAAATGCCAACAAATTCCAGCCTACCCCCGCCCCTACCACTACTACCACCGAGCTTCCAACCAAGCCACCCACGACTACGACTAAGAAGATGACCACTAAGCGGGTGAAGGAGGAGGCTGAGCCAACCGATGAGAGCGAGGAGGAGTATGAAGAAGTTGATGATGAGGAGGAAAGCCAGACAAAAGCTTCGAAGTGAGTTGACAACACCTAATACCTCGGTCGCTTACAAGTTAGAAAAGCATGCTGTAATTTGGACTTTTATAGGGCCACCACGACCCTGAAACCGAGCACCACCACCGAGGCTGAGCCTGAAGAGGAAGAGGAAGAGGAGGAGGAAGCCACTACCCCCAAGCCCCACCACAAGATCAATATGGAGCGGTAGGTTCTAGAAATAGCCCAAAAGTCTACTTAAAAAACTCTGACGTAAAACTAATTTTCAGCTTCTGGCGATTGGCCCAACACCCATCTCCCAACTCTCCATTCATGAGGCACCAAAAGGCCCTTGGCGTCAACACCGCACCCAAGGTTCTAAAGGGAGTAAGTTGAATCAGATTGGATTTAGTAAAATTTGATTAGGTCAGCGCTGAGGGAACAGAGAACAGCAGCACCGAGCGGAGGCGCAAGTTCTTGGGAACTGTTGCCTCGAAGCCAAGCTCGACCACCACTGAGGGACCTAAGGAGGATGAGTACGAAGAAGTATGAATTACACTTATTACTGTATTAACTGATGTACTTTAGGAATATGAGGGCGAGGAAGAAGAGGAGACGGAGGAGAAGCCCGAGACTACCACTGCCCCATCCAAAAAGGTTCCGTCCAGGGTACTTGAACGACAAAGATGGATGTCAAACAAGGGCTGGAATTTCAAGTCCAGTGAAAAGGTATGTAGCATTGACGGTATTTAAGAAACTATAAATCTTAGGGCAGCAAACCCACTGATGTGACTGAACCCGGTGTCGACTTTGACAAGGATGCTGAAGAGGAGACCGTTCAGGTCGATGAGGCTGCCCCCAGACAATAAGCTTTCAAACCCCCCACATGCATTCCCTTGTATACGATCTCTAATGAACGTCCGTACATTCCACTCTTTGTGATAAATTATTACCTCTTAGAAGTCTTAAAAGGAAAACTTGCACCTGACTTACCAGATACGCTTTCCGGGAAAGGACTCTGTAGCTTCAGTTGCGCCATTTCGTACGGGCTTGGCATGGGGCCTGTGGGGAGTAGTAATTTGACAAAGACCTAAGACGAATATAAAATTATTTAATTTGAGAGTGATTCTTACCCCATTTAGCGAGATCACAGCAGCAACAAGTTTTGAATCTTGCGGTTTTCCGTTTGTGAAGAATTTTTGATCGCTTGATAGCATATCGGCAAAGCCTAAAAGCGATCGTGGTACAAATTAATGGTCAGCCTCACTAGAAAGCTCATCAACAAGCCGGGTAAGCTGCAAGTATTGGAAATGGTCAACATATGCTGTGATGCTGCCTTGTGGTTCAATGTAGAGGTTGACCTGAAGTAATCTTTTTTTTGTGCGTGTAAAATCCTACCTGATCATTTCGAAGTGTGACAGTTCCCAGGAACGAGACATCGGTTACTAATGGAATGGTGTGAGCAAATTCGCCGTGACTCATGTCGACCCATAAGGGTGATGTCTTGATCCACCATTGTTCACCTTCTGAAAGAAAATGAAACTTTGCAACCGGCCTTTTACTTACCAGCCAGTCCAAATACAGTTTCCCTATTGCCCATTTGAATGAAATCACTCCTAAACGTCGATTTGCCCTCAAATTCAGCTGCCGTGACAAAATCGATCATCTAAAAAATATTATAAGTTGTTAAAAACTAAACAATATATTTATTCTTCTCTACAATCTGCTCGAAATGTTTTAAACTACTTAGACTTGGAATATAAGGCGGCTAAAAAGCTATTCTTTCTTTCTAGCTCAAAACTTAACAAAGTAAAGCAGCTTTTGGCCAAGTCATATAAGATTAACCTTGTGATCGATTCCATTAAACGGATGATCGGATAGTTCAAAGTTGTTGTTAGTCGCCGAAACCATCGATAAGGAGACGATCATTCGTTGTGGCAGCCGATGCTCGTAGGTATTATCGCTCAACTGCACGATTATCTGAAAATGCAACAGAATTATTGGCTTCCGGTATGCTAATTACCTTTGGCATTACAATATCAACACGAATGTCGCTAGTTGGCATCGGCTCCATTCCTGGAGTATCTGCTTCGATCTGAAAAAGCAATACTTGTTATTTACAATTATTTAAACTTAGGGCTTATAAACTTATTTAATTGCAACTTACAATAGCCGTTTGCAAATTCTGCAGCACAAACAAGCACCATCTCAAGGTATTTTTGTCAAACAACAATGAAAATGGCCCAAGTTGAGCGTGAGTGGCGGGGGGTGGAACTAAAAAAAATAGTTTTCTTTTGTGATATCTAGTACCAACCTGGTAATTTATCGGTCATCGGATGATAGTAATTGGCGAATTCGACAAATAAAATGTACTGATCATTAGGGAGGGATTTCTAAAGTCGATTTAGAATTTGATAAACATTCTGTACCTTAGCGTGACGGTCGCATGTAAACATATTTTGAAGCTCATCCTTTTTCGTTTTCCGATCAGATACACACTGTATGTTAATATCATAAACCCGGAAAACGACATTAAACGACATCAGATCTGGCCACGAACGTCGGAGTCTCATTTTACCAGTTTCTTCTGTAAAACAAGTAAACTACAGGTTATTTTGAAAACAAACCTTGCTTCTCACACATCCTTTCTAAATGGTTCTTCAAATTGTTTTCCATCCATTTTGAGATTTCGTTTGGAGCTGTGTAACGGACCCAATGAGATCTGAAGAATGAGATGAATTAAAATATAGCACCAACCTGTCTGAAGAGGCTAGCGTTTTTGGATAAATATCAATGAGAAGGGCGATGAGAGTAAGCTGTATCGCTCCGCTATCAATATTCCAATCGGCCGGATATCCTAAACAAACACGCTCTAATTAAGGCCACTTTACATACCTCCAGGAGTATTTCCATCATCGCACAAATGCAGCTCAATTTTCTTGACCTGCATGTGATATGAAGTCTGGTCCAAATCAAATCTTGCAAAATTGGTGTTGCTTTTTGCATGGTGATTTGGTGAGCTTGTGATCAATTCGTTCGGCTTAGAGGGGGTAGGGATATCCTGAAATCGTAAATTCTTTAATCTAGGGAAGTTACGGGTGGTGGCTTCTCGGCCGCATTCACGATTTTCATCATATGGCTGTAAAAGGCTATGGCTGAGCGAATCTAAAATATTTATTTCAGTTTTTGGACTACACTCTGACCTGTGGCAAAGTGGCAACCCAAAGAATATCTTCTAAGATCATCATGATTCGAGCATGGATCACCGCCCCATCTAAAAGTTTGAATTTGGATGGCTTTGAGCGGGAGCCTCACTTGTGGAATCCTTTTTTAGGGTGATTCGAATTTTCCCGTCGCTAGTTATTAAACGGAGCGGCGCATTGATATTTCTGCGTTGTGTTTCTTCGGCTGTTCGAGCTGATGCTTCGATGCGAAGGAGTTGCCATGAAACCTTAACAAAATAATTAACTACAAAAAAGCAATATTGATTAACCAACCTGCTTATATACAAGAGTCCGATTTGTATTGTGACAACTGATCCTCGTCTTCTTCAAATCTTTGGCAATTGCCCAGCCGGGAGTTCGTGATTCGACAGAAAGACGGGATAGCTGAAAGTTCTCGATCTATGCGCCCCAGCTTGCTTTTCTCACCATAAAAGACCCGCCGAAGGCACCCGAGTCGAAATTGATTTCCAACGTATTTACATAGATGCTCATTCCTTCAACAATTTTTTCGGCAAACCCGTACGATCCGGAGTCGGTGTAAATGCTGTAAAAGTTTATAATAAAGGACTACGAATTAAGTTAATTTACCTATCCGGCTTTTTCGGGTTCTGCTGTGGTTTTGGTGAACGGTCAGCATCCAATCGAATTGATACCGTAACTTCATCAAGGAACTAAACAATTTTTTTATTTAGTTTGGCTTGATTTTCTTTACCAATTCAATCGGATTTGTCTTGAGCTTTGTCCATGGTACTCGAACAGCCACCCGATTGCAGTGTGCCTTCGTAATTTTCATCCATGTAGGCAACTCGAGGACCTCCGTGAGAACTTCCTAAATGATTCATTTGTTCGTTCACACCCTAGTCCCTTTTCGAGTTTACCTCATTTAGCTCGATGTTCCTCAACTCGGACTTTCCCCTCAATACATCGAGACTAATCTGTTCCGGCTTTAGATTCCGCGCAAATCTAGAATCATTAGAATTAATAGATGGTTTCGGACTTACTTTGATAAATGCTTGACCAGTTGATTTTTGATGATACTGGCCATTCAAACCCTCTCGTGGTGTTTCAGGGTTTAATCGCTAAAATCGTAAAATGTAAGTAGCAAATCAAAAAGTTTTTCGCTTATGACGCATTGAAAACATTGATCTTTTAAGAAATTTATTGAAATTTAGCCAATTGTAACGAAACATGCATTGAATTGTTATGAGAAAAACAGTCAAGCTCGAGGCAGCTGGGCAATCGGAACCCAAGGGAAATTCAGATAAGATTTCCCGATGTTTCAAATGAATAACCAGTCGTAATCGATTGCGATCGGACCAGCGGCTGCCCGGTTATTATCGCTATCCGATGACCTAACAATAATGATCCATCCAAATGGGTTCAGGACAAAAGTCGATGTTATTTTTAACAAAACACGGGAAACGAGACTTATTGCCTCGTAGTTCGTAGCCCGGATGCAAAAGGGGGGAAGGCCAAGAAGAGGTGGTGGGGGAAAAGAGGAAAAAAGATAGCGCACAGCTGGCAACCCCATGCTAACGGTGGCCCAGGTGATCATTGCATATTGATGCACGAAGGTGCGGCCACATTTGGCATTGATCCTTATCTTTTTGGGGGGCATTGTATTGATCGGATCTTGGAATGCCGAGCCATTCCTCTCCGGATTGCTCGTCTTTTCTTTTCCATACCCACGGCTCCACACTTTCCCTCTTCATCGTGCCATTGGAAACCGGCTGTCGATCTCGGTAGAAATTTTTGCAGGCCATGAAAAGAGACGCTTGTGTAATCAAAGGGGAAAATCTTTTAGTAGAGAGAAGCAATTTTCACCTGCTTGTTGTGGGCTCTAGAATTGATTGTGCCTAGAATTAATTAAAAATAGTAATGTGCTTGTGTACTTATTGGACGAAAATCGGTCGTCCTTCACCTAGATTATTATTTAGAAGATTCAAATGCTTTCCCGCTACATATGCTGATGTTAATATCTTTCTCCCCAATCTCAATAAATATTTTCTATCAAAAAAGCTTGATGCTTGTTAAAGTTCAATAATTTTTTCAGTATGGACGATCATCGTAGTAGAACCATCGACGATATCCTACTCGACCAAGCAGAAAAATGTGACAACTCTGGAATGGGGATCTCCTGTGAAATTCATTATTTTCAAGGGCGATCCCAACCCCATGGCGATCCCCTGGATGTAGCATTTAATGTAAAGTAAGTCTACAAACAATATCAAAATATCATATAAGTAATTTGAAACCAAATACGCCCGAATCCAGCAATTATTATTAGCATTCCCCATGGCACCCATTAGTCACCCACTCACCACATTTTTTTCCAGATGGAAACCACGAGCGGCCGGCTCATTGAGATGTTATGGCCTGTTTTCGGGCTTTAATGGGTCGGCCAGACACGCTATAACTGCCGCTAATTCGATGTTCTACCAGTTAGCGTTAAACAATGAGTCTTCAATTAGTGCTGATGATGATGATGAAACGGTGAATAGATGACTAATTTTCGTATAAATATTGGATTTAGATATTTAGTTACCTGGAAGATGCGTTTGATGCAGCAAAACGAGACGTTAATCATGATATAAAAAATAAACAAAGTCAGAAGAAGATTTTGGAGATAAGTCAGGAAGGGCAACAATCGGAATATAAGGAAAAGATCGACGAATTGGACATAGATGTAAGTTACAGGTTAAAAAATATATCCGTTTTTAGATAAAAGCAGGAACAACAGTATTAACAGCCCTAATAATAGAGCGTCGATTATATGTGTTAAACTGTGGAAATTCGAGGTAAGAGAAGCCGCAAAACAGAGATTTCTTTTCCAGATTGCTATTAGTCACCTCTGAAAACAACAAGCCATGTTGTGATGCTCTTATCGATGTGCACGATTTCAAAAATAAGATGGATGCCACTCGAGTAACAAACGCTGGGCTAGAAATTACACATGTATGTTTCTTTGACTACAAACTTATCTAAAAATTCTTTTAGGAAATGCACAACATGTCTAGCCGTGGCATCGGCGACCCACAACATCAGAAAGATTTTGCGGAGCCGGGCAACGGCTATTTGACGCAAGAACCTGATGTGTTTCAATATAAAGTAAGCTTTACAATAATAATCTAAAAATCCCCCGTTTAGATTGAACCAAACTGGCAATACCTAATTTTATTATCAACTGGTGTTGTAAAGTGCGTGAAAGAATGTATGCAAAGACGGGAAGAGCGCGAAATTTCCGAGCGGGAAGTGAACAAGTAAAAAATCGGCTTGTGATACTTACAAATTACCTAATTACAGTCAAATAATGGAATATGTTCTTCACGAAACGAAAAACTCGTTTTCCCACTCCTATACTTCTAAGGCTCAAGCAACCGTCGATTTGATAGGGCGGATACATTTTGAATCATTTAACAGGGTAAGTATCACTAGTAAATTTGATGCATTTTTCTAGGGCGAGCTAAGAACCCGGGTACGCGATGGAATGTCTTTAATATTAGTGGATCTAACAAATCCTACAGCTACAGAATATCCCGTATCACAACTAGAAACACAGCTATCCCTCCAGGTGAGCAGTTTCTTTACGCATCTAATTAGCTTAGGAAATACAAAGTGAAATATTACCATATGCTGACATGAATGATTTTGAATCACGGGTAACAGAAGATTCAATCCATGAACTACTTGATCTAAACCTCTTTGAACGTTCCGATTTGTTGCCATGAGTTTCTTAAATGTTTTATGTTGTTGTATCTCTGTAAATTAGCTTCCACGAGTTGAACTCATCCAGGTCCTTGCATTTTCACGACCTAGTCCTCACCCGAATACCCTTCCTCACTCAGTTGCTCTGTGATATATCTGATGGATACAATTCTATAAAGATTCACATTTATTCCGAAATGAGAATAGTTGGATGCACCGATTAGTGTGAACATTCCGCATTCCCAAACAATATTATAGGATTCAACATTAGCTTTGGTGCCGCATACGCCTTAGGAAACGATAGTATTCTCCCTTATTATCATGGTAGTTTTGGTATAGTTCGTCCTCGGAATCCGTGATGATCTAAAGTGGGCAATCGTATTTACATGCATTGGGTGCTGAAAATGAGGAAACAATCAGAAAAAAATGAAAGGTTGTGCTCTAGTAGCGTGCAACAAAAATCAGGAACTATCAGGCTCTTTACCACTTCGCTGGGATACCCTGTTGGTATCAAGCTAAAGTTGAGAAATTCAGAAAGTTTAAGTTTATTTTAATATTACTTACCGGATTATATGTTGGAGCACTCATCTGTGAGGTTCTTCTCGATTTTCGACTAGGTGCGGATGGGAGGTGGAATGAATTGCCGTCCATCTAAAAAGACCTTGGTGAAAGGATGCGTAATAATAAACCTGATCAAAATCTATACTCAAATCGATTAGTGGTGGGTCATGATCGACAAAGTCTGCAAAATGCCACGGGAAAATTGGGATTGAAGGTGGCATATGGCCGGCCAATGCTTGATCCAACGTCCTGTCCCAATTTATTTGGCCTGAAATTAAATAGTTATTAATGTATAAATGGTTCAAACCTATCAAGTGGTCGCTCATACCAACCCTTCGGCAAACAGTCTGGATTAGACTGCCCATAGATAATCTACGACCACCCAGCCAAACAGTAATCTGAAAAATATATATAGTATACACAGTATAAAAAATACAGACGATCCCAGTAAAATATATTTAAGCGTAACCTAATTAACAACCCTAATTCGTCTTTCTAGTAACTCTAAAACTACCGTGGCTAGTCCGCTGGCAGTTTCTAAAAAATCTGAAATTCATTACTCTTCGTTACTCACCCCTTTCACATTCTTCACTTTCCTCCCAGCGTAATGAACTAATCGAAAGACATCAGCCAATTGCTCCACCAATGCTGTCGTCAACCACAACCCAATTGTCAAGTATACGAGCGTCGGCAGCAAAAAGTCCAACCGTTTCGGAACAATATCGCCCAACCCAATCGTCGTTAGACTCCTGAACCAAACTAAATCCGTTTCCTAGCTTTCTTTGACCATAGCATACATATAAGAAAAGTAGACGCTGTCGAAGTAGGAGAGATCATTCTCCCAAAGCGGCAATATCGCTGAACCGGCTGCGATGAATATCAGGAATATCATTGCCACCAAGAACACCTAATAACGTTGTTCCGAGGATTTTAGCGCCACTTACCTCTCCAATTTCCCGTAACATCTTCATCTCGCCTTGCTTTTTCAATTCCTTTTTATAAAGTGCCTAAAAGTTATTTTACTAAATAAAATATAGATATGTACCTGTACTATAGTCATAATACCCGTCTTAGAGAAAGAACCAAGATCCGCAATTGTAATGAGGAAAAGTGGAATCCCGATGGCACCAAAAACCATCGTGAAGATTTTACCGCTTTTTGTTTTAGGCACAACATCCCCGTAACCTAAATTGGGCATTAGAATGTTTCTAATATTAATAGAACCCACCAATAGTAGTCAAAATTGTAAAAGAAAATAATACACTAGATTGATATGTCCATCGTTTCGGGACTTCCTGAAAGTCCACTGTATTTCTCAAAAATTGTAAATTCTTACCCTACTGGGATCTTCTGAATGTAAATAATGATCGAATGGAATGTGATTTCGTGACATGTTGCTCAGAAAGTAGTAAAGGTGCGTCCGAATGGCTTTTTCCTAAAATTTGACTCCAAAAAACACCCGCTCTCCCCCTACATCAGTTGTCGCCGACAGCTCCTTCACAAATTGGCTTTTCATATCGTTGAGCTGAAAGCGGAAAGAGAAATAGATCTGCTTTGTGGTCTCGTCTAGAGAGGCCACGGTGAGGGGGTAATTCTTCAAGGGTTCATGCCCCCATCTATGCTTTTCTAGGCTTCTCCTGGTTGGGCTCGAGAATTTTTAGTACCATATCCCTATGGAGTTCCCGTGTGCGGTCCTCGGCCTCCCCCTCGAACCAGAAAAAGGCGTAGGCTCCCATCAAGATGTAGAAGAGAACGCCTGGAAGAAGAACGGGTTGCCGGGTGGGCCAAAAGCGTCAAAGGTATCGATCGTTTTTTTGTGTTAAAAAATTGGAAAGAGTTTTTGGTTGAGCATAAATGTTAAGATATTACGAAACTGATAGAAAAAGGGGAGGCTGCCCTTAAAAATTGAGAACGTTCGCTGTCATAAAGCCTCATAGTTTATGAGAAATTTGATCTTCTGATTATTATTCTAGGTTTTTTATTATTATTATCTTATTATTTTATTATCCAAATTTGCACATTATTTAAACTTCTAATTTATACAAAAAATCACACATTATTGTTAAATAAACTTTATTATTAATATTTTTGAGAACAGCCAAAAAGGCGGTACTGCCTAACATTTAACGAATTAATTATACCCTACCAATATATAATGCAACATGCCACATAGCAATCTGTGCCACTGGTCGCACTCGAGTAGGTGACCCTAAAACCATAATTATTCACAATACTCTATTTTTTTTCTGGGCTACCAGACACCCGGCCAAAAAGTCTAGCCTTCGAAACATCGTAGCCCAAGCGGCGCCGAAAATAAATCACCATTATTATTCTCTGGAGTATCCTTTTGCTTTGATGACGCCGAGCTGGAAAAGCGCCGCTTCCGGCGCATCGACGAGAACATTTCGAAGCCCTAGGAAATGGAGTAAAGTTGGAAGAGCAATTCTGGCACGTGTTTTGTTATCCTGTGAGCTGGTAAATTATGGATAACTGGTAAGAATGGCTCTAGGGGGCGTTTTCGAAGACATAGCTTTTCCTTGGGGAGTGGTAAGAATAAGGAATGCCGGGTTGTTGAAAATAGGTCAAAGAATTCGCCGTATATTCGATCAGAAACAGCGGTGACTAAAATATAGTTAGGTCTACAATTAGGAATTTCTGGTTTCCGCCGATGATTTTGTAGTAAAAAAGTGATTGTTAAGAATGCTAAGTACCTAGGCTTTCAGTAGGGTTTTTATGGCCAAAAATCCCGTTACTGCGTGACAAACAAGCAATAATAATTCGAAGGTAAGAACCACCAAAATTGCCAAAACACCCAAAATCGCCCGCCGTGGAGCTAAAGTTGCCAACCCTTCCCCCTCCCCCCCCCCCAACCCCAAACATTCCGGAAGTCGGAAATCGTGGATTTTTCGCAACCCAAGGTGAAATATACGAGTGGCCAACAGGAGTTATACTGGGCCATTTCCTGTGCCCCTTCTTTCCACCTCCCCCCAAAACCCGGAGACACCACCGCCAGCTTCGACACCGACGATTTTTCGAGTGACTGGGCAGAGCCGACCGAATGCATGATTTATGCCTGAAAAAGAGGCCCTGTGGCCTTCCACCACACTTTGAATGCAATTCCACGGCTGCTGGACATTTGGTCCCGAATTTGGGGGGGGGGGGGGGGGGGTGTTCTATGCTGTTCGGTCGACTCATCGCGGCGAATGCAACTTGTCACGGAGAGGTGTCAGAGAGAATGGAAAAACCAAGCATAAATGTTTGATGTTGCGGTTGGTTTACGAAACAAGTAAGAAAACGTGTTCGCATAAGAAAAATCCACTCGGAATTTTTTTTGCTGTCGCTGAAGGGTGTCGTTCCAAATGCTTTGCGACTCAAAGCACACTTACGGGGGTTTTGCCCTGTTTTGGTGCTTGCAGAAATTTTCTTTGATATTATTGCAATGAAAACTAGAAAACTAGAAAACTAGAAAACGTGTAATTCTATCGGCATGAGCAGAAAAACCGGAACAAGGCTGCTACCGCGAAACTAACATTAACCCAAGAAAAATGCATTACCTTCGCTGGTTCTAAGGAACTTTTCCCGAATTCGGGCTTGAGGTATTTACGTGGTTACTATCAGAGACCACCGTCTCCGACTCCACAAGCCTAAATTCACATAACTAGCCCATGCGATTCATAACTAACCCTCTATCACCCCCCCCCCCAACCCCCATCTCAAACCAAAATAGCAAAAATGTTTCAGTGGATAAACCCGGCGTGCCCAGGAAAAGGGCCGGGATCCAAAATGACATTGTTCCTCTGAAAAACGCATTGGCTCTCCTCCAGCATCCCCAGGGGAGCCTCATCGGGCCGGAGGGCGTCAAGGGCTTCTAAGGAATGGTGTGCGATTTATTTCAAAAATCTCTACTTCCAACATCGGTAACCGGGCCCACCCTCGATTCCCATACATTATGGGGTTCAAATTTAGATTTCCACAAACTCCAAATACTCACCTCCATCTCGACGTGAAGCTGTTGCAGCTCGTAAGGGGTAGGGATAGAATGGAGACACCTCTCAATCAACGTAAAAGCCGCCGGGCAGGGAGGGTCTCCTGGGCGGGCTTGATTAGGACCTCCCAAATCAATTGTCCTTCCTTCTTTTTTGCTAAGGATGGGATCCATTTTAGGATGCAGCCCCTTCCCCCCCATCCCTCATTGGGGGATCCCCCATCTCAAATAGATAAAAAGCTAAAAAGAAGCAAAACCTAAAATGTCTGGGTGTAACTGTTGGCCCTCTGGGACTGGAGGGGAAATTAGAACGCCACACATTTCAGGTGGCTATAACGAGGCAACGGATGGGACGTTTTTCGACGACTTCGATTATTTGCCCCTTATCCACCCGAACCGTTTGGCTGGATGATATTCGATAGCCCGGAGGGGGCTAAATCTACCGTTTCCCGGGCGGCGGATTAGCCCGTCGGGAATGTCGACGCGTAAAACAACGTTTTTCGCTTGCGGGATTTTGAGGGTCTCCCCCCTGTTCCGTTTTCCGTGCCGGAACGCGAAGAAAGAAGATTGAGTTCTGGAGAGCTGCTTCAGTTTTTCGACACAAAACAAAGGACCTTCGGGGGGCGGGGGGCTGTCAGTATGTATGTTGTGGGCATTTTTGCTGAATGTGTGCAGGTCGTCGAGCAATTTTTTAGGTTCCGTTTACAATTTTCTTGTTAGCTTTTTTATCGTCTGAAAAGTGAAATTATTCAATTTATATCCAAAATAAGACCCGGCTTTTTTTTCTGGTTAATTCCGTCTGAAAAGTTTAATGGCCTCCTTCCCCCCCCCTTCGTTGTCGCCATAGGGCCCTTTATTGTGAGTGATGCTGCGTCATTTGTCTCCACCGTCCGCCCATCCCTATTGGTTGAAATTTTTTTCCCTCAAAAAGATCACCGCCGGCACTTAATCAAAGAAACAATTAACAATAGTTTTTCGAATTGTGCTCCTGCTCCTCGAGCACTTTGGCAGGTTTCTGCCTGGAGGGGAGACAGCTGTCAAAAGAGCATAAGTCATTACACTATTAGCTGACAAGGCCTCCCCGACAGTGTGGTCAAAAACGTTGGAATTCTTTCCATGCAACTGCAAACTCTGAGTTTTTAAACCTATAGGATTTGTACTTCACAACTACCTTTTTTACGCTTTTCTGTCCAATTTCTCTCAATTTCCTCTAAATAGTTTCCATATTACTCCGGAAATCAGGGCTTTTAAGAGGAGGGGTGGAGACCCATCACGTTCCGTGCGCAATCTTGCACTGGAGAGAAGGGATTAGGAGCGCGGGAATTTATGAATCTTCAAAGTGAAGCCCCAGTCCCAGCACGCCACTTGCAAAACAATTTTCAACTTTATTTAAAAATTGTATAGAAAATTAGAGCGAAACCCCCGGTTTCCGGTTTGTGTATATGGCCTCAAAGTTCAACAAAAAAAAACCTTTCCTTTGGGGCTTCACTGTGGAGAGGGGCGATGCTGAAGGGCTTTCTTAAATTTCCTCGCTTGGGCCGGCTCGCCAAAGAGACGACAGAGCGGGAAGTTTTTGCAAAAACCCAGGTATCGCCGCCTGCTAATGAATATTTTAAGGCAGGCGGAAAAGCACAAAAAATCGTTCCACCCAACGCCGCTTTGCCCCCACTTCCCATTTGGGAGCCCATTTTACACATTGGATATACCTGGCGACGTCGTCGGCGGCCGGCCGGCCCTTGGGTCATTTCTAATTTCCATCGTGTCATAAATTTTTATGTGAGATTGACACGCGTAAGGACATATTTAGCATTCCCCAGCCGGGGAGGGCGGAGGCACATGTTCGTATTTGGACTTCATTTCCCTAATATATTCTCACCCTCTTGTCAAAGGTTCATCGCAGAGCGCTGCGCACTTTTTTTTATTGAAAAGAGCTTTTGGATGAATGCGCTAGTAGCGTGGGGCTGCTAATGATGCCGCGTTTCCTAACGCTGCGATTAGCTCGTCCCCTGCTGTTAGTGCCAATCTTTTTTTTGTGTGTGTGGCTATGTATGTGGGGCGCAAAAAAAGCCGTCCGTAAAATGTAATTTATCCGCAGCTGGCCCCGAATCGCCGTTACCCATCCTCAAACGGCGCCCTAATAGCATTTGGCTTGCTTTTTGAAGTGGGTGTGTCCCCTTGAATTCCATCACGTTTCACTTGGAACTCTGGCTGCCAAGATGTGATTTTCAACATTTTCTACCTTCAGGATCTTTCTTGCAAATCGTACCCCAAACGTTCATTTAGGGGGGTTTTTGCGAGCGACGTATGTTGCTCCTTCTTTTCCTGAGCCTTGCTGGCCCTACCCTTGCCAGCGTTAATTTATTTATCTCCGAAGAGGAAGTGCTGAGGACGCAAGGTGAGAAAACACGTAGGCTGTCTGAAAATATCGCCATGTAGGCGTCAGTCGTCAGGTTTCGTACATACAGAATGGTGTTGTGAACGAAACAGCAATAGAGAGAACGTTTAAAGTTGATGGTAATGTGACGGTTCTTAATTTCGGGTGGAATGCGGATAGCAAGGTTAGTAACACAAGTATTTTTGACGTGTTTTTAGGTTACCTATAAAGCCAAAATAGCATCGGAAGATATGGCTGTACTTCCAGTATTACGATTACCGGAAAACGGCGAGGTGCCGACTAATTTGGAAAGTGAGTTATGATAATTGAATCGGCGCAATAGTGGAATTTGTTAAAATAGTTCTATACCGACGATATATATTGATATTTTCAGCATTTTCGGTCGATTATCGTTGCGTTGGAATGAAATCGGGTCAATTCGAAGTTAGCCTTTTCCTCAGTTTTATCCCTGAAAAAGGGAAAAATTACAACGTACGCATCATAACCGAAAAATTATGTGGAGCACGAGACGGGCGCCGATTCATTGGAGGTAAATAGCCGGGTTGTTTTAGGACGCTAATTTTAGGTGATGACGCCGAGAATTCAAAGCAAAGCGAGAAAGGTTCGCATGCGTTTGATAAAAAAAAACGTGGCTTTAGATGAAAATAAAATGGAACTCCTAATTTACATTATTATTGGCTGCGGCATCGCGTTCTTGCTAGTAATCTTCGTCATTCTTTTGCTGTACTTCCGAGCTTCTAAAAACGGGAATACCACGGGGCCGCCAATGAAGAGCAAATTGCCGTAAGTCATAGTCTGTCAAAAACAAAACGCGAATCTAGAAACGCCTTTCATTCTCTAAAAGCCAAGCAAACACAGCCATTTCTGAGCGCGAGCCCAAGCCGTTGGAGTGAGTTGACAATGCCTATGAACAAACCTAATTGTTTTAGAAAGCTCTGCGACTAATAAATTGAGAGCTTCTATGTCGTTGAAGCCAAGTACTTCGAAGGCTGGAACAACCCTGCCAGCGGTGGATGTAAAAACAGCCCTTGTGGCACTCCACGCTGATCGAGATCTATTCACTATTTTGACTTTTAATGAGCTGCAAGGTAGGAAAATTGCTGATTCTCCTCAAATTCATCCTTAGGGAAATTTGCCGAAATGAAATGGGCTATTTGGCGACAAACTGCTAGTGGGTTTTCTGGTGATGTGGATGAAGATGAGGTAATTGAGATTAGAAAGCCGTACCAATCGTCAAAAGCTATGTTTCATGCGCTTTTCTAGGACGACGGTACCGGAGATGAGGCAATGTTGGTAAAAATGCTAAAACCTACAGCCGGACATCAAGAACTGGAGAAATTCTTATCGGATTCACTCGTTTTCCATCATGTCCCGGCGCATACAAACCTAGCAAAGGCAAGTTCCTCCAAAAAAAAACGAACAATTGACGATTTAGCTCGTATGAGCAATTCTTATAATTTCTTCTAACTTTTCTTACTAACCTCTAAGTATTATTATCTTTCTTTATTCAGGTGGCCGCCGTAGCCTCTTTCGGCAGATTTGACTGTCCAGAAACCGTAACAGACCTACCAATGGTTTGCTATCGGCATCAAGGTTTTGGGAACCTCAAGCAGTTTTTGTTGACTTGCAATGCCGAAGGCGTGGGAAACAAGAATAAAAGTAGGTTGATGCTTGCGCTGTCAAAGGCTGATTTTCAGATGGCCAAACCCTCAAAACTAAAGAACTGCTTGGGATGGGGATACATATCGCAAGAGCCTTAAAGCATTTGCATAGTTTTGGTATAAAACACACCGATGTCGCGATACGGAATTGCATTGTGGCCGAGGTAAACATCGATCAACTACTACTATATTTTATTAGCAACGAAACCCACAATCCAATGATCGCCTTCATGTGCAGCTGATTGACAATTCGTTGACGAAGGTGCGCCAAGTTACAGCTAGTAAAAACCGCCTTGAAGGACATTTTTCGTGATGATTATACGCAATTTCCTGATGGTGAATTATATCCAACGCATTGGATGTCTCCGGAGGCGTTGAAAACAAATAACTACGATCAACCTAACGACATCGTACGTTTCAAAGACAGCTTGATAAAACCTGACCTAAAACTATTAAACTTCAACGCGCTCGTTTAATTTAGTGGGCACTCGGCGTTGCCATCTGGGAAATTCTATCTTGTGGAGCTGCTCCATTCCCAGATATCCATGCGAATAATATGCTAAGCGAACTGCTTAATGGAAGGCGATTACAACGACCACACAACTGCCCTGAATCACTGTATGTTTTTCTAACCGCTTGGAGCTTGTAAGGGATAACAACCGCTTTCAGTTACGACCTACTTTCCACCTCATGGATGGATTCTATTCACCGACCATCCGCGGCCACATTAACTCAACGTCTCGAAGAATATTCAAATGAGATGCGACAATGATACCGGTACACGATCAAATAAACAATTCTTTTATCTCTAAAGCACAGGTTATACAAAACACAAGTCTAAAGTGAAACACAAGTCAAAACACAAGTGGGTACCGAGAAAAATACACAGTAGAAACACAGACTACCCGAATTTATGAGAGTTCAGAGTCAGGTGAATTTAATAAAGCACATGATTGATAGCGGAAAATGGCTAAGAATTCAGTAAAGAACGGTTCGTTTTCTATTGACGAGTATTATTTTCCAAATGAAAATTTGATCGGAGGCCGGGAGCCAGCAGTGTTCAGGATCGCTTTTTGTTCGACCTTTTTGAGGTTGTTCTTCTGTTCTAGCAGATCACGCCTTTCCCTCTCCAGCTGACTCCGTTCCGCGAGCATCGCCAGGCGTTCCTCAGTCTGAAAATAGAATACATAGTAAGAACGAGTAACAAAAAAGCTAGCAAAAGTTTCGGAATGCTTAGGGAGATCAAGATCAATTGACCGCTTGAACTGGCTTTTGCACCATTGGTTGACCCAGGTCAATAGGTCAAATCCATCTGATCACCCTTCATTCCATCGAAACCTTGCTATTTGTTCATTTTATAAATTAAACGATGACGTTAGGCGCCAGCAAACCTGGATCCAATATTTCTTCAAGTCAGGCATCCCACTTCGAATCGACGGTTCTCCGACGAAAGCTACAAGGTTCTGTAGGCCCCGGAAGATACCATAGGCAATCATTCCGGGATACGGATTTTTGAATATCGAATTTGCAGAGATGCTCTCCTGCCACGTACATATTGTCTTTCTTTTTCATCAGCGGCACGGATTTTCTCTTTGAGGCTGTTTTCGAGCTGGGCGCATTTGTTCCTCTGCTCTTCCTGAGATAAATTAATAATTGTAAAATACAATCAATGCACCAACCCCTTCTTTCTGTATGCGCCTCATTTCATCCTTCATCTCCATCTCTATCTGCATTCTGAGCAGCTTCTCTAGTTCGATTTTCTGTTGGACGAATCGCTCATTCAGCGTCTTCTCAACGGCCTCGACCCTCAGCGCCACCTAAAAAAATTTGATCGAAACGCTTTTAAAGCATTGCAAAAACAACCTCCAAACAACTAAAAAAATTCACCTCATCGTCAACCCATTTTCGTCCTTCGGGGTTTAGGCTGTTGATGTCGATTCCCACATTACTTACAGTTGGCTCTTGGGCAACGACAGTGATGGGTGATGGCTGTCTATAACAAAGAATCCATAGACAAGTAAAGACTCACTTTTTCTTTAGTAAGCTTCCCAAGCAACCATCTGGGCTTTCAGACCTCCTCTTCGACTTTTTCGACTTGCGAGAGCGCTCCCGGTCGTCGCGATCCCGCTCACGATCCTCCTTCTCACGGTCGCGGTCACGGTCACGCTCGCGATCGCGGTCTCTTTCTCTATCCCGGTCACGGTGTCGATCCTTCCGACGAGCCGGGCTTCGGCTTCTACTTCGACTGCGAACCATTGCTGCAAAAAATAACATTATTTAATATAGAAATAAAGGAAAGAGGCTAAAACGGTAACGAAAAAGAAACGAAGAATGCAAGAAAAGTAGCATAGACAAGGTATAGAAAAAGCCGTGCTTCCGTTCGTGATGGGTTTATTTCTCTTTTTTTATCTATTGGAAGGTGGAAGTTTGTCACGGATCAAGAAATTCGGGGGCGCTATTGCGGTTTGCTGGCCCCACTTATATCGGGCCAAAACCGAATGTTTCCGGGCTAGTTTTTTGCGCTGATTACGAAAAACATCATCCCGAATCGCGAAAGTTCTGTTTTCCAGAAAAAATAACTAAATTTCATTTTTTTAGGTTTGGATTTGCAGGGGTAAACTAGGTTTTTGAATTGAGACCTGTAGACTGGTGGAACAACTATTTCCAAGAAGATTAGTTCATTGCAACCGTTTTTACCTAAAAATAAGGCTTCGTGCCACCGGGGGCCTAGTCGCTTCGGATGGGTGCGAGCTCGTACAGGGTTTCGAAATCGGGGCGCCCGAGGCGCTGTGCGGCAGGCGCCCCGATTTCGAAGAGTGAGCGGCAGCCCATCCGAAGCGACACCTTGCCTGACAAAGCTACAAGCCTACTTCTGTGCGAGAAATTAGTTTCTGGTCATTATTTATCAACTTTATGACACCAACTGCCTTTTGGGCGAGTGCCGTGAACCAGTATAAATTGGTATAGAACATCCATATATGTCTCTAAAATTCATACTAACGCACTTTTTTACGGTGTACGGTAGTGTTTTTCGTAATCAGCGCAAAAAACTAGCCCGGAAACATTCGGTTTTGGCCCGATATAAGTGGGGCCAGCAAACCGCAATAGCGCCAATTCGGGAGAGCACCGCGCCCTCGGGAGTGCCGGGCGGTGGGTCCCGCGTGGAAGGTCTGCCGCCAATATCACTGGCATCACTATGCGTCTCTCCCAAATCTGCGTGTATTTGATAGCCCCATTTGCCCAGAAATTACCTTCAAGATTTGGACGTTTATTGCTTCAATTATATTCATTTAAAAAGGCTGAGATAAAGCTTTTGAATGCAGTAGAATTGTGAAGGGTTTACCTAATCATACAATCGCTATTTCAGCTCTCGCCCGAACTTGATAAGATTCGTTTGAGATGCGGCGACTAATTGCGCTTCTCCTATTGCCCGTAGTTTATGGACAAGTTGTTCAAGATGACCTCGAGATGTCGGCGGAAGATTGCCATGCAGTATGTCTTCAAAATGTTACTATTTTAAGAGTTTTTCCAGTTTTCTTATGCTGGGTAAGGTAGCCGATTGCCTTCTACTAAAAACTAGAATAAAACGGGAAAACTAAAATGAAGAATGAATTAAAGGTACACTAAAATCTCGTTCAAAAAGTTCGGTCGCGGTAGGAAATTTGGGCTCTCTGCCGCAGCCAACCCCTCGCCTTCTTATCGCTTCTCCCCTTCCCCCCTCCCGTCTCTCCCTTGGCCTAGTGGTCCAAGGCGCTGCCCCAGGCTGGCAGCCACGGTTCGGTTTTGCTCCGCGGCGTGCGCCTACCGTAACCCTGTTTGCTATCCCGCGGACGGTTACCGGCCGGTAACCAAACCAACGAGACGTTAGTGTACCTTTAAACTAAAAAAAATGCTAAAATGGAACTTATAGGCCGGCTTTTATCCCGATGTTCTGAAGTGTTCTACATGCGAGGAGTTGCTGAAATTCGAACTGGACTTGATCTACACCGATTGCAAGCGGTGTTGTATCAAAGAAAAAGAGGCCGAGCACGAGGCAAGTGTATGATACCTGCTATTCCGTGGCTCGCATAATTCTTTTAAATACGACTAGGTGTGCGCGTATTCATTTTCTATCGTTACTATGAGTTTTTATACCAAGTGCTATCCAAATATTTCGCTTGAATGCATATTTAAATTCCGATATCAAAGTCATTGCTTTGCAGAAATTTCCGATCGCCCACGTGGAAGTGTGCGAATGCAATCTCGCGCGGTTCCCGCAGGTTCAAGGTGGGTACTTGAAGGCGTAAGGTGTACGAGGCGGACGAATACACATTTCCTTGTTTCGTCGGGATGAGTATAATCAGAATTTTACTGTCATTTAGCTAGTCCTGGAAAAAGATACGGAATAACATTTGGATGCCTGTTTCAGCCTTCGTCCACAAAGACATGGCCGATCAGTTTGGCGGCAAGGTGAAGGTGAAGCATGTCCGAGGTGTGCGACCCCAGATCAAGCTCAAGGACTATTCCGGTAGGTTATTGTGCTTCTGAAATCTCACACCAGCGTGAATATCAATGTTTCATAAACAGCTTGGTAAAACAAATACTGCCTACGACGTTCGAAACTTTGAATTTTTCGTCATTAGGCGTAGCTCTGGAATTAAAAACTATTTTTTTACTACGAATCAATTTCAGGCAACACAAAGCAGCTACTAAACATTGAAAAATGGGACACAAACACCATCATCGACTTCTTGACGCAATGGATCGAATAAGCGGGTTTAATCGTATTTGTTTGTCATTTTCCTCGGGGAGTTTGTTCGTTTTCGGAAATATACCATTACAATAATTTGATTCAAACAGTCAATTTATGTCCCATTTGTTTCTCCGGGTTCGGGGGTAGATTTGTTGTTCTGATGTTTTCTCCTCTGCTCCAAAGCTTTCATCCCCCAAAAAAGATTTCCTTGTTCTGTGATGGCGGACGCCTGATGATTACGGTCCTTGTGTTAAATATTTATTGGATGCTATGGTTGAATCGCACCGTTACACTGCAACTTAGAAGATCATGGTGAAAAGTATGTGTATTAAAAGTAGAAGAGACAAGTCTTATCAGGCGGTGTTGAATTTTGAGTGAGATGGGTGCCGAAATCGATTTCACTCCCGAGACGGCTTTATTCAATGCTCTTGACTTTCAGGCTTTCCCAGACTTTCAACATCTTATGATACACAATTTAATTGTGCTTTGTCGGAACGTCAATTGGTTTTCGGTCCGTAAACTTTCCTTGTCAATACGAATTACACCTGAAATCGTATTATTTTTCTGAAAAATACGCGATCCTGAAACATTACTTTCTCGCCGGGAATCGTATTCTACCGGATAATCGCGGCGGATAAACAACGATCGGAAGCCGGGATAATTCACGCATGAGCACCAGTTGTTTTTCAGTGGTGTCGCCGCATTGCTGTGGCTGACTGGTTCGAGTAAAACCCCCCGACCCTTCCCATCCTCCCCGAAAGTGTTAGTCTATTAATTGTGGCACATGGCTCTTATGGGTGTGCGAGTCTCCTCTTTTTGCTTTGGCTTGGCCATTGGAGCCTCTCCCTATCGATTCCGCCCAAAAGCCCAGTCCGTTGGCCCCCCTCCATCCCTGCCGTCCACCGAACAACAAGCTGACCCCCACCGCTCCGTCTTTTCCTCCCCACAAATATTTGTCCCTTTTTCCCGTCTCTCGGCGTCTTCGCCACCCCCTTTTCGCCTCGCTTTTTAAAAAGGGCCATCACAACAAGAATTTTTAACGTCGCCCGGGGCCTCGGGGCCCTATTTCGTAAACGCACGTTGTTTACGAGAATTCTGGAAGCCTTTTGTTGGCATGAAGGCGGGAGAGCAATTGAATTTGCGGACTTCGCAGCTGATTATAGCTCGGCATAAAGAGTACTGAAGATGTTTTTTCTTGGAAAAGGACTTCCGAATTGTTTCCATTTGGTGTTTCTTTGGTTTGGCTCTTGAGATATGGATCTCGTTACTTTTCTTCAGCTGCCGAGACATTATCAATTCTAAGCTGTTATTTGAACATCCCCGAGGTTTCTCGGAGAAGAATTTTGAACGCCAGAGCTAGTCCACCGGTGATGAGTAACGAATTCTGGCGGAGAGATTGCCCCCGTAGCCAGGGCAGATGATGTTGTCCCAAAAATCGGAAGCCGATAACACGGGCCACAGCCAGGCAGCGGTGGGAAAAATTGTCTGATCCTACCTTAAAACGAATATAGCCTATATAAATTAGCTAGAAACAATCGCTCGAATTGCTTCTAAAGTCACGATCGTACCCACGATTTTTGCATCATCGATATTTCGTCATTGCATATTCCATTTAAAGCAGAAACTTCGGAATTTTTCATCACTTTTTGTGGTATCCTCTTTCTGCAATTTCAACAACCAGGTCTAATTTTTTTTGGCCAAAAATTGCTCATGCGGTTAGAATCACGCTTGTTTACGGGGGGACCTCTTGCAAGTTCGTGGTTATCAGCACCTATCAGCTTCTTCGCAATGAAGATGTAAACAAATCCATTTGCTTGGTTATTTCCCCTCGTGCGCTCCTTTTTTGTTTAGGCCTCTCACCTATAAATTAATTTCTGTTGTTTAGAGCGAAACCCATCTAAAACAAACTTCTACCGGCAGAATGGCAGAGTTTCCGGATGTTACAGTAAGTTAATTTAAAGGAAAAATTATAGTTTTTCACCTTTAAATCATGAGTTAGCGATCGGAAAGGATGAGCGGAGGGTTATTGAGGAAAGCCAAAACTTTTCTCCGCAACAATCTTATTGTATCTCTCTAAAGATATGGCTAGCTTCTCACGACCCAGAAAATTAGATTTGGCAAGACTCGGGGCACCTGGACAAAAAAACCTGAACGACCCTTTCCCAGGCGGAACCCCGAGATTGAAAAATAGCTGGGAAAGCTGGTGTGTTGGGCAGGGGCGCGAGAAGCAACTGAAATGTCTAGTGGCATGTTTATTTGGTGGAAGGGGAGGGCGGTAGGCGGGGAAAGCGCAGGTAAAGAAGCTTATTTAATTTTCGAAAAGGGGGCCCCTTCACGTGGTGGTGGTGGGCCCCATGGGAGGGAGGAGGAGGAGCCTCTCGACAAACACGAACATCGGGAGGTAGCTGAAGCCTTCGCTTCCAACGCTTCTTTCAATAAACATCCTCCCTTGCGTGGCCGCCCAACCCCAACCACCCCACCAACAGCGCTACTTTTTGGTCATACGCTGTTATTTCATAGAGCTTCAGTAATGCTTCAGCAGGTGTCAACCGAGTCGCTCCCGGTACATTTTATTTCGAGACATTTGCCCTTAATCGAAGTAACCCCCCGGACACAAAAACTCACCTGGGAATCTCTGATTCTTTCGAAGGCCCAAAGACTTCTATTTTTCATAGCCAGGTGGCCACAGCGGGCGGTTGATTGGCTATGAAAAACAATAACACCTCAAATTTACATATTAACAGGCGCAAGCGGCGATATGTAATGGAAAACACAACTTTTCAGCTTCTCCCCGTCCAAACCAAGAACTGCGGCGTACTGAATGTGTACGTCCAGGGGAACCTTGAGGAACGCAATGGAAAGACTATCATCCTTACCGTCCACGACGTTGGAACGAACCGTAAGCTTTTACAAGCCACCAACAACTAGCCAAAACCGTAAAAAGCGTATTTTTATAGACAAATCGTTCATCCGTTTCGTCAACCACCCATCGATGTCCGATGTGAAGGCCAAGGCTATTTTCCTGCACGTCTGCATCCCAGGCCAAGAGGATCATTCGGCTGAATACATTGGAGAGTATGGAATACCGCTTTGTTCAGGAAAATTTTGGCTTTAGCTTCCCGACTCTGGCTCAGATTGGCGAGGACCTGGCGGCCGTTCTCGACAAAATCGAGGTCCAATCCTGCATCGCATTCGGCGAGGGCGCGGGTGCCAACATTGTCTCCCGATTTGCGGTATGCGTTTATTAACTTTTTGGAAATCGTTTGATCCCATAGATGGAATACCCGAACCGCATTATGGCCATTATTTTGGTCCATTGCACCTCGACTACGGCTGGAATCCTTGAGTATTGCAAGGATAAGGTTATTTAAAAAGAAAAACATTAACAAAAACACATCTAGATTATGAACGTGCGTCTGGAGAGCGGCGTCATGTCGGATGGAGCGTGGGATGTCCTAGCTGCCCACAAATTCGGATCGGTTGGTATATTATATTATTCTTCATTCAGTATAGTCCAATTCTCAAAATTTTTTCATCAATCCATTTAGAACGAACGCGACAAACAGGAATACATCGACTCCCTGAAGAGCACCCTGAATGTCAAGAATCTCAGGTAATAATCTTTAAACGTTCCGCCGCAACACTCTCAAAATTCAAGCACTGACAAACACCAAGAATCATCAAGTCCCCAAAAAACAACACCCACTTTTTAGCAAATATTTGCTCGCCTTCTCAAAGCGCACAGACATCTCTTCCCTGCTGGGAACTAAGCTGGACACGTGAGTTACTGGAAAGTAGACCGTACTAATATACGGTAATTCTAGTGTGGATGCGCTGCTCGTTTCGGGTGGAAAGGCCAGCCATTTGCAGTCGGTGTACACGACTCATAAGAATATGAATCGCAAGAAGACGACTTTACTGGTTGTTGACAATGTGTGCGATGTGATGAGCGAGGCTGTAAGTAACAATTATCTACATTTAGGAAAATAATTTAGCCTGACAACTTGGCTCGCTCGTTGATCCTGCTCTGCAAGGGATGCGGAATGCTCAGCGGTGTTGCTATTCCGGGCATGGAACGTCAGCGGACCCTCAGCAGGTAATTCTTACAAAATTAGCTTATCTTTGCTACTAAAACTTCAAAAATCTTTGCTTTATTACATAAGTAAATACAAATCAATTAAAATGTATAGCTCGATGGAAGAAGCCGATCGCCCGCGACGCCTCTCCGTCACCAACCCCACTCATCAGCCAATTGCTTCCCCGCAGTAAATCAACATTCGGGATACTGTATTATACGATTCTGTATATTTCATTCCTACCCCCCGTCTATACCTTTTCCGGCTAAAAAATTTGACCCAACCTTTTTAAACCACCTCCAAAACCTCACCCCCCAACATTCCCCCCTCAAGAAGGCTGTGGAAGTGGTCAAATTTTTTGCGGCCATTTATCTTAAAGATTTCGACTGTTCCTCACCACTGGCTATTTGTAGTTTAAGCTTTACGTCCCACAAAAAAAAACAACAAAAAATAATGAATGTTCTCGACGGATCATCTGTATACGCTGCAATTTTTTTTAAATAAAGTGTCTTGTTTTTGGAAGGCTTTCAGCTTTTATTGCACAATGGATATGGGTGCATCACATTCGAGTCTCACGGAAATTCATCACAAATTTAGGCAGTGTAGTTATTTTCTTTTTGAATATATACAGAAGGCCATGGCACCATAATTTTTCAATTCCAAATGGCTGCAGCATTTTTCTTCGCGTCTAAATAACGTTGAATATCTCACATCTTGATTTATCTACCTTTCATTTCCTTGATGGTTGCCCGTTCTTGAGCTTTTTGTTCAGCCGTAGCTGTGCTTTTAATCCCCAGAGACCCTTCGATCAGTCGTCTAGCAACCGATCCAGTGGTTTTTGGACGAACAGATGGACGTGCCCGTAAATCGTCCCTCAACTGCAACGCTCGCTCCTGAAAATCAAGGTATATTGGTCAAGCCTTTTCCAACACGATTTTTTGTTTACTATCCGTGAAAATGGGCCCCGTTCTCTCACCTGCGTCTTTTTGGATGCGGCGGCCAGCGTGCGTAACTTGATATCTGGTTGTTTTTGAAAGATGGAAAAGTCACGGGCCCGTCTTTCATTTTCAAATACGACAAAAGCGTTATCGCCGTCAGCTTTCTGGAATAAGAAAAAAAAAGAATCCGAGACTCCGGGAGCATACCTTTACTTCCACTTCATAGCCGGCTTCCAAGAACTTTGATTTATAATCTCGCAGGGATTGGCTAGCCGGAATATCATACAGCTCGAGCACATGCGGTAAATCTGAATCGACAGTTTGGAATCCAAAATTTTGAATTACTCTTTGGATCCCATGAGCTCTGGCTAGTTGAAGGCGTCGTTGTCTTTTTCTGGTTAATTTTCGCACTGGCTTCAAGTTTGAGTTGATCGAGCTGAAAAATGTCTCGAAAATGTCGGGTTTCGGCTACCTGTTGGGTGAGAGCATCATCATCTAGCGTTTCCCAGGTATCTTCTTCTTCCGATTCAGGCTTGGCAGTTGTTGGGTCCATTGAGCTTTTTTATTGAAGCGATCTGGATGCTGTTATTTGGATCCAAATCGGTGTGGAGATCAAAAATTAAGGAAATTATACCTTAAGGAAAACTATACACGTTAGCAGGTGCGGTATAACAAATACACTAATGATAAAAGCTAAAAATAACATTAATAGGTTAGCGATCAATAAAAAGGGACATGCCTAAGTCCCATACTAAAATTTTGTCTGTATGATAACATTATTCAGCCGTGCATTAATGTACCTAACAGTTGTTAAAGTACTACCTTTCGGTTGCCCTCTATTTTTCCACAAGGCTACAAGCCACTCCTATGTACAGAGGTTCCCGAGCCAAAATCAATTATTGCTAGCCATGACTGCGCTGTGTAACTACATACTATCCGAAACGACAAGACTATCTCAACACAGGGTATAAGATATATGTAATAAACTGCATGATAGAGCACTCTTTCATAATTATTATTTATTCCCCCAAACCCATATATTGCAGTCAAAATGATAGTGTCCGCGGCGGGATAGTCGACATATACACCGCATTTATTCAGTTCCTGATGCTGAAATTCCATAGATAAAGAATAAGCACACAAAATACCTCTCGGTCTCAACGTAGTTCCGTCCAACTAACCTTACGACAAATGCCGTTAGAAGGACACCAAAGATCTAAAAATTATGCTGATTTTTTTGAGAGGCTCACAAACCGTAAATCCAATTAACATCCAGATTAATGGATTTTCAGCCATTCTTCCGACTTGTTGATGAACATTAGGACTCTTTTCATTTAGAGAAATCTTAAAAGGTTCTTTTTAGGATTAAATTGAACACCTGGGCAGTCAGAGCTTCTGTAAGAGCACCCTCTACCGCTGTAATTCCGCCCCTAGCCGTCCTCACAATCATTATATCGTACGAGGCTTCACATCGGGGCGGCTATGCGTAGATTATGTATTTAGATGAAGCTGAAGCATACCGAAACTCCCAAACAGCCATCCCCCTCCTTTGAACACAAACTAACGCTGCATGCAAATTGCATAACTGGTGTTTCTTCGAATGCAAAGGCCTTGAAAAGGTATTAAAATTGGAAGGTGCAACCTACCTTGCTTTCAGCGTACGCAAATAGTTTCCCGTCTTCATAGACAGGGTCTGACACGACATTAACATCCGTGGAACAACTAAAAAGTTACACCCGCGGATTAAAACTATACAATACCCTTTGGCATTGAAGATTGGGTATTTATGGGCGTGATCTGATTTTGCATAGCAATCATGAACATGCATTCCATAATACGAGGAGGTATCTAAATAAGTGAATACTTTTTCATTGACGTTCTCGTACCAGCCATTCCTTCGCAGGTCCAAGTGTGGTAGATCTTTTCACAGTCCGTACCTTTCGAATGGCATATGTGCAAACTGGTGGTACTGCAGTTAAGTGGATCGCCTTCCCGATTGGAATTTCACTAAAGAAGGTTAGATTTCAATAATTAGTTTCGCTAACCTGGGATAGACAGAAAGATTGGTGTAGATTTTCTGAGTATTTGACAGCTTCTTTGGCATATAGCACTCCAGGAAATAGGCCCTGAACAAAATTAACGTCACTAAATTTAAGAATTACCGATCATTTTCTGTAATAATTGAAAGGTCATGCTGGAGGTTCAGAATAATCGATGAATTTTTGCCGGTCTCCTAAAGCAATTGCAAACCATAAAAATAACTACCGTATCCATTTGATTTGTACCACAATCATTGGCATCAACCTCAAAAATGATTGGACGGCTTTCAACAGCGAGAATATCCTAAAAAAGTTTAAGTTTTCGGGAATCTTATTACCCGACGGCATCCGACTTTTTGCGGGAATCCTTTGACAAATGCGGTGCCCTCAAATTCTGGCGCCACATGCAGAGTTAACTAAAAAAATAACATGGGCATAAAAATAATGTAGGTGAAGCTACCCTGAAGCCAGTTGAAGTGCATTCTAGATCAATTTGATCATTAGGGTTTGATCCAGAAGCCTGATGCTCAAAGGTCGAGCTAGCAAGTTTTCTGAAATTTGAGAAGATCAAGCATGCTATATGAATTACCCCAATCCATCATAATTCAGTTCTTCTTGCGTATTTGCTCCTGGTACTCGAATTTCGTTATTTGACGCTTCTTGAGGATTGCCGGATGCTCCTGAAAAACGTCATTAGTCTGGTTAAACCTAGTTTACCGTAATTATAACCGCTCAAGTTCGGTGGTTCATACACCGGCTTCTTTGTGGTAGCCCAATAGTCTGGGGTTTGCGGCCTTGCCCTAGTCGGGTAAGACGGCTGAAATTTTGTTGTAAAAACCTTTAACCAACCCCATAAAAAGTGCACTTACAAATGGTTCGCCAGGTGTAGGGGTTAGATTCTGGTGTGCAGCGTCGTCAACCAGGTGTATTTCAGGTGAGGTTACTTCCTTTGTGTTAAATGGAGCCACGGTTGGTTTTGGATGTGTTGGTAAATTCCAGGATATGGTTGTTTGAGTTGTGATTGGGTTACTTGGTTTTTGAGTTTCTTTGTTGATTGATTGATTTGCATCATTTGAGATTGGATTTTTGGGGGTGGTTGTCGATATTGGGGGCCATGTGGTAGGAGTCATAGGTAGGAAAACCGGCCTCGTTGGTATGGTAGCAGTGTTTCTTGTGGTAAAATCCGTTTTGTTTGGAGGATTAGTGGTTGGTGTTATAGGCACAAAGAACGGTCTTGTTGTCCGGGTTGTTGCTTTGTCGCTTTCAAAACCAATTTCCATTTCTTCGGAGCTTTCTTCGAATTTGGTGGTGGTTGGCACTCCATGATGCCATCCGGTTACAAACTTTCGTGTTGAGGTTATTTCGTGTGCATTAAAATGAATGCTGGATACCGTGTGTGCTGCAATTGTTGGCCGGCTGGCAGCCGTTGTTTGAGATCGAGAAGGAGATCGGGTGCTGATATCAAAATGAGAAGTGGTTGGCGTCTTGATTGTTGATGCGGTGGCATGCTGGAAATTTCGCGGATCGAAGGCAGCTCCATTGAGGTCTTCGTCGGATTCTTCGACTTCCTCGAAATCAGGTAGATGATTTGGTCTTCCATTGGCCATGAAGGCTTCGTAGTCTTCATCAATTTCTGGTTCGAGAGCGTTTGGCCGATGATCAACAGGCGGTGTGAAATGGGTGCCATGGGTGACAAGTATGGGTTTTTCTGTGGTTGGTGCAGCCGGGACAACCACCTGGAAAAATCGGTTTAAGCAAATTAGGCTGTAGCAGTTTAGGGTTTGCCCCAAGCATCGGTTAAGCTAGCCTTAAAAAAATCATGGCGTTTATTCATACCTGTCTTGTTGTGAAGTCAGCCGTTCGGCTTGACCAGCGAGTAGTTTGTCGTTGTTGGGTTGTGGACTGCGTACGCCATGCTGCTACACTTTTCATTAAAAGTAGAAAAAGTCTTACTGGTTCTTCTGGTTGTCGTGGTCGTTGGATTCGATCGACTGGTTACGGTACCAGATGTGACATGGGGAGGAGAAGAGCTTCTCGAAGCTGTAGCGGGCTGGTGTGTTTCGTGTCGTTGTGTTGCCTAGAAGCTCTTTTTGGAAGTTTCTTGTGCACGTACTCTTGTTTGCCACCATCCAAGGGTCGATGACGTTGTCGATGGTCTGACTCTAATCCCAGTAACTGTTTGCCAGGTCTGAGTCTCTGGTTGACGAACCGGGGTGCGAGTAGTCGAGCTTCTTGACCATGTATTTTGGCGGGTTGTCTGAAATTGGTTTTGAAAATGATTGTTAAATTACCGTTGTTGGTCTACGAGTGGTAGTAGTGGTTCTGGTAGTGGTTGTCGTAGTCGTCGTCAGATGTTTATTCCAGGTTTCCGGAAAGGAATTTTTGCAAAAGGCATAATTTGCAGGCTTATCAAATATTTATGACCGAACACTTACCGTGGTCGGGCGTTCTGTCGTCGTAGACCGAGTAGGTGGTATTCTGCTACCCTTTATTGTTTGCCAGCTAGGTTCTTCTGGCCTTTGAGCCGGAGCTCCTCTGATGGTAGTACTGGGCTCAGTAGCTCTGGCTCTAGTTGTCGGACGCGCCGTAGTTGTAGTGGAGGCCGTACGAGGTGGCGCCTGTATATTGTCATTAAAAAGTAGTTATTAAATTACTCTGGTGGTAGTTGTCGTTGTTGTTGTCCTCCTTGTGGTTGTGGTCGCCCTGCTAGTGGTCGTCGTAGTTGTTGGGACTCGAGTAGTAGTCGTAGGTCTTGTTGTGGGGGTTGTTCTCGTAGCTGTCGTGCTCGCTCTCGTTGACGCCGGAGGACCCTAAAAAGAAACACCTTGAATAAATCCGATTTTTATCGTTTTCCCATGCCCAAAAATTGCCTATCATCCAGCTATCAGTGAAAGCGGGTTGATATGAAACCGTTGAGGGCATAATTTATAATCATCCTTCCTTCGCACCCACCCTCGGAGTCGTGCCATCCACATTATTTCCAGTTTCTGGACCGGAAATATCTCCCCCCGCGGTGGGTTGGTGGTTTCCCTTGTTGGCTATTGGCAGCAAGTTGGTGCCCGGCTAAACATTGATGTACTTAGTCTAAAAATTATCTAACTTCGCCCAATTCATTCAGCCCCTCGGCAATGGCCTTGACAAGTTCACTTTCTGGGACGCCGCTGGGGCCGGTTTCATCGATTCCCTCGTTCAGATGCCTGGACAAATTGTATTTTAGGAATGCTTAATACATACTTGCTGATCTCATCAATTAATGCGTCTTCTAATTCCTTTCGCAGTGCTTCATCATTGCTATTAGACAAACGACGAGTATCCACACTAAAAGATAGGATTTTTTGGAAAATTACACTTACTTTTGCAAGACCTTGGGCAAAGCCTTGTCGATTTCATCTTCCATAGCTTTTTCTAGACTGAAATCTTCTTCTGGGGGTGTATTCTTGAAGCCATCTTTGTTCAAAAGTGCCGCGTCAACTTGTACAACCGGATCCGGCAATGGGCTTGGGGTTGGGCGCTAAAATTACAGATGTTCACAATTATATGAAAATCGTACTTGTCTTTTCCTCTTTGGATGTAATGCCAAAATCGTGTCTCGGCGAACATTCTTATGCAAGAAATGACGCAGTGTTGGGCCGTACCTAAAATAGTTTCTTTAAACAAAATAGACCTACTTTTTCTGATAATTCTGTACAGCCTCGATCGAGTCGCGTTTATTCAGAGCCAAATGGATAAAAATGCTTCGGCGATGTTTCTAAAAGGGATTTGAACACCTAAAATTTTTTTTTACCTGCGTTGGATTGTCTGGGGGAGGGCGTTTCGACCAGGTTCCTCGTGGTTGCACATTCCTAGACAATGTACTTTTTGTGGATTTAAAGTGTCTTACATTTGGCCGGTAGGTCCTTGAGGTCGGCCAAATTGCTGAAAATTGATTTTTAGGTTTTTACAATTGTCTTCAAATTACCTGATTATTTTGTCCTTGCCACCCAACAGGAGCAGCACTTGGTGGTTGGGCAATTTTCCAAAAATTCTTAAGAAAGTGGAGGTCGGGGTTTAAGCGAACATTTCTACCTTGCTGTCCGAAAAAATGAATTCCGGCTGTGGGGCTGGAGGGTGAAAATGTGGAGATCCTTGATTATTTGTAGGTTGTGGATGCTGGAATTTGCTATTTAGTAAATTCGCGCGTACTTTTTTCTTACATTTAAATATTCATTCATCATTTGTGGGCTGTTGAGGTATTGGAAATTTGCCTGGAATAAAGATATAGCTGAAATTTTCAGGGGGTAGCGAACCGCATTGGCTTGGATTGGTTGTGGGGGTGGTTGATAGCCTCGAGGGACTTGTCGACTGATTCGTTGCGATGGTTCGGCATAAATGAATTGCACTAGAAGACCCTAAATAAATAAATATAATGTGAAACAATGAGTTGTAATTTATCATATAGCGCAACGATGTGTGTAAAAACGCAGCAACCTTTTTTGCCTTTTGATTTGGTTACTGTATCCGTTACTTTTGCGAATTTAATCAAATTTCAATGTCAAAATTGAAACAGCTAAATAAAAACTATTAAAGATTTCCCAAAAACATGTAAAGCGTAACTTCCTCACCATGAAAATAAATCCATATTGCACGGCTACACTGTCATAACTACGTCTATTGCGTGACATCTGAAAACTATATTTATATAGAAAGAATAACCATAAGCCGCCCAAAAAAATATAAGTGAAAGGCCCCCAATAATAAGCGACGGCGGCTGCGGTTTTTCCGAAAGTGATTAAGCTGCCACCCATGTGGAATGACGGTTTTTGCCGCTAGGGTTGGCTGGGGGTCTTCAGGGGGGCGAAATGAAAAAAGCCAGTTTTTCTGCTCTTCGCGGTTGCCAATCATGGATTGCAATCCACCCACTGTGTGTGCGTGTGTGTGGGACATCCGCCGGTGGCGATTTGCCATTGCTTGGAGGGTGAAGTGACAAGAGGGTTTGGAGAAAGCACTCTTTGATAGCACCATTCCCCCACCATCATTCTTTTAGTCGATAGCCAATTGCTACGTCATGGGCTGTGAATAATGAAGAAGAGTCATGAAGCGATATCGGTAGTGCTTATACAAGTCTCCTTCCACAGTAAAAATCTGTTAAAAAATTGCGTCTAGAATTAAAAATATAAGCAGTTCATTGTGACGGAAATCCCATAGACGAGGCTAAAATCAACAAATTTAATTACCTATTGGGCATCTCGGTCCATTAAAAAAAGGGAATATTCTTGAAAAGAAACTAAACGTACAGGTATAAAAAATAGAAGTACAACGATAACAAAGTACAGGGTTGTTCAACTTGTTAATGTGTACACATTTACATCGGAATATAGAAACTTATTAAATCCAAGAAGAATTGCTAGTTTTTAGAGGAAATAATGAAGACAACTGTGAGATCTGAAAATTCTTCGATGCAATTTTAATAACCATGACCAATATTTTCCAAATATACCTACCAAACACCCATATTTTAATTTTTTGAAATAACGATTTTTGCGATTTTTTCTCCCACCCCACTTCCAATCGCTATTCCAGATCCCAGATTAGAATGCACCCGAGAAGCATAGTCCATTTATCCTTTCCCGCTTCCTTTTTTCTCTTTATCCATTCCAACCCCACCATCCATTGTGCACCTTTTTGGTGGGCGTGCGCGAGATGTTTGTTGGCGATTCGTCGTCGTCTTCGGGGTGGGCCAAGATGACAGCTGAACGGGAGTGATCCCACCCCTGAACCTCATCAAATCCTCCTTCATCCGTTCTTCCGATCGAAAAGACAACCTCAACGGGACACATTTCCTTACAGAATTCTAGTCTCCGGGATTCTAATGTTTTTCCATGTAATTCTACTGCTATTAGTCCCATCAGCTATAACCGAAGGGATATCCGATGATTTCCAGGCGCTATTGAAGAAGCACTTTCCAGAAAATGTAATGGCTGCGTTATTTTCCTTCAAAAATTTTTTTAGAAAGTACTAGACGATGTGTTAGAAGCGATGAGCAAAAGAGCGAATGAAACACAAGAATTCTTGTCAAATACTGGAAATACTAACGGGTACTGCAGTAATCCTCATGTTTTCAGAACGGTTTTAGAACCCTAAATGGAACCATCTCCGATTTCCCCCATCGAGGCCGTTATACCATGGACGAAATGTCAAATTTCTTTTCTCAACTAATGAATTGTGCATATGGGTGGTGTTCATATCATTGGTACGACCGTCATTTTGTATAAAAAAGCATTCTAGTTGCGACCCACCAATGGCTCGCCCCATTATGAACGAATATTTTGGGCAGCACTACCCCTCAAGATATCCTGGAAATGCTATCCAAACCAAGCAGCAAAAGTACAGAAAGTTGGGTGCAAAAATCGGCGAGCCAAGTCGAAAATATTTGTACCCAGCTCCAGCAAAGGCTCCAATAAGGTTGGGAAACTTTGGGAGTTGAAAAAGTTTTAGGCACGTAACAAGTCCTGCCGTTACACCAGCATCTACAAAACGACGCCAGCAGTAACCTGTCCAAAAGCTTGCCAGCCACAATGCTTGACGTCTTGTATGAAGAGATATAACGAGCTGGTTTATGAATTTATGAATAGTTTGACCCAGGTGAGGAATCAAATATGTATATTCAAGCCTAGACCCCACTCATAAAAATCCCAAAGTTGGCAGCTCCATAAAAATGAGTTGCCTTTAGCAATCCATTCAACTTTTCAAGACTGATATCCTTGGCCTCCCAAATCGACCGACCCCAACCTCTACAAGGAGAAGCATTTTTGAATGGGGAAATACGGCTGCTGAGGAAGATAATTGGACAGAGCCCGTAGCCCCATTGGTTGGTATCAAGCTTCTGAATGTAACGCTATTTCTCTTTCGCAAGTTACTGTACCCATTCTAGCAATGGGAAGACGAAAGGGAACGTCCGGTTTGCCGAGCAGATTGTATGCCTTTGTGTCGTGAGTCGTGCTTGCTTGTGGAAGGAAGACCGAAATGCAGAGCATGTAAGTGATATTTTCAATAATTTAATCTTAATTTAAATAAAATTTTTAGCATGCATGCCTCATTGTAGCCAACAATGCCTTGATGCCCCTCCATTAATGCTTCCATGCCCGGATTTTGATGAATGTTATTGCCCGGCGGGGTTGGTGTTTTCAAAACTCCAAACGGGGAAGTTCCGGTCAGGTGCTGGAAGCGATTTTTAGCAAAAACAAGGCAATTATGGGGCCTCCCACGCACGAGTCATAGCGATTAGGTTTTTAAGTTGCCAAATCCGCGTAATTTGTCCGATCTTTGGCATCCGAAAGTCATTTTTTAGGTATGTGCAATGCTCGGATTCGACGTGTTGTATGCGATATCGAGCAATGGCTGTTCGATACAAAGATAAATTAGCGGCCTACAAATTTAGCGATGATAAAGATGTGGAGGTAACGAGATTTTTTCTAACGTCTTATATACAGACCAGAAACCATTTTTCGAATAATTCCCGGCCGTAATATGAATTCTAAGAAAATCGTGATTAACCGAAACGAACCCAGTGATACCAAAAGTTTTGCGTAGTCTGATCCTTTTCCGGGAATTTTTCTTAACCGATTTCCCCCCGCTGTAGTCATTGAGCACCCTTTATTCTTTACACTACAGCCCCGGATCCAAAATGGATACAATTTCAGCCAATTTCCGGAAATCAGACGGCCGTATTGGCCAAACAATTGCGCCTATTAGGAGGTGATTCGCCGGAAGCCACGACGACAGTTATGGTAATTGCAAATAGATTCCAGGGCTTTCAAATTAGGGCTTTGTAGCGATTAGTGCGTGTAGGATATGATTCTGTCTTAGGTGGACGGTGAAAGCCCAAAGGAATTGCCCGCAAACGCCACAATCATCTTTTTCCCGGAAGAAAAACGCGCCGAGATCACGATGAACGATGGAGCCGTTTTGTTCGAAAATGTAGACTGAATTTTTCGCTATTATCATATATTTTTTTCATCCGACGCTGGCCTTGGTTAGGCGTTGCAATTATCAAACTGCCAATATAAAAAAAATATTTATTTCAAAGGATAAGTTATTCACACATGGCATTCGACATGATTTGTACATTTGATCACGAGCCATTTTACAGATAGTAACAATTTAATCCCCGAGTAAAATTTATGTATAGATGCTGAGCAACATGGCTTTAAATAACCAGAAAAACATCCATTAATGAAGCTAACTAGTCTGTACTAATTTACGGTCTTGATGGAAATTCGTTAAGCGGCTTTCCCGAACTGAGGTGCTGTTCCAATTTACTTTTCCACAAAACGCGCCGCATCGCCCATTGGTGCTCACTTTCGATGGTTTCCGACTCTGCTACCTTTGCCGCGGGCAGAAACTAAATTAACGTTCTCAAAACCTGTTAACTAAATATTAACAAGCTCATAAAAACCATTAAGCCACTTTGAGCCTCAAAAAACCCGACAGGTGAAACAATCTCACTGATCTATTTATCAAAAACTAGCACACAATCTACGAATTTCGGCTCAAACGGGGGAAGCGGGAGCAAACTAATTATTTCCACCGAAAATGACTTTTACATCGTCGATGCTGCGGACTTCGATTATTCTTCGCTTTTTTGCTGTAGTTTTTCTTGCCCTTCTTCGTCTTGTTTGCCGTCTTGGGTTTCTTAGCTTGCGAAACACTTGGCATTGCCTCCAAGGCAGGGCAAAATTTGTGCCCGCTTTCCGCATCAATCCTAGCCACACCGCAAGACCAGACTCCGCATGGGACATTCGGGTCGAAAGAGATTGTTCGGACTTCAAGGGATATGTAGCCGAGAACGAAATCCCAGATTCCCCAGCCCATGTCGCGGGCACGGCCAGTCCAAAAATCCTACAATCGCCATAGTCAAAAATTTTCAAAAAATAGATCTGTACAAGGACCGTACTCAAAAATAGCAAAAAGCTAGCGCCTGAAAACAACCGAAAAATCCTTACCACATGTTCTCCCATCGTCTTCAAAATGAATTCCTGGTCAACAATATCCGCCCTCTCTTTCAGCACCTAAAAAATTCTTCTGGTTTATTGTTTGTGGCCAACCAAAAACCCACCTTCCCAACGGCTTCAACCCCAAATATCGCCAGCTTATGGAACAACTTTGGCTTCACGGTTTTACTAAATAACAGAATCAACAAAATGTGACTGTTCCCCACTCAAAAAGATTATCCTTCATCAACATCACCAAATCCAGCAGTGTGTCGATGGAAAAGGAATTCTGAAGGTGAATTCGCTAAAAATGGCTATAAGCTATTTTCAAAGTGGAACAACCTGTTTAATAAACCATTCAACCTCTTTCCGAATCGACGGGAAGAGAAAACGATCGGCAAGTGTGTAAATGACGACAATGTTTTTTTCTGAATTTAATTATTGGGTGTCACGCGGGGGAAATTGCCAAAAAACGTGGGGTCACGCGGGAAATTACCTGTTATTTGTCTTTCTCGTTCGCAGCTCTCGTCATTCGGACAAGCATAATCCAAAAATTCGACCATTTCTGAGACAGGGACATCCGGGAGTTTGACCGTCCGATTTAAGGACTCAATATATTGACCGTCACAAATTCTAAAAATTACATAATTAATAGTAATAATGGGTAAACTAGCCAATTCAAACTTACGTTTGAAAATAATTACTCATAGCGGCCAGATAGCCACCATTTGCATATAATTCATGTCCATCGCATATGATTCTGAACGTTCGTTGTGGAGTCGAATCGTAGAAACGGCTTGACGTCGTCATACTGCAAAATCTGACAATTTTAAAACATTCCATGTCTAAAAAGTTGGCGCCAAAAACTGGAGAAATGGCGGGCTTCGTGACTCAATCAGAAATGTAAAAATTATCCCCTCTAGATTGACCAACCACAGAAAATGGCACGGGATGCCGGCGGGATGTAAATAACAATATCCCCCTCCCCCATCCCTCCCTGTAGCTTTCCACCACCCTCTAAATACCAGGTGGGCTCCCATGGGAGACACGCCCATTTCCGGGGCCCCACGCTCTTCATATTTTACCGGGAAAAAGACCCCAAAAGACAAAACAAGGAACGTGTAGCCTAGGGCCAATTTATGCCCATTATATTGTTGTCGCCCGTAGCTACGAGAAGATACTCGATCCGCCCTGGTGCCTTTCAACAAGTGATCCGTCGGGCTTTTGGACCCTACATCTTGAGGTTCTACACTATATGCTGGCAGAGCACGGATCATATTAACAATGGCGTGTAGTAAGTGGGAATTAGATTGAGTCATCCTCGAAACATTTCGTAGGAAGCAATAAAAACGTGAGGGTTTTCTGGAATTAACCAGCTAATCCGCGACGCCGGCCAACACTCTGCTACATGGTGCTGAACCGTCTAGGAAGTGCCAAACTGGTTTGAAAATCCTGCTTAACACTGGATTGTAGTCTCTGTTCAAAAACTGAAAAAATGTCCGTTTCCCCAGACCTCACAATTTACCAAGGTATCTTGTGCAAAGTCTACATAATACTTTGGACCTAAAACCTACGAGAAATATATTACATTCAAGCAGGTGAAAATCTTTGCCCGAAGGTCGACCGTCATGACACCTGATCTTCATTAAGCTGATTTATTGCTCGTTTGTTGCCCAGTTTGGTAAAAGTCATGTTGAAAGTAGGTGTGCAAATTTCTAAGAAAAACTTCTGGAATGATCGCGTGCGGGGTGACATTTTGCCTACATGGTGTCCCCAAAAAAAGTTCCTGCTTGGACTACATGATTACTAAGTTCGACTAGACTGGGTCTAGTCTTGCTATTTCGGTGCTTCCAGGTTATCGGGGTCGGTTATTTTAGCGGGGTCGGTTGCGAACTTTTTTCTATATATCGTGCGGCTCGGCTAATTAAAAGCTGGCCGTTTTTATAGACTTGTGCGCCGTTTGAAATGGTTCTGGACTGTTAGCGGGGGAGGAGACATTAAGAAAAACGTCATAAAACATGTAGAAATTTTTTTCTTTTCCGTCTAACGTATATGAAAATGGATAAAACCGCGCTTTAACCCTAGACTTCGTGACTATAAGATAAGTATTTTTATAATTTTTGATTATCGGAAGCTACTAAAAACAGTATTAAAATAAACTACAATTGATCACTAGGCAGGTATAGGCTAAACAAAAAGAAGATGTGAACCGACCCCCGCTAAAATAACCGACCCCCGATAACCTGGAAGCACCGCTATTTCCACTATAAACTCTAATTCCCCGTGGTGGTGATTTTATGTTTGAAAAATAATCGTAGATGACTGAAGATAATCGTAGAAATCTTCGTAGATGTCCACTAACCAAATGGACTGCTAAGCTGGTAAATGGTTACATAAAGTGTGGGTTCCAGAATTCGCAGAAAGCACATTCTAGCTGTTAACTACCAGGTGCCTGGCTACCGTATGTGGACTCGACAACGACCGGAAATCTCGGCGATTTTTGGTACCACAAATTCAATCCCTAGAAGAACACATTGCCATACGCTAATGGAATTCCAAGTATCAGATTCCCACGGCCACAAAACACACAGCAAAAATTATTGCGTGATTAAAAATGCGTAAATGCGAGTGACCGGCCCTTAGATCTTTGCTGGGTCAGGTGTTCGGTAATTACAGCTTATCCAAATATTCTGTATGTAATTTGCACACTTTGGCATATAAAAACGATGTGGGTCATAGAATAAGCGATAATTACGCTTGGAAAGATCGAGGCGCTTCCTAAAATAAGCCGGTGTAGATCTGGCAACGCTCTGGTTTGGTTTATCGTGTTCGTCGGCTCCGATCGACCAACTCCGACAATTTTTTCGTGGGAGCCGCGTTCGCTGGCTGTTCTCTGAATCAGAGAGCAACAGCCAAAGATAAATTGTCCTTTCTACTAAATTCAAACTATCTTTCGTAAGGTCCGCCTGCCCAGACATGATTTTAGAATTTAAATTACAACAATCTCGACGTTTCGCCATCGTCACCTATATTTCATTTGCATTCCAATTTTCGCGGCATTAAAAATACGGCTAATCATGTTTGTCCGTCTCTCCGTTTGTCATCTGGGAAAGATTGCGCGCCGCGCCAATTATTGTGAAGGGTCATTTTTTAGGAAACAAGAGTGCAGTCGGAAGGATTAGCGAGCAATTCAGACGCGGCTACGCATCGTCAATGCGTTGGTGATTGTACGCTATACTCGCTTGTAATTTCCACGAATCTGTAAAAAAAGAGGGGGAAAACAGGAGGGTAAAAGAATTCCTGATTCGTTATGAGAGCGGCTATGACAAACGTTTTTTGCTTAGCGAAGATTCTACTACAAACTCAGGTCAGATCAACCTCCAAACACAATAATAAGACGTTCTAAACGGCTTTACGATAACGTTCCTTGAGTAAATCGGATTGGAAAACCCGGATTTGGTATAATTTTCTCCTGATTCTAGCGATTACTCCAGTCCAAGGTTCAAAAAACTTTTGCTCAAAAACTGTTATTGTTCCCCAATTTTCTAAAAACGGGATTTGTTCACAATTTTAAGCCCTGTCAAAAAAAGTTATACCGCATTGCAAAATCCTAACTAGCTTCAAAAATGATTCAATTTAAGATGCTAGGCAAAATTTACAGATATATATTTTTGTTTTTCAAGGTTTACCTATTACAAGCCCAGTCAACAAACAAACAAACAAAGATTTATTTTATCGTGTTTTTTATTTTTGTATTTTAAAATATATTAATATTAATAATCCACGAAAAACCATTTTTTGGGCGTCGCGCACGGCTTGCCTATTTTCCGTTGGGGAGCCGGGTAGCGCCAGGACAGAAAGGGGCTCCAAACCGCGATACGCGGGGACCACCATGTTCGAAAAGCAGTATATTGCTGTAGGTCGAATGCCCAGTTTTACATTTGATTTTCCCAAATTTATAATATAAAATACTCAAATTAAAAATTTAAATTAGGGAAAATGGCTATGCTATTCTTGTTTAAGATTTGCGATAGGACTTCCGGGTTAAAAATATTTTATAAGCCTTTTCTAAAGCGAAACCAAGCGCACTTCTTGGGTGGTCTGATATTTTTAGTATATTTTTGCAACGGCGAGTGTCAGATAACATTACTTGTTTATTGAAAACTAGGGCGAAAATTTATCATCCAGAAGAATTTTTTGATCAGCATATATATTTCTAATTGACTATATTGTTTAACAGACTGTCGACTCGCCACCTCTATCTTTTTAATGTATTATTTGTGGGATGCTCTTAGGTAATCTAAAAACTTTGGTTTCATCACAAATTTATTGCCGATTCACGGAGTGATACATAATAACAATGATAAAATACAAGCATACATGATGACGGGAAAATATAGTAATCACGGAACGCCAACGTCAAATAAAAAATGCTAAAATTTAAAATAAAGGAATAAAGCCCTCAAGGCGCCCAAAACCGGGTGTGATATAATTAAAAGGACAGAATGATGGAATAACTTCGGGAATAGTATTCGATTGAGTGGTTGGCGGAATGAAGGATGAAATTGGGGGAGAAACCGATTCGTAAAAAGGGAAATGGGAAAAAGGAGAAACAGATTGGGAAGATTCATAAGAAATACTTCCCATACTTCCTTTGCGTTCTTCAACCATTGATACCTTCTCCTCCATCAATTTCGGGACGGTCGTCTTGCCATAAGTATCCTCAGAAGTTATCGGAATATGGACCACCACACCAGAACGGAGCTTGCGACGAATGCTGAAAAATGAAAAATTAATGAACTTAAAATCATTAATGCATTGTAAAGTGATAAGTAAATAAACGTACTATTTGGGATCATCGAAGTGATGGAAGAGTTTGATTTGGTGAGGAAGAGCCGGTTGGATCTCTCCATTGGCGAGAAGCTTCTCATAGAGAACGAGAGGCAATCCGTTGACAAGTTTGTGTACAAATTGGCATCTCTGAGCATAAGGGCATCGACCTTCGGCCGAGAAATTGGCGCACAGTTTGGTCTTGTATTTGGTGTCTTCGGGCTTGATGGTGGGACGAAGTTCTTCTTGATGATGGGCAAATCGGCAGAATATTCCGAATGGGCATTCATTTAGACGGACAAATGTTTTGCACATTACTGTCTTGAATGAATGTTGTTGTTTCAAGGCTTTGTTTGCAGCCTTCATTGCCGAGAGGGTCGCAGCAGTAGGAAGTTGGAGTAGTGATGGGATTGGTTGCATGTTGTTGTAGTTGTTGTAGAATGATGAATTGATGAGCATAGGCCAACCACCGCCTCTTATATACTTTAATGGTATCTAATCGGTGTCCTGAGGAGACGCTACTTTACACTACCATCCGGTGATATGTTGTAACGCACTAAAGAAAAGTGGTGTCGGCATCTGCCGCGCAGACCAGCGTTTGTGATGAGCATGATGCAGACGTTAGAATGACCACGAATACGAGCTATGTGATAAACGGCAGCCAAATATTTTTGAAAAATTGATAAATTTAAATAAAAGTCGTTTTATTTGACATGAAAAACCGACGCCGAAAGGGTAAAATTATTTATCAATATTAACCCAAACTGTTGCCGTTTTTTCATGAATTACGCCGAATATCGCCTGGTATATTGTCGAATAGCTTATCGATTCCTTCTTCGGCAGCCTTCTCCTGGTTTTTGACTAAATAGCTTCTGATACGTTTCAGTGCTCGAATATCACGCGCTTGTAGATCGTTTACATTAATATTGAACCTAAACGTATTTAATCTTTAAAGGTTTCTTCGATACCTTTTCAACAACAATATATCTATCTCATCGGGGCGGGATATTGGTTTGTCCTGCCCTAAAAGTATAATAATAGGTTTTCATGTGCGCAATTTCTTGGATTAATTCATTAACTAGCCAAACATTCACTTACCTCTAATTGGCGCTGGTTTCTCGGATTTATAGGCATCGATAGGCTCAGTTAATAACTAATCAATTATACGAATTTCGGAAATTCATTACCCTTCCTCCAATAGTATTATCAGACCCTTTAGGCTGATTGTTATTTTCCAAATTGTAAGCATCGCGCATTTGCTTTATTTCGTCAACGTAATGCTCTCGACGTAGAGCGTCCTTAAAATAGAATGATAATTGTAAGGAGTATCTCTAAATTACCATAGCCTTCTCTTTAGCTTCGAGCAATTCCTGCTGATACTGGCCTTGCCGTGCAAGATATTCTGTATAAGCATTTCTAAAACAATGTTAACCAATATAAAAAAATAGCAATATTCTCACCCATAACTCTGCACGGCTTGTGAATATCCCGCCAATTCACTCGCGTATAATTTAGTTTTTTCTTCATTAACGAATTGTGTGGGATTCTAAGATACGCTCGAAATCAAAACAAAATATTACATCACTATCCTCTTCTTTTTCTATCGGAGCCCTTGTCCCAGAATTTTCTTCGGCCCATGGATAAGCTGGTTGGGCATTAACCTTATTGAAAAAGTGCAGAAATTCTTCTAAACAAAAAAAATTCAATAGAAGAATTAAATCTCACCTTGTATCTCTTTCGCAAATATTGCTGTCAGAAGAATGACGATGATTAATAGTCGTCCAAACATGGTAATTGAAAGGAAAATGGAAATCGAAAGCTTCTTTTTCTTTTGACCTGCTTTCTGCCTGCCTCCGGTCACTACGGAAGGATCCGGTTCTGTGCATTTATCGGAAAACTCTCATACATGCACGATGATTTCTGGTTCAAGGTTTTATTAATAGGGTATGTGCAAAGATAGGTTGATCCGATGCATATTTATAAATACAGAACATCAAGCGTTTGACATTTTAGCGAAAGATTCCGATTCTGATGTTGGCACTCTGTATTCAATCCGTGTAGTCTTTCCCACAAATTTATTCTGAAATTCGCACATAAAAAGTAACCATGAGACTTACCTCAACGATGCTTTTGATTTTAGCAAATTCTTTTTGATTTTCAACTTCTGGTGTGCAAGACGTAAACGACTTCCAAACAACAATTAACTGAAATTCAAATAACTTAGTTGAAAAACACAGAGACCGAACCCACCATTTTTGGTATAGCAGAAAGCTCTTCTAACGTCTTCTTCAAGACCAGCGGATATTTAAAAGAAATTTCCAAATGGTCAGCATAGCTAAGAAAAAGCGTCCTTTGCAAAGCCATACAATAAACAGACTAAAACGCAAACATGCTTTCAATAATTAGACAAACTTATACCTCAGCAAAGGTTTCTTCAGCCGTTATCGCAACCTTCTTCACTCGTGCATATTTTTCCCAATTTAACAGAATGGTGTCAATTTGATTTAATGGCAGTTGAAAACTCCTGAAAAATACTTAGTACTTTACAAGGTCGAACCAGTTGTTTCCGGCTTCAGAAATTTCCACAAATGGAACGTCAGAAAAGGCATCGTAAATGGCAGCCCGGTGTATCCGTATTACATTTCCATCATGTTGAGTAAGGTTTATCGTCTGAAAGATATGTCTTATTGTTTTTCAATCCATCCATTCCCTCCCCAAGTGCAATAAATTAGCCCTCAAGCTTCCCCAAGCTCGTTTCTTCACCTAATTTGATAAAACGGAACCGGATTTTTTGATCTTCTCGTCCCTATGGCCGGAATGCCGCTTTTTCGGGGAAAGCCAAGGCAAAAACGGTCCTTACCAACTTTCCAAAAAGCTGACAGATGATTTCAACCTTCCAAAGACAAGTTGGTAGCCATAGTGAATCGGAAATACGCGCATTCTTTTCCTGAAATATGCCTTAAAATTTCTTTGCTAATACCGGGAATATAGAAGCGTGTCGGAAGCGTTCAGGAATGGCTAGGCGTTGCAAGACATTTCTTTGCAGGTCTGTAGGTAGGTTTAGAAAGCCGAACATTATTTCCAGGGATTGATAGTCCGAGGGGGGAAAGGGAGCGGAGCTCCAACAGCTGTCACTCAACCCGGAAACGCAAAAAAAGGACGTGCACCTTGGGAAAGGAAAAAATATCTGGAGGTCAGGATTTCAAAAAGGGTTGAAAATGTTAAAAGCGTTTGGTAAACATTAATCGATATACCAAAAATTAATACGCACTGATTTAAGAGCCTTGACCTACAAATTTAATAACTTTAACTGTTTATAGGTGCTAAGTACGCATCATAAACAACTCAGTTCATAAAGTACTCAGTAAGGATGTAACTGGTGTACAACCCAAAAATTCTATGTAGGTTCAGTACACGTTCCTCGGCCATATGCTAACAGGCTTTTCCCGGATCGAACCGGGTATCGTTTTACGTGAGCCGCCGGAGTGAAGAGAGTGAAACTAGGAAGGGATCCAAAATAAGGATGAAGCGCTCGGCGAGCGTCTCTAGGCCCTAAAAACAAGACCGGAATTATTTCTCGTAGCCGTGGACCGGTGATAATGTCGACAACAGATCATTCTCGTTTCGTGCACCCGGCTGCAGTCTAGTCGTGCAGAGACATTTATCTAGGGTCATAGCGGCTCATTCAGCACTTTTCTTACCCTATAAAGCCGCCACTTCTTTTTCATTGGATTGCTGAGGGTTTGTTTATTCACCGGATATCCATATATATTATTTCCCGAACTAGCCTGGTAAATTAAAATGGAACCAGCAACAAAATACCTGCTTTGCCTTGCCCTTTTCATAGGTAACTTCATCGATTTTTCGTCTCAAAGAATTTTAGCTGCCATTAATGCTTGTATGAGAATGCCAATGCCCCCTGTCACGACTACCACCACGTAAGAGCCTAGTTTTTACTTTTTAAACTCTTTATTTATTTTAGCCCTCAACCCATCACAACAACGACACCGTAAGCGTTTTGGCTGAATGATATTCAGAGGGTTTGGAACTACATAGACGCATTCCTGCAAAAATTTTGCATGGCAATGCGGATGGAATTATTTGATTTTTGCCATAACTACAACCACAACCTCAGTTTTCTCGGAATCTCCACATGTACTCAAAGAGCCTACGCAGCGATAGTCAACCCATTAGAGGCCAATATTTGCAATATGATCTAATGTAATGAGATGTAATTCATTGAATCCACTACTACCATTGGCACTGAAGCAACCACCACCACAAGCACGTCGGTTTTGTCTAAATGGCTGTATTTGCCTGAGCATGAGAATTGTTCCTTTCGGGCTTCTAGTCTCTCACATATTAGCCGCACCATTGTACGACTTCAAGTGTTCGGAATTTTTCGAAAATTCTCTGTTTTTCGACGATTTGGGCACTCAATTACCCAAAGGAATAGCGCCGCAGAGTAGCGAGGATTTCAAATTGGGAGATTCAGAAACCAGGAAAACCAGCATTTTTTAAACTTTGGGATAAGAATTTTTAGGCTTCCAAGGCCAGAAAAGCCGAACAAATACATTGATTCTATGTAGCCTTCATAAGATAGAAAATGTGAAACGGCGATACCTGCGTTTAAAAAACGTACAATTTAGTGAAGCAACGACAACTACGGCAGAAACCACCACAACTGCCACTGAGACTACCACGACAAGCGTAGAAACGACGACGACAACGACGGAACCAAACTAAATACTACTGAGACACCACTACGAGTGAACCTACGACAACGACTACGGAAGCAACGACAACTACAACTGAACCGACGACGACGACCATGACAACCACCACCGAGTAGGTTTTGCGCATCAAAATACTGTGGTTTGACGGACTGCAAATCTCATGGATCTCAGGGATCTCTGGACTTTACCTCGCGCAAACAACTTAACCGACTATAGCCCAAAATTGCTGTTTAGCAAGACATGAGATACCTAAATAGCACCGGCCTAAATCTGAACTCGTTGTAGCTTGTAGGCAACCTTGTAGGCTGAAGGGTAAGGGAGAAACAAAAAGCCGGGGGGTTAGATGAAACAAGAATGTACTCTGAAGTGATGGGTAATGATTTTTATTTTCTAGGGCAACCACGACTACAACCGAACCAACGACAACCACCACAGAACCCACAACGACAACGACGATGACAACTACTACTGAGTAGGTCCCTATGAATTTTGAATTTTGAGCGATGAAGCTTAGAGTCATTATTATTCAAATCAATGCTCCGGATTTGAAAATTCTCACAAGGAGTGTCCTTTTTCAGTCATCCGCAAAACGTTTTCAAGACCTAACTCACTCGATAGAAAATTCCATTTTGAACAAGGCTCCGTTTTCCATTTTTGCAGAATGTCGATCCCTGATTTTATAATATTAAAAAATAGCGGCGTTCTCTTACCAAGCGTGCCCTGCGAGCGAAAAGCAACGATTTCGGGTGCAGTTTTTCTCAAATCAAATCGGGATTTTATGTGAAATGCGGTTCCGATGTCCGGTCAGAATTTAATTGCGACGAAAACAAAGAGAAAAATTTTGCGTTCGAGGATCATTAACATTAATAGGACAACCACCACCGAGCCGACCACCACCACCACGACAACAACCACAACAACGACGTCCACCACGACAACTACAACTACAACAACTTCCGGTAAGACAACGATTTATGACAAAACGACCCTAATTTTAGTCTGCACCAACTGCCCGAATATTTCTGTGGCAACCGGGATTACGGTGATGTACAACTTTGACGCCAGTGGTTGTCGCGTGGCAACTTTCAGCGGCTGCACAACTTATCGGTGAGATAATTTGCAAAATCTCAGTAAAAGTACTTGCTTATAGAACTCGCGTGGGTGTAACTAATACAGCTATCACCAACCCTGTCACATGTCGAGACCAATCGGGAGCTCCTAGATGGTACGTATAAAAATGGTTTAGCAAAAAAAAACGTTATTTAGGTTCCCCGGCGGTGTCCAAAACACTGCGCAAGTTCAGTGTGCCAGCTAAAACGACAATATATTATGGTAACAACACAGCAATGGCGGTGATTTGAACATTAGCAACGTCCAATCTTTCTTACGGGTGTATAATAATTGTTAATAAACGTGCGTAACAAATATATGTAGTACAGCAACGCTTCCGTCCCAATAACGCACAAATCGGCACTGGAACCGAAATACGGGATCGCCCCTCCTAGGGCGGGTCTCGACGTCTTGAAAGGTGACCGGATTTTTGCTGCCCGCCCTCAGGACCTGATGTGGATCTAGCCGGCAACTGATCACTTCCCCCGTAATTCACACATAGACCCCTCCGTCTAGCTAGCCTTTTTATTCAAATCAGAATTCTATTTTTTCGCCAGATTTCTCACGAGATTCTATATTCTATAAAGCACTACAAAAATGGAATCTACTACCAAATATCTAATTTCTTTCGCTATTTTATTAGGTGGGATATGCCAAACTGAAATTATGACTATTTAGCGGCAACTAATGGTTGTATGAGAATGCCGATGCCTCCGGTTACGACGACCACGTAAGTAAACTTCTAGAAATGTTTCTACATATTTTAATTATTATATGTTATTTATAATATATAATCCTTTAATTTTTATTTTAGGGCCGCACCAGATACCACGACTACCGTGTAAGTTGGTTCACATCACGCAATATTTTGAAATGTATTGCACATTTTTTTGACCCAATCAAATAGCTTTTCGGCTTGGCAATATTGACATCACTTTATATTTTATTTTACCACATCAGTGAGCAGAATAAAAAGCATGTAAACTAACGACTATTATTTTTCTAAAGCACGACAACAACCGGCACAGATGCAACCACCACAACAGGCACCGAAGCAACCACCACGTATGTGAATCAATCATTAAAAGTTTCTGTTGTTAATCGCATGAAAACACGCAGGGAAATGATTCAATGTAGATTTTAAATAGGATGTAAACACCAACGTTAATTTAGTCTTTTCTTTTTTTTAAGAAAAATCGCCTAAAATCCGGTGGTTTTAGGACAGGGACTACTACTACTGGTGAGACTACTACGACCGGGACAACAACTGAAGCCACAACTACTACGTCTACAACCACTGAGTAGGTTTTTATGGTTTTGGGGGTAGCACCAAAGCGAAAAGCGTTCGATTATGTAGATGTTAGATATAGAAATTTCAATTTGGGATAACTGGCTAATTAATTTGTAAAAAAGCGAACAAGCAATTTCTACTTGGTAACATGCTATGTTGGTCATACTTGCATCCTAACTGCTACCTCCGAAGCCTATTTGCTTTCATGAAATACTTTATTTTTTGCTCTATAGGCCCACGACGACAACAACCGAAGTGACAACCACTACAACCGAAGTGACAACCACTACAACCGAAATGACAACCACCACTACGCCACCTATAGGTCAACCAAATTTCCATGGGGTTTAACGAATTTTTTATATAGCCCAACAATGTTTTAAAATTTCCTGATGGCCCGATATGAAACACCCCTTCACAACAAAACCTCAAAAAGGCTGGCCCTCCTGGGGGAAACAGGCATAATCTTTCCAGTACTTAAGATCTTTTTAGAAAACCCCGGGGTATCACAAGAACACCACTTTCCAGCCCGGTGACCTGTAAGGAAACAGCCTCTGCTCCGAGATGGTAAATAACTAAATTTATCAATTAAAAATATCTTCCAGGTACACCGCATCGATCCAAAACTCCGCAACTGTGCAGTGCGCTAGTTAAAGTCCTTGAGCAGGTTGTGTGCTGCGGCAACCTAAAAATAAATTATCGGTGGGTCCAATCGACTAATAAAGAGCCCCTTGAAAAAATTAAATTTGGTACAACACATTTCCAGATGGGGGGGGAGAGGGTGTTATGCGGGCGGGGGGCAAAGGGCGAGGATGCCTATGGGGGTGGGTGCCGTAAGCTGAAATGGGGGATGAAATCCGAGACATCTTTTCCCCTCTCGACCTGCCTCCTTGCAGACAAATTCACACAAGGATTCCCCGGCATTCAGAATATCTTGCTTTGTCTAATTCGATTTGTCAATCGTTTCGGGTTTTTAGAAAAAAAAGGTGTTTGAATATAGAGAGTACAAAGAATGAGTTCGCTAAAAACTCAGAGAACCGTACAGTTTTTAGGGTTTTGGTATCTTTTAAAACTTCCGGAAAAACGAAAACAGGAAAAAACAAGCCGTTTCCTGATAATTTAAAAGAGTGGGGTTTTCAAGAAAACCCAACCTTGAGGAAAAACGTAAAATTCTATAAAAGAGGAAAAGGTTTGTTTAATGTTCAACGGAAAAAATCCGGTCTTTTTTGCCATTTCTAAAATTTTAAAAAGATCATACGAATTAGAGCATCTTTCGGACCCCGAAAGGGGTGGTTTTTGAAAAACTTTTATATACGTTCGTTTTACAATTAAATAGTTGCTACCTTGGTTAAAAATTAGAAAATGCAAATATTTTAATAAATCCCCGAACGCCCAAAAAGGGTTTTCATGAAAGAGTGGTTCCATCTCGCGATTTTTAAGGAAAGGGGGGATTTGGGCAATTTGATATCCTTTTGGGGATTAACGATTAAGTATTTGATATCCGGCTTAAACATTAAAAAATTAAAATATGCAAATTTCTGAGCCTAATGCTACAACGGGTATGCCTATAACGAGTTCGTTCCATCGCGCGATTTTCAACGACAGATAGTGGACCCAATTTCCGGGCCTGGGGGCCAGTGGCCGTCCTGGAAACATTTAGCGTAGTGTTAGGTGAAGAGCTTCGCGGGGCACCCCCTCGACCAGCCCATTGTCTATGTGGCCATCTTCGCCCTGGCCAGCGTGGCCATCTTTTCCGGCGAGGGCCATCCGCCTAGCCGTTTGCTGGGCCCAGTCTTACTATTCAGTAATTGGAAGCATTGTTGAGGTGCGCAACATTTCTTGGATTTTTGGCCGCGTAATGGGGTTAATTTAGTTAATACAATTTTTGCAGGTGAACAGAGGGCGTTTCAAAAAGTAACGCCCGGTAAAATCGGTTAAATATGCGATTATTATAAGCTTTCAAGTTTTAAAAATTATTTTAATGACCAGCGCCCAAAACCCGCTTCGCGGGCCTTGGGCGCTGGAATGCGGCCTTTGCATGTGAAATTCGCCTTTCCGATAGTTCGGGTCCTTCGGACCCCGCCCTTCCTCCGACCCCACCCGCCCGTGCAACTTGCAAGAATGAGGAAATTTGTATTTTTTGGAATTATGCAAAGAAGCCCTCCCTGGCGCCGGACACACACACACAAAGATACGCGACCAAATTATATAAGGTAGGATAATTTTAAGGTCATCATATCAAAATGTTTTGGTGGAAAGCAGAGGTACCACTGAAGATAACAGGAAAAGTCGATCTTCGGGTTTTCCATATTTTGAAACCGTCAATTCATTGAGTTCAGATATATTAATATTTTTTATAGCCCGGAAAATATGAAAAAAACTGCTTAAAGGGATCAGGATAGCCCAGGAAAAATTAGCACAAAGCGGGGTTCAGTTCTAAAATTAGCAAGATCTTCTCTGCTCACTCCTGTCTCGCCCCACCCTCTGTCCATTTTTTTGCATTGGCATTTCCGTTTTCGTTTTGCTCGTTGCAAGTTATAGATGGCCCTGTTTTGCTGGGCCTTCCTTACCGTTTGAGGACCATGGTAAAATAATGAAGAATTTTTGTTGAACAGAAAATCGGTTCCCCCCCTTTCCTTTCGATATTAAAAAATTTAGAAATTTATCACTTTTTGCCATGGTATACATATCCTCTGTCCTACCATTATGATATGTATATGTGGTCATCGTTCGGGCTCAGCGTGCGCGTGGGTCGACTGGTCAGTGGGAGGAAGGCTAACCTCTTTAGAGGCTTTCAATCGAGAACTTGTGCACCAAGCCCCCTGGGGGACAGACTCACAACCACCATCACCACTCCAACCCGCACCAGCTTCTACCCCCTTTACACTACTCATTGCTTCATCTAGTCGTTCCGTTTCTTGACCAGTGAACGGAATATGTTCGTGAGGTCAGCATCACTCAGTCTTGATTTTCAGAAGATGTTTTGCGTAGTTAGAGCTGGAGCTCGACACGAAGTTACCGTAGTTCACTTCCTACTGTAGTCATCTTAGCCATCCAGGGCTGTTCTAGGTCTATATTCACAATTCCGCATTCAGAATTTGGTCAAGTTTCCGTTTTTCTTTTGTTGAGATCTGTGATTTGCATGCAAAGCAAGAAGATGTGCATATTTTTTCTACTATAGTGTTGAAAGGCTGAAGGCTGCCAAATCTGGAAATTCGTAAAAGACCGGTGGTTTAACAACTTCTTAGGTATTTCGGTGGCTTAGACAAACCCTTGGGTAGTTACCGTAATCCTAAAAATTTTTATTAAAGTAAATTCGACAGTTCGATAACGAATAAAATCGTAATAAATCGAAGAACGCCCTCCCATTTCATCGAAATAATTTCAGGAGTCTGATTTTATTCTTCGGACTCGAATATCACGATTGTCGTTGTCTTTTTAATACAGATTCCTCCTTTCCGTTCTTCTCCGTTCCCAAATGTGCTAGCCCGCACAGACAATTCATAGCGGAAATGCTATTCTCAGTGAAATTGATATGCAATTTGACCCGCCGACCATTACTCACTATGCCTCCGGCCCCTCCCTCCTCAGTCAGCTGTTATGGCTCAATTCAGAGCCACCCCCAAAATATTATCCCTGTTGACCCTTGGTCAGACTAATAAAATCAGTGTACTTTAGGGGAGGGGGGGTGAGGGTGGGAGGCATTGTGCATGGGAATTGAGCAAGAAGTTGAGTGACCATTGGTATATGCATAAGGCCTTTTTGGTAGTATGGCTTTGTTCGGGACCGCCTTCAGAGGGGAGCGCAGTCAGCTGTGCCTCATTTGGCGTGTGTCCGGCGTTTCTGCCCTTCTTTTCCATCGTTTTCTGCGTGGGCATTCCATTGCTGGGACCGCCTGTGCAGCTATATATGATTTGCATTTGCTCTAGCAGTTCCTTGGAATTTTTAGAATATTTTAAGCACCATATTCATACGGAAAAGATCGGAAAAGACCAATTTCTCGCTAAGCTCTACAAAAGTTCATGGCCTCTGATTAACAATTCTGACGCTACGTTTCTCAGCCGGGCCAAAAAAAATGGCCTTCCTTCTTCTCGCTACAGAACCCTCGTGAGCACCTTACGGAGAATTCTCTTCTAGGTTAGCACGACCCTCCAGATTCACTAAAAGCCACTCCAGAAACCCTCCCTAGGAGCCCTCGTCGAGCTGCGCCTCCCCTCCCATTGAGAAAGTTTGGGCAGTGTAAGCTGATTATGGGTACGTCTCGATTGCCTTCGAAACCCCCTGAAGGAGCTTCTTCCACACTCCCGGGGATACCCTAAGTAATGATGGGAGGGGTTTTCTTTTTCCGGATACGCTATCGGGTTGCACTTCTTTTTTCTAGAAAGATGTCTTGCATAGATTTTTAGCTAATTACCGTATTTCCTCTAATAGCAACCAGTTCTATCAGCAGCCCCCCTCCAATTAACTTTTAATGATTGAATCGACTTTTTTTTCGTTAAGAGCAAACATTTATGACGTTTTATGGCTGTTAAAAAGATAATTGTGCGAATTTACCAGCTGTTTATGATATTTTGATCGACCGGAATACAAGGCGCTTCCATTATAATTCGCATATTCAAAAAGATATTCGTTTAGGGTAATGGAAAAATAGTAACGCTGGATTTTGTTAAAGAGAATATAGGGATTTGGTTTTGTAGCGCACAAAATTACACAGCATGAGATAAGTTAAACGTTTCCGGGAAAGGTCCCACTATCATTCAAAAAAAGCCGAGGAAACCGCTGAATACCCATTGGTTAGATTGAGTCGCCAGATCCATCCCACCCGGTGTGGCCCTCACGGAATCCATTTAGATTTTTGTCAAAATGGGCAACTCGAAGGGGGATGGAAAAGCCATAAGGGCCATGTGCCGGCTGCTGTCTCCTCCTTATCCCATATCTTTGGCCGGCATCTTTGTCTCTCTCAATTTTTGCGGTGGACAGGTGTCCGGGGCCACAGTCTTTTTCGCTTTTCCGTGTGGGGGGATCTGGGCATCTCTAGTGCTGAAGGTGGTCCTCGTTTTGCTAGGGAAGAGCCGTCCTCTTGATCAGCCCCTCTTTTCACCACAAGAGGTGTTGTGACTGATCGAGTGGCTCTCAACTTTTTTTGATTGACCAATTTGTCCTATCGTCAATCCATTGCTGTTTTTGATAGGGGAGGCTGGTTTTTGGTGGGTTGATTATGAATTGGCCCTATAGCGGATTGGGACGGCTGTTCTTGTGGTGATTCAAGCTCATTGTCATCCTCGGACCTATTATTATTTGGCTTCAAAGGAAAATCGGATCTTTCGTATTCAAATATATTTTTGTATTGCAATAATAACTTCCGATCAGTAGAATGAAAATTCTATTTAACTACATATGAATACTACGTCTTAGGTTTTTAAAAACGCCCATTCTTGCTTTTCAGGGTTTTTAAAAACCTTAAAAAAATTTTATGTAGCTTCCTAAACCTCGCTGCTTTACGAAGCGATTACTGTAATAAATCAAGGAGGTAATTTGTCATTCGCTCAATTCGCTCCTAGACCTCGGATGTAGCAATCCCGAACCCTCCATTATTAGGGTACGGTAGCCCAGATTTATGCATATCCGGAAGCTTCGGCGGCACCTTTCAACCACCACACACCGATCCTACAGCTATTAGCTTCGAAGAAATTGGCAAATGCCTTTTCATAGCCCACTGGCGTTCATTCTCATCTTCTCCAGACGGCCCTCCAGCCATTGGATCCCAAGATCAATTTCCCAGATTTTCATTTGCTCCGGCTTCTTCGCGCTCTTCCGCTGCTTGCACGCATTCGGTCATATTTTTAGAGGGGATTTTGGGTACATTTTTTTCGATGATTTACTTATAAATTATTGACTTTTTTATTTTTTTTGCTTCTTAGTGGTGGTAAAAATAGAGGCGTAGATGATTGAAAAACATGGCAATAGAATTCAAGATCAATTTCTCAGGTTCATTTTGTCTAGTTTCTAAATCTTATTCTGTAGCTTCTTTGCCTTACTTCATGGTTTTAAAAATTATAATTTCAAAGTTTTAAAATTTCTTTGTTTCTGGCCTTTTGTAACTTATTTACGTATAAACAATGCTTGCTTCGGATTTAATGCGCTACTGATCAGAAAAATAAAGAAATATAATTTAGAAAATTCATGCACACGATTTGAAAATTGTCAGCCATCAAGGCTCTGTCTCGAACATCTGTTTGAAAAGCCACTTTTTGGGGTCAAAGCCCCCCTGATTTCCGTGAACGCCACATTAATTCACCCTCAAAAAAAGCAAATGCCCCGCCGGCTGGCTGTATTCGCACATATCTTGTGTGTGTATGTGGATGAGGGCCCACCACGAAGCCGCGCCATTCCCTATGGCCAGAGGGCGGCCATTTCCTTGCGATTATGACCGTGTGCCACCATTAGAAGAGCCTAAATACATACCCACCCTTAGGGCCCAACCACGAACCGGCCCCTTGAGGGGCCCGGAACCCCATTCTACAGCTCAGCCACACCCTGGCGCCACGAATCCAACGCGCCCAACATGCACACATTAAATATATTTGTAGTTCGGGATTCTGAAAAACATAGAAAAATTAGCTATGAATAACTAAAATTATGCATATGAAATTAGCTTGCCATGAAAATATCGTATTCTTCTTCCTATGGTTTACGGTAGTTTGCAAAATATTGAGTTTTTGTAGATACCGTAACCCTCTTAAATTACTTCTAAACAACCCTAGGGGCCGAGTCAGACACATTTCTTCGGTAAAAATCACCAATGTGCAATTTGTTCAAATCTCTCTCTCTCTCTCCTTCACTCTCTCCCTCTCGCTCTCGCTCTATTCCTCTTCCCTTACTACTACATATCTGGTATAAATACTTCACGTCACTGGATAATGGCGTCATAAGGACGTTTTTATCTTGTATCTGGTTAACATAATACAACTATTTTCCAAAACATGTCACCAAAACTTGGCAACCCTTTTTCTGCCCTTTTCCCTACTCCCCCCTTGCCGTCCTCTCAGATTCTCGGTTCTTTATGCATGGCGGCTAGGTTTTATGATCTTCTTCCGAACATCTCATCCACTTTACAAGTTCCCGTTCTCCTTTTTCTCACGTTGCCTGTTTCTAACTTTAATAAATAGTTAACCGCAATTTTCAGGTTGATTCTTTTGGATTGGACGGGCTCGACGATATTGTGAGGTTGGTTTCGTTAATCCTGTTGTAAAGATTAGTCAAAAAGAAGCAGAGCTTCTGGAATACATGCATTTTCGCTAAAAAAAGAAATGTAGCCCAAAGAATATCTTTCCTTTTTCAATAGCTCGGATAAAAATGCTAGTTATCCCATTCGAAAGGTTTGAAACTGCGAGTTTGCAACCATCTTTATTTTTGTTTTGCTTACACGTTTTTTGTCAAAGACGCCGTTTTCTAGCCAATTTAAAACAGTAAAAATCGAGTAGCTTCTAAATCTAATTATTTTCCCGGCATCCCCTTACTTGCAAAATTTAGGCAAATTAGCTCCTATGCCACCCTAAATACGAAAAATTTTCTAAAATGAAATGGTTTCTAAATAATCGTGGTAAGCAAAAAATCTATCAATGTGAAGGCGAACTCGGTTTTCAAGCACTTTCGAAAGGTATAACTAGAGTTCCTACTAGAGAGAGTTTTTCTTCTTGGGGCACCCTGTAGTACGGTTGCACGGATTCTTTTCCATTTTCAAAGGTCACACGGGTCGCACAGCCATGGTCCCTGGGGGGGAAGTTTTCGGCGTGAGAGGGGGCGAGGTGTTTTTTAGTGTACAAGTTTACGAATGATCCGTTCATAGTAGTGTCACGGGCCGCGGTGGGGCCAGGGCCCATGGGGGTCCCGTGTTCGTGTTTGAGGTCGAGAATGGGGGAGGAGAAAAGACCTCGAGGGACACATCTACCATCCTGTCATAAATAACGACACCCCCGTGTGCACAACCACCCTTCCCTCCATACGACACCCATTATCCCGACGTGCCCTCGACGATACCCAGAACGTCTTCTGACTCGGCTCGGTTCGAAAGTGAAATCGAAATGGATGTGTTGAAGTGAAAAAAGAGGAGTTGGTTTGCCTGGGCGCTCAAAACTGGAATTTCAGAAGGCATTCTCAAGCTCGAACAAGTCCTTAAATTTAAAGCTTGAAATGGAAATAATATTTTTATTTCATCATAATGATCTTTTTATCGAGGTTAAAATCCCAGTTCTAGGCGTAACGATTTGCTACTGGAATACTTTTAATAAAACCTAAGGAAAACTTGGAGATGCGTTTCAAGATTTAAAACTATTAGTATAGTCCGAATTTTCGATTCCACCAGTTACGATAATTACATTTTGAAATTCCGAGTTTTCCAGGATGAAAGTTCAAAACTTGATCATTCGATCTCGATCACAGATTTTGCATGTCTAGTAATCGAAATTGCCAGATTTTTTGAACGGCCCCAAAACATGAGAATTATTCGATTGTTGTCATCAAAATTTTCGAGGATGCCTTAACTCCACCTCCATTCCCCAACTTCCTGAAATTTTTGGAATTTCAATTCTGCATCCCATGCGGTGCAGATGCCTTTCCCCCATTTTCAACCCCTTTCCAGCAGTCCCATTCTCTCTCTTCCTCCTCCTTGAAAAAGCACAAGCCGAGTAAGGCATGTTGTGAGCACCCCGAAATTATCGAGACACCCTCCCCCCTTTTCGAAGCCATGACCCTGGGCCCTATTTTGGCTGGACGGCTCCTCCTCCCCCCTTCCGACACCCTTTTCACAGCTCAAAATCGAAAAATGTCTGCCCCATTGGCCAACGGACTGAAATCGGAGATGATAGCCATTGGGCAAACATGCCGGAACCGGCCATTTCCAAAATATATATGCTATAGATCAGTTGGAGCAAAGGGGAGCTGTGTGCACGTAGTAAGAAAAAAATACAGCTTTTTCAGATTTTAATGTACTGTAGTGGAATACGGTATTCCTTAAATTGACCCAGGAATCCAGGTCTTAAAATTAATTCACACAAATTTAACAAATTAGGGAATTGTCATAAAAGTTTTAAACACCGTTATTCATCGATAAATTTTTTTGTCAAAGCTACAGTAAGACCAGATCTTTCAAAAACGGCGTACAGAGCCGCAAAACTGTCCTTATCAATAATTTAGTCATTTTGATTTTTTGTAATAAAGTTAAAAAGGCTAAATAAATTTTTGATTGTACTGATTTTCCTAAAATGTCGATCGGAACTATCGACTCACCTCACCCCGTCACTCTTACAAATAACTCGTTAATTCTTAGACCACAAGCTTCCCCCCTCTCACCCATCCCATTCGGTGATTAGCAGGGTAAAAAGCCGGTCAAGAAGACGCGCCCACAATTTGTCTAAGCACTAGCACGAGCACTGCCTGGTCCCTTGGGGTCTTCTGAAGGAGCAGAAAAGAAGAAGCAGAAGAGGTCTGTTGGTCGCGAGGCGGCAATCGCCTCTTCTCCCCACCCCTTCTAGCCCCACCCCTTCCATATTGCTCTCGACCGCCCAATGCCCCCACTTGGTCATCTACAACTGATCTACTAATAATATCCAAAAACAACTACTCATTGGGACTTTCAATTCCTATTTGGTGACGGGGGGGGGAATGCATGTCCAACCCAAGCCATCTACCCGCTAGTCATTCGTTTCAACTACCTCTTCCGCCACCTCCACCTGAACGGAATTTACGCCATCGCTCATTAGTGCATATTAACAACAATCAGCCGTCGCCGAATCAGAATCAGCCGCTTTTATCTAATAATAATTCGATTGCGGCAACTGAACCGCTACCCCATTCATCACAAGGTTTGTTGGAAAATAAATAGGACTTTTTCGCCTGTAGAGATTTTTTGATTTTATTTTGAATTTTAATAACGGTTTTTGGATAATTGTTACGCTGACCCAAATGGCGTAAGCCCGTTTTTTCCAAATTAATTTTCGCAAAGAAAATTTTATTGTTTTCGACCTTACGATGTCATTGCCTACTCCGAAATCGGAGTTGTAGGCTTTTCGGAACGCAGATGGCTGCTTGAGAATTGTCAGATGAGCCTAATTTCAAGGACAAAAATAGGAAAAACGCACCTAAACAAGCTCAGAAAGAGCAATTGCCGGTTCTAGCAAACTCAGTTTTACAGTAAGCCCCAAAAATCCATTATTACTCCAGGAACTCTTGTAATCGGAAACGGTTCAAACGGCGGTGGCTACTACCCCGGCTATCACAACTTCCGACGACCGGTCCACAATCTCGAACCCCGATACTACCTCTCCATCCCGCGGCCCAGGCCACCACATGCTCTACCGACAACTTCATATCTTGGGGTACGTCTTTACCCCTGATTTTTTTTGATTCCACCCTTCCGTCTACCCTTCATCATATTTTTCTACTATTCACGTCCTCGTTTGCCGCTATGCGACAAAGCTGCTCCTCCCCCTTCTTTCAGCTCCTCCGAATTTATGGGTCCTCTCCGATTTCGGTTTTGGAAATTGGCCCCCAGTCACTGCTTTTCAGACGGGCAGCCTTTAATTGGGAAATCGCTAGGGAGGGCGCGCGCTCTATTCTTGGGCGGGATGGCCTTCTTTTTCAATCCGGGCCCTGGCTGCTGGTTGTTATGCGGCAGTGGCCCTTATGGATGAACGATGTGCGGTTATGGTAGCTGCACAATTTTTCGTTTTTGTTGATTATACGGGAGGGAGATGTTCTTCATTGTTTCTTTTCACTAACCTGACACAATTTAATAGACTTTCGTCTGTTATCATTTTTTAAAGGGGTTGGCACGCCAATTTTGCCCGAGGAGGCCTCTAATATACTTTACCTTCTGGGCAAAACCAGAAATTGAAAATTTTTTGCAGGAGAGCGCCGTTATACATTGTTTACTTTTAACATCTTGACTTAACCACATTTTCTGGCTCTCTATTGCAATTTCGAAAAGCTCCGGCAAATCATTTTGTGGACAAAAAACCGCTACCCCTTTTTTGATATCCCAATTTCTTGCGGGAGCTAGTTTTATTCATTTCTTTTTAGAACCCTCAGCCAATTTTTATTTTCATCCTCAGGTACATTATTTCATCAATTTATAATTTTTTAAGGTACCAACAAGAAAGTTTTCTTAGAAGAACTCTCTAATCCGTTTTTTTTAACTTGCAAAATTTCTGCAATATAAATAAGCCCATCCGCGTCGAAAAAGCGCCCGGAACCCCATTTTATGGGCCAGACCGCCGCCAAAAAAACTACTCAACTCCCATAACCTTCCCCGACCCAACCAATTCCCCCAGGGTCATCTTCTCCGCCGAGAAGAATTCCATCTCGAGCAAGTAATATTTTCGGGACTTCCGTGGGCCACAGCAGCACTCGAGAGCCATGCCTTTATGGCAGAGTGGGTTGGGTAGGGGTGTGTGTGGCCGATTCAATAATAATCCCAAAGGACATGGCTCTTCGCCCCCAAAGGAGTCGCAAAAGAGGGGGATCGAGAGCGGAAACCCGGGGGTTCCCCACACACTAGCAGCCTACTTATTTAAGAATAGATGACCCTGGAGTGGCAAACGGATAGGGTGGTTTTAGGATAAGTGGGAAATCGCTTAGATCTAGAGGAAAAATAGTACTGAAAAAGCCCCATAGCAAAAAAATTCAAAATCAAGATCGGGTTCTAAAAACTTTAAAAAATTTGGGATGCAAACTCCTCCTTATTTTCGTTAAAATTGGGGTTGGTCTTCTCTAAATGAATTCCTCCCACTAAGGATTCAAGCTGAAGCTTTCGGTTTGTATGCCTTTCTTATGCGGCTGCGCGAAAATACCGTTTCGACGTGATTTGTATGCAAAAATTCGATTTTAATTAGAACCGGAAGCTAAGAAATCTCTGAGCTTTCAGCGTAAATCTGACCTGAATAAAACCGGTTCTGAATCGCCCTATTCAAAAACATTTTTGATAAATTACTGTATAGTGTGAATTTCTACACGATTTACATAGCAAATCAATCCCCAACTTCCTTAAAATCCACCCTTAAAAACTATACAACGCAACAATTTCTCATCAACGGCCCATCGCGTGCCCCCCACCACGCAAAAATGTAATCCGTCGTCCACCACCCACTTAACCAGACGCGCCCACCCCGCAAAAAAGTCAACATCTACATCAGCGCTTTTTATTCAAATTCTTCCTCCTCCATGGAAAACAGCTGATATATAGCAATCCACCTAGATGATGGTTTGTTTTTGAACAAAGGCGCCCGGCAAATCTTACTGCGGGGGCGCAGCTGCGCGAAAATGGGGCGTAAAATTGGCGCGACAACGACCCCTGGTTTTTAGATCATGTAGCAGAACACCCATAGCATAGCTACAAACCCTTATAACCATAAAAATAAAGGGGTCTTCAACATTTATAAAAATAGTATTTTTTGGGGTACTTTCTTAATTTCTTTCCATCCCCAAGGGATAGCTTTTAGGCCTAAATCAAAATTCCTGGCCCGTTAATCAATTTTGGCGGCCCCGTTTGGCACCCATAACGGTTCAAAATTTGTCGTCAGCCCCCCAAGTGTATAATTCGTATTACATTGCGTGTGGCTTACGGAAAACAACAATCTTCATAAATTATTTCCTGTTTTCACGACTTTTCCATTTTGCGTGCTAGTTGAAGATGTGATAGAATTGGTGAAGAAAATTGATGGGATGTTTTTGTAGTCGCCACGAGGGGTTTTGAGGCGTCGCTGGGGATCGGGAGGGAAGAAGAAGAAGACGAGGAGGAGGAGGAGAAGCAGGAGGATGAGAAATGGTTTTTGAAAGCTTTCTGGAAGGGGGAGAACGTGGTTCGGTGAGTTGAGGGAGGAATTTTTTGGGGGCAGCGAAATGGAGGGGTGAATTTTTGGTGGGATGTGCACTGGGGGGGCAAGATTTATTTAGGCTTCTAATATAGCCAAAAAATCCTGTATGTCCTAATAGGAAAGAAACCACGATTCTGCCTAAAGAGATAAGCCATTAAATTCCTACTTTTATTCTAAGAGTCCGATTTAACCTTCAGACGTCCTTTAAGCCAGAGATTACCTCCTCATCCTCCCATCATCCTTGGGACTCCCCCAAAAAGGTGGCCCTTCCCCCTTTTCCCGTAACCCCCTAGAAGTCCAGAATGTCGTGTGTGACGGCACTAATGAAGTACGCAAAGGGCCTCTTTACGGCCCATAACGACGATCATCCAGTGTAGAGCCGCCGAGGTCTTCGGGGCACTATGCATGTCTTTTTTGGGTTTACGATTTTATTGGTTGTCTCGTTTTTGGAAGCTAGGTTCTAGGAAAATAGCTAGTATTTTGGATTTTGCCTTAGTTTTGCTAAGTTCGTAGCCTTAATCGCCCAAAAAAATCGATATTGGTTCAAGTAAACACTCAAATTTCCGTTATTTAAGTGGCCCTGGGCAAGAATAACCTTAAACCAACTATACAACTTCCCTAAATACACCCAACTGATGGGTGGGCTAGATTAACTTTCTGATGCCTTTGAAGCCAATCCATCGGCCACCCCGCTGCCATGCATACCCTCCAAAAAAGCAAAGTGGCCCTCCTAAGTGCCCCTGATAGCGTTGCGGGCACCCCAGCTTCTCCTCCCCCCTTGCCGTCTATTTTTTAGCTCATGCTCCCGGTCGGGGTGAGGGTGATCAGGTCGTGGCGGGTTGATGAATGGGTGCAGTTGAGGGAGGTGTCAGTGGCACTCGATTCCTCTTAGATCTCCATGCTGCCCCAATCCATTTTCCGGGCCGTCCCCCTCTTAGGGCCCATCATCCTGTTTTGAGTAGCGGGCCACTGTAACAGGGGGAAAACCGCAAGTTATCTTCGGTTCTCTATTCCCTCTGTCTTTTGATCGTTCTACCGGCTGGGAGGAGGGGAGGCCAGTATATGGCTTTTATTGGTGCTGCTTGCAGTAGTTGGCCGGGTCCGAATAGGCATGGGTCCATGAAAATTGTAAGTTTATTTAAGCTATAAATTTTGGATAATTTAGTTTTGGCGTATGTTCATTTTTCTAAAGAGTTGCTTATTGGGAATTTATCTTTCTAAGAAATCTTTTTCCTTAGAGCGGCTCGGTTTGCACCTCGTCAGCAGCCGGTTTTTTTTAAGAATCGTCAAAAAAATTTGCATATTAAATATCTCAAACCGTACAAGCATGCAAATTTTTTCATGATCACGGGAAAACGGCGCTGCTGCCATCGCGTCTTGAAAGTCAGCTTTCCTAAACATCTTTTTCCCATAATCAAATAATCCATAATTTTTTCCCATTTCCCAAAAATTCTGTATGCCAATTTCGGGACTCTATCTTAACGAATTTTAGGAAAATTTATTTTTCAAGGCGAGCTTTTTGCACTGATGACAATGATGTTGACCCTAAAAAACTAAATTTAGGAAATATAGTATCTATAGTGATTTTTTTTACTGTCCCTCTTCCCGACCCAAAAACCGCGCCCATTTTTTAATCCCCCAAAAAGCGTTCAATCCTGCGCTAGTGGCCACGATGGGACGCTAGAAATGCTAGAAGACCCTGGTTAGCCTCTGCGCGTGCCTAGAACAAAGCTGAATTTGGGCCCCGAAATCTGGGGGGTCCGTGCTGGCCAACCGGGGGCCGGGGGACCCGAAAGAGAGAGACTACGCAGCGCGCCGAAATCAGATTTATCACAATTTATGCGGCACCAGAGGGCAGGGCAAAGGGTAATCGAAAGAACCCCCGCAAGGCTTTGGGCCAACCTCGATCTGTCCCGTTTGAGACAAGAATGTCCCCCTCACTTCCATCCCCCCCAGTTCCAGACTTTGAAACATTTACATATTGTTTAGGATCAAAAAATTGTCTCTATAGGCACAATCAATTCATTAGAGTATTGGTTTTACCAGTTATAGTATGCTACAGTAGATCCCGTATTTCCTCTAATAAGCACGGTAATACGCATTCTAATAGAAAAACCCAGGAAAATCTATGAAAAGTATTTTAAGGGAAGATAAATATAACTCTTTGCTGCTTTTTACCATCATTTACTAGATCATCTCCTTAGAGTGATGATTTTCTTGATTATAGCAAAGTACCGTAGATACCGTAGTTTTTCTAATAACCGTAATAAGGCGTTGTGTAATGTTAAAGCTCGCGTTTGCCAAGCCCATGGAAATTATATTTATAGCTTGAAAACATACACGCCAGTTTTTTATTGACTTGTATTGCTACTATGACTACTTCTAAGCCATTTACATTAACGAAAAAGAAAAGATTGTTAAAATTTAAACGATTTTACCTTTGAATTTTGCTTTCGAGGGAAAATAACAGCCCCAGCACCCCCAATAAATCCTACCTTTCCTTCATCGAAAAATTTCGGCTTTGGGTTTATTTTACATGCAATAGGGTATATGATAATTATTTACTGCCTGACCCATGCCTATCTCTATCCTCAATCTAGTCAGAGTCATCGGATATTAGCCGCCCTTTCCGGCTGCCGGGTCAGCCTGTCACGACGAATTATACGCCGTCCCGACACGACTGATTACCAGCCGCAAAAGCATAGAGTAAAAGGCTTCTGGGTGGGGGAGGTGGCTGAAGGAGACATGGCATCCTATCTCTCTACTTCTTGCCTCTTTTCTTTCCACAACCCTAAAGCCGACCTCGCCACAACTTAAAGTCAAAATACTCCCACGTTGCGCGGAGGCCCGCCTTCACTCAATCCTGATTTGGATCCTAATTTCCATATTCGGTTTTCCCCAATCTTGACGTGCTTTATTTTCTTTCTTTTTTATTTGATTTTTCTGTATCTTGTTTGTTGGGAAGCTATCCTATAGTTTCATAAGTGCAAAAAATAGAATTATGCAAATACCTGGTTTGTCCCGGAAGTTCCCACCACCCCAGAATCAAGTCTGACCGAACCACCACCAAATCCAACCCAAAAGGACAAGTCGCTTTTTGCAATTTACCTCCCAGGAGAGGGTGGGGTCCAAGCTTAGGACCAAGAAGTTAAGGGGCCCGAAAAGGTGCGAACAACAATGGCAATTCACCGAAGTACAATGGGTGGCACCGCAGAGTATGGGGCACGACAGCCCCCAGAGAAGTGCTGGTTTAAAGGGTTAAGGCCACTTTACACGAATCTCTCGGTATTCCTGGCATCTGGCTATATCGACAAGGGCGGCTAGGGTTAATATTCCGCGCGAAGAGACGCACGACGTGTCATCTGATAGTGCTGGGAAAGGATGAATTGACAATTCGGGTCTTCACACCTGCCCATCGCTACAACTATCTAGTGCCCAGTATTGGGGCCCCCATTTTATTGCGCGTCGGCTACAGTAAATACGGGCCCATACCCCAATGATGGGATATGTGGGTCTGTAGCTCCAAGTCATCCTCCAACGTCTCATTGCCGTCTGAGGAATCTAGGGTTTGTTTTTTCAAAGAGGGTTGGGTGATGGATTTGGATTTGGTGGATTGATCTGAGTCGTGGAGGTATTTCCGGTTAATTCTTAACTTGGGGGGTGAAGGCATATTTTGGTTTGGAAGACGCAAATCAACCCGCTTTCATTTATAGGTCAAAGTTGACAAATTTTAGCTTAAAAAAAGCCAGTTTTAGATTGATAAAAATTGGGGACAATCACCCGGCTGCAACGTTTAAAACCATTTTATTTTTTATTTATTTAAATAACCCGATTTCATTTTAATACCACTCGATTTTAGCTAAAACATTAGCTGAAAAATTCAATTAATAGGCTTCTTTCTTTGATAAATCCAATTTAACGCGCGATCAGAATAAAGTACAATGAGTCCAATTAAATATCTAAAGCTCAATAAAATATACATCCATATCTCCGCTATAACTAAAAAGGTTTTTGCTCTTTTACACATAAATCATTTTCCCAGCAGTCTCACTTCCTCATTTTTCACGATTCAACTCCATCCAAACCAGGGCTCACCCCCATTCCTTCTTGTTTATTAGCACTAATCCAGGTTTCTGCCTGCCAGAAAAAGACTAAGACCCCCCACAGAACCCTTAATTTATGACTTTTCTACTCTGCACCCCCTCTCCCCTCAAACCGACAACCCTCATTTTTCCACGACGATTCAAAATTAAGCCCCTTTTTATGCACCCCTGTGATCTCCATTGTTTCGAGCCCGTTTTTTTCTCCTCGACCTTGATTATCCCGTTTCAAGATGGCCTCCAATATGTCTCTTTTTTGCCTTTCATGCACATATTTGCCATTAAGAAAAAGGGATATGGTTCTGGGTATCCAATGAAAAACAGCCCGGCCACATGTACCGGCCGCACAAGGTAATCCTGGTAGGAGCCTGGTATAACGACGCCGGTGTGACCCTAAAAAATGTGAAAAATTCCGTAATGCAACCGAGAGTTTTCGTTTTGATCTGGTTTGGTAAAAAAAGTAAGTAAGTAAGTATTGAAAAGTAAAAAACCTAAAGTAAGAAAGTCGTGGGAATGCATGTATTCCATCTATATTTTGGTTAAATTTTAATGGTGTGAGCGTGATGTGGTGATGTGGTGTGCTCTATGAAATTTCAGGCCAATGGTGCAATTCATTATTTCCCTTGTCATTATTTTGTTGCTATGGTAGTATTTTACATACCCTACGTGCCAATTAAAAACAAATATTCTATTTAAGCTGATAAACGTTTTAGAGTTTTGGTAAACCTGGGTAGGTCGGTTTCATATCCAAACGAAAGTTAAGCTAAGCTCGGCGCAAGCTATTTTACAATAATAATCTGTAATCATGATACAGTAATTATTATTAATACCATCTTTACTTAACAACTTGAAGGCAAGCAACATTTAGCTGGTATTTTAATTTAATGACGCGTTAAATAACTAGTTGCGATGATTCTCAATAACTAAACCGCTTGTATCTTATTGAATTCTGCTCAAAAATGTATTGTAAGTTCAATCAATTCTAGTCGTGTTTCCTTATTTTCCGCTCGAAAAAATAAGCCTTTCATTTTCCATACAATTTCCAGAGCTTACCTAGTTGCCAATAACCTTATACTTATTTTCATTCTTTTCACGGCTACTCCAGAAATAAGTGGTTCCTATAGGGTGGACACCACCCCCCCCCCCCCCCCGCACACGGGTGTTTGAGCGTTTGAGATAATGACGGGAGGGGGGGGGGGTCATTTCCAAGGCTGTGAATTTCATTCGGAAGCGAACCGACAGCTCGCGAAGACAGCCCCTTCTCAAAAGCGCCCTCCACCCCTGCTAGGCATTCACCTGTTGGGTCCCCCCTTTTCTGGGCCCCTTCTTGGGGCTCAACATAAGGTGGCCAAAAGGTGAGACCCCCCTTGGTTTCCCCATTAATACATAACGGCCACACACCGGTGCCGCAGGGCGACAGGCCGATTTTTCGATTTGGGCCCCAAACTCGGGAATTGGCCGCCGTGGAGTGAAAATTTTTTATTGGCAACCACCCCTACCGGGAAGGTGATATACGGGTGGATTACTTTTGCTAATAGGATCTCGCGGAGGGCTAGTAGCAATCAAGTCTCTTACGCTTAGTTTTTTGGATGGAGTAGTGAAAGTAACGCATTGATTGAAATTTAATAAAGCTGAAAAACTTGTGTCCTGATCCGAATTTTGAGGGAAATATTCGTCTTTTGTGGGATTTAGTAGTGAAAGTAGCGTATTTGTGGGAATTTAATCATCCGGAAAAATTTGTGCTATGACTGAGAACGGAATTTGGGTTTTTTAGTTGTTTTTTTTTCGGATAGAGTAGTAAAAGCAAAGTATTAAGGCATCTTTTAATTTTTTTTTGGGATAGAATAGTGCAATTAACCTATTTGTCGAAATTTAATAAACTTGAAATACTTGCCTGATGATTTAGACGGGGTGCCTATTATTTATCGGGCGATCACCGGCTACAAATTCACAGCTTCGCGGCTTCTTCAGCATAAATTAGGATCATACAGCCACGCTCACCAAATTAGGGCCCAAAACATTTAAGAAAAATTCGATCAAAACAAGAAACAACATAAAGATCCAGTACCAAGGAAACTCTCCCACCCCATGCCAAACGACGCGCTCACATTTCCGGGGGAACAAATTGCCCGTCACGGACTTCCCATGAGTCCCACCAGCATTTTCGGGGGGCCCATCCGTGGCCCCAGTGATGTCGACGGGGCCAACTCTCTAATTGAAATAGGGCAACAGCTCGCCTCGGGCTGTCGAGCCACTAACCTGTCATCCATTCACTCAAAAAGCCGATCCCCCTCCTAGCAGTCGGTTGGCAGGGTTAATTCGGAAAAAAACTAGGGTTGCCGGATGAAAAGAGGATACTACTAGGTTTTGGTGAATAGAGGTGGGGGTAATCTACCACTGTACGATGCGGTGACTGGTTAATTAGCTGAAAATGCTTAAAAAAACTAATCACATGCGATGACATAAATTTGTAAACCAGAAAACATATCCTTGTCGTGCGCGCGCGCTGAAAAAACTGGGATCCTACCTTGTGGAAAACGATCAAAAAAAATTATGAAGCTTTAAGGCGCAAAAAGGCGACAAATCGTCCATAGTGGCCTTTTTTGCAATCTGGTCGTTGCACAGAATCGGCAAAGTGTTTCTGGAATCAACAGAATTCTGATTTTTTTCCAAAACTCCATATAAAACAAAAACTTTTATTAAAACCTAAGTAAGGTCTGAATATGATAAAAACTTTTAGCTGGAATAGCCTAAATTCTATGAAAAAAACGAGTTTTTATATTATCTCTGAAAATTAATAGCAGATCGACCTAGATTCCGCCAAGCAAAGCAAAAACAAAAACAATCAAAACGCGGATACGCATCGCTGGCTGTGCCCCGATTCAGCCTCGATTTCCATAATAAGCATCAGCCGTATAAATTGACCCCCGTAAGTATATGTGCCCTTTAAATTATACCCCCGCTCCTCCCCATCTCCCCCTTATATCCAAGTTGCCCTGCCACTCGAGTTCCAGGGGTTGTCCAGGTCATAGCAGCAGCTATCAGCACCTTTTGAGGTGGCAGTAGATCCGGTGGCGGGTGCGGCAGCCGAGGAGGAGGGGCGGGCCCTTTCGCTGCTCTGGGCCCTTTGCCCAAACGATCCCCCCTTGGGCCGGATAGAAACCTAAAATCCACGCCTTTACATCGGCGAACCCCCAATTTCTTGGCTATCGTCCACCCATAACGTCCGGCAGAACATTTCTTCATTACTGATATTCCGTGGATCAACGAAAAGATTCCGCTACTTATGCGCTAAAGCATATTATTAACCAGCTAAGATTTAAGCGCTTTCCCTTCTATATTTTATTGGCGCCCCCAAACAGTTCCGTGGTGCCGGTTTGGGGCTGCTGCGCGGCGATTCCGTGTGCCCATGTGCTAGTTTTCGGTCGGCGCCCATGCATGCACATGCCGGCTGGCAACGACCTGTTGCGAAGCTCGCCAAGTACAAGGTACGCAAGCGTAAAGGTCCTTAAATTCGGGGCCATCATACCGATTATATATTTGAAAAAATACGTTCTTGTCTTGCATTCTACCCCATTTCCCCACCCTCGCAAGACAGCGACGCTCCTGTTGCACTCATCTTTGCCTTTCTCGTTTTCTTTTATCGTTCCGCGTTGCACTCCCCCAAAACTGGGCTCCTCTCCTAGACTCAACAATAGACCCCACCCCACACACCCCTAGGGCCAAGTTATGAATTTTGAAGGAAGGGTTTTACCTGGTCGACTACTTGTTTCTACTGGCCTGCTTCTTGCGCGAGCGATGCATTCGAAATCACACCCCTGCCGCTTAATAATTTATGGGAAGGAAAACAATTCGGGGTGGCCCGTGCCCCGCTCAGCCCAAATTAGCCGGACAACGGCTACGTGCGATGGGAATAGGCTGGGGGAAATGTTTGAAGCAGCGTCTGGCCAGTGTAAATTAAAGAATGATTGAATGATTTTGGATTTTCCATTTGATCCATTTTAATCCCGACTCCTTCCCCTTTCCGGTAAATACCATCTAAATAACATCCACTAAAGCCAATCGCCATTCCCACCATCTCCCAACCTATTAGTAAACCCGATTAGTCATTGAGCTTCCCCCCCATACCCCCCAATACCGATATATTCCTTATATGCCGACCCTCCATCACTCAATGCTAACCCCCAAGACACGCGATCGCTGTGAAATATTTAGCATAACCCCCCAGTCCCTGGCTTCCCATCCACGCTCACGTCCGTGTAAGCATCAGGTCCGGAAATCGCGAAAATATCCCCGGCGCCATTTATCAAAACTTTCCAGTGGCACCTGGAAAACCTCGGCGCGAGGCCTAGCAGTAGCCTAATCCGCGTCCCCCATGGCGAAGGGCCCACCCAGAAAATGTTCTGTTGCCTGGGTGGTGTCGCTGTGTCTTTTCTAAAATCCCATGGCAATGCCCCTTCACCAGAAAGAGGGGGGCTCGCAATCAAAGTTCGCGAAAACCCAGCTGGGCCCTGCTAAAAAGCTGTTACGGGCTAATTGCCTGTGGGGGCCAGTAAACTCGGGATGCTCCCGGGATACCCGAAAAATGGCCGTAACCACTTTTTGTGTGTACAGCGCATTGAGGGGGGAATGATTGTGGATATACGGAAGTTGCGACGCCTAAACCCCGAGCAGGGTATCCAACGTGCCCACAACAAGCGATGAGGGATTAGGTGGCATTTGGGTGGCGGGTAGAGCTGGATTTAAGTGTTTAGTGGGCGTTTATTCACATTATGGAAATGTCGGGACTGGAAGTGATAAATCAATGATGATGTGCAAGGTGATGGAAGAAAAATGAAGATTTTGGTTAGGATAAAAAAAATAAGCAAAGGAGGATTATTTTCATGGCTGAAAATGATTTTTTAAACCGTAGGTTTAAATTCCCGACACCATATGCCCTAATTTTTAAGGAAGTATCTCAAGCCCAAAAAAATCAGCTGTTTTTGGCAGAGCCTAACCTTGCCCCCAGGGAATTTCAAACCAGCCTTCCCCCGAAACTCTAACCCGCTTTTCCACTTATACCCATTCCTTCCGAAGCGTTCAGACGACTTGTAACCCCGAGGGATCCATATTTCCCACCTAAAAACCAATAATGGTTCCCTTAAAGACACCGACTTCTTCCCTAAACACTTCCATGTAGGCGGCAACCATAGAAAATTATTCCCCCATCCTCCACCCTGCAGGCCCCAAAAGCATAATTTTCATTCACAATAGCCGCTCAGGCGGGTGCGAAACGAATTTTGTCGGGCGTCGGTCAAGCAACTGGCAAACGCTAACAACATCACGGATGCGCGGCTCCCCCAAAAGCTCCGAAGGTTTTTCAAGGCTTGACGCGACTCCAAAACTAGCAAATATCTGAAAAACGTGGGGAAATTTTGTCATTTTCAGTTTAAGCCTACCTATGGTTTTAAGAACCCGCCCGTGGTTAGTGCCCATAAAATGTGCACTTTCTACCCCTTGCCCCGGACCACCAGCCGGCCCACACCCAGCGCAACCTTCCATTTTTCTAAATCACACCCTACGGGGGTAAGAAGGCTATGGCTAAAGGTGTAGGGTGTTGTGGTGCCCCCTTGTAGGACCCGATTATGAGTCAAGGGCCAGTGGAGGGTGCTCACGGAAGCACATCCAATCTGTGAGGCCCATCCGAACCCTCATTTCCCCTCCCACAGAAAGATGTCCATTTTATAGCCGGCAGCAGGGCAATCCGGAACAGAAGTCAGACGAGACAGGAATTGGGGAGAGACTAGATAATCGGGTGTAGGGTAGATACTCTTCTGAACTGGGGTAAATGGATACGAGACCGAAAAATTATCTTCCCGAAAAGCCACCATCCCAAAATGATCTATAAAAGTCAGGCCATCCATTAAAACAATAGCTATTTTTTATACCAATTAAGTTTTGTAGAAATGGTTTCGGGGTGTCCAAAATCCCTGAATTTGTCTATGTGCCCATGGTGAAAAACAGAATCTAGGAATCATCAGCGATGTCTTCGGATTACAATAAAGTAATAACATTCGCAATTTACTAAAAGTCATCAGCAAAGCTAAACTTTCCAGCTGACCATTCTGCCGCCTGTTTTTTTTGCTTCCGGCTCAGACCCTTTCCCCCGCGGGAATTCCCGATTTTCCTTTCTACGTAGTCAATTTCAAAAAGGGCTTTGTCTAGGGATGTCCAAACAATGCTTTCAAATTCTCGGAATCAACTGGTGTTTTTTATTAGACAGTAAGGCTTCAACACAACATAGTCAACCTTTTTTATGCATTTTTTGGATCTTTTGCGGCGAGTTCCTAACTGAGAATCGGTTCCTTGGCCATATTTCACCTCCCCGGCCCCATCTCCGCGAAAACACTTAATCTAACAACTGTTATCCGGGATCTAGCACTTCCCCAGGCTGTGACGGCAAAACAAATCGATCTAGTTCCCACTTTTTTGCGGCAGGTGACCCCTCACAAAGTAGCTCCTGGGCTGCTAAAGGTTGGGTCACAATATTTGTGAAAAATCCAGGTATGCGGCCGGTTGAACTTGGCCTAAAAATCCTTAGCCAAAAAAAGTTTCCTGGTTTCAGCTCCTATCAGCCATTTGAATAAGTGGAAGTGACTCAGATCAGAAATTTTTCCGACTAAATAGCTACAAAAATTACTTTCAATTAATCAGGATATTTTTGTTTGGATTGGAAACCCATATTTTAATTAGTATTATTCCAATCTTATCCATATCCATATCTGAATAAGAACATCTATAGTACACACCCTTTTGGAAACGTTTGGCCTCTCCATGAGATCGGATGCCCATCTAACCCGCCCACAACCACACAAATACACAGCCATTTTCCCTTCGGCCTGCGTCCCCCCCTCTTTGCCCCGGACCAAACGGCTCAATTGGGCCTAGATTTTGCAAACAAGACGACCGCAAGAAGAGGAAGAGCCTCCACGACTTTAGCCACTTTCTAGTCCTCACAGCGCATCCTTGCCCCCAAATATGGCCCCGGGGTGGGGGATGTGGCACAAAATGAAAACAAGCCGCCCGCACGGCTCCGATTACATTGTAAAATGTACGCGGGGTGGCAAAAAAGTGCGGGGAAGTGGATGCAAAGGGGAGAAAAAAACGGGGAAGGGACATAATGTTCCCCGGGGAATGTGTGCGGGTTAGAATAGAGCGGTATATAGAGTACACTTGATGCACCGGAAGCGTTTGATTAGAAGTGTATTATAGGACGCTGGTAATTGTTTCATTTATGAATTGAATAATCGTGACTTTATTAAATGTTAATGGCAGTTGCTACGTTAGGCAGTTGATCATTTAACCTAATTCTACTTTTTCATTTACTACTGCTTCAAGGGGCAGGAGTTTTTGCGATTTTAGAGACATTTAGAAATAGTCGCACAATCATAAAAAAATTTGACACCTTGGAGTTTTCTACTCTTGTCTAGCTGTAAAAACGTCATGATTTGTAATAATAGTGTAGTGTATTTTGCGGCGAAGCACTAACTTTTCAAATTTTGATCCAGCATCTTTAAGTACATTCAAATCACTGAATTGAGCAATTTAAGCGTACCCGATTCTTAAACCCCTTTCCGAGACATCCTTTGCATGTTGAAAATACGAATCGTTCCCGATATACCCAGATTACCACTAATCCCAACCGCAAAAAAAACATATTACGCGCCCGCGAAACATAAAAACGAACGCGCCATTCTTCACAACAAAGGGATCGAAGCGGCGTGGGCCGGACCTTGAATACGGCAGCCATCGGTTTTGACTAAAGAAATTCGAGCGGATCGGCTGAACCATGTTTTTCGTCCTGTTCCGTGCCCTTCGGGTAGGTAGGAGCCTTTTTGGGATTTTGCAAAGTATGCTTGTTCACTTTTATAGTATCGAATAGATGGTCTGATATTTTACTTTTAATACTTTGCACTTCGAATGGCGTGAATCCTATCCGGTTTTTCAAAAAGTCCCTTAACCGATAGCGTGTACTTTTTTTGATAATACGTACGATCAAAAGCTCGAAAGACATGCCAAAAATTGCTTTTACTTCCGGATTAGGTAGCTTATTTCTGTTCTTTCCGGCTTAGACTCGCAAAAATGGCAAATTTTTGTGGGATCGTTATAACATTAGTTAATTTCTACTGTAAACCCCGGGTTCTCGGAACAATTATTATATCAAACGCATGATAAACGCGTTCTTAAAAATATTCCTTGGGCTCTCGATTATCCGGGAGTGCAAAAATCACAAATTCTAGACCGCTAGAGGAGGGGAACGGGGTACGCTACATTATTTTTATAGGTGTTTCCAGAATTCGTAGGCAAATTTCAAGTAATCTCCAGTTCCAGCCATTCCAGTCTTCGCCCGTTTTTCCCCATTTTCCTCCAAAAAAGCTATAGAAGCCGTTCGTCTTCTGTCTGGCCCCCACCCATCCTAGTGACCACTAGGTTTTCGGGTCCACCCAGGGGCATATAGTTGTTGGGGGGTGAGGGAATGCAGTTGTGTGTATGGGAGGGCAGAAGACGAAGCAGAAGCAGAAGGGTCTTGGGGGGCCCCCCTAAGTGTAAGCGAGGAGGTGGGCACCCGAATCCAATTGGAGCGCTACGGTCTCCAAGAGCTCGGAGCTGTTGATTGGCCCTCGCTAATGGAGACCTGCAACCCAGCAAATAACCTTTCTTTGGCGCACCACTATTCTAAGGCTTGGCAATGCGTTAGTGGCTTGCGTATATATAGGTTAATGAAACAAGAAACTATAAATTAAAAAAATTGAGATTTCTCCGTATAATTTTTATTTCTTCAATTTGCATCTTTATTCGCTCGTCATCCATACTGGCCCTAATGCGTAATATTTAAACTAGAAAAAAATGCTGCCATAAAAATGCGCTCGAAATTTTATGCGGATTTTTACAGTAAAGGAACTCTATTCCTTTTCGTAGCCCCCTTTCCAAGATCGAAATGGCCCCTGTGCGCTGCCTGCCCTTTTAATTAAAGCACCAATCTCAAGGGGAAATCAGGGCCACCTCTCTGAGGGAAATCGGGACTTTAAGTCAATTAGGGCGCAATAGCAAGCAAGGGCCACCCCCGAGTACGACCAGTTTTGGCATTCCTACGCCTTCAGCTTACTTATCCTGCTCCCAAACCTCCTTGAAAAACCTTACCCAACCTCTCAACCAACCGTTAAAAGCCCCCACTGGCCCACGAAATTCAAGCGCTAAGTGACATGGCACCTTTTTCACACGAGGTTTTCGCCTTTGGACGCGCCATTTTGGGTTGGTTGGGTGCTGTCTGTCCCCCCTTCCATGGCTCCTTGCTTCCACATACATACACACTCACGAAAAGCTCTCAAAGGCGTACCCAGGGCGAGTAATTCACTTCCGAATCGAGCTCTTAGGCCTCTGCCGTTGCCCCCCTCCAAAACTTTTCCGAATCTTTCCCGCCTCTCCGACCTCTAGACCCCCGCCGGGGGTAAGGGGGGTAGACCCCCTTTGTTTCAACCCGTGTTATATGTTTCGCCGCGATGCGATGATGGCTGTTCTCTTTGAGCCTAAGATTCAAATGGATTCAGCCATCAGAATTACTTACCTACTTTTTTGAAAAGTTTTAGTAATTATTATGGAAAAATTTGCTTCATCGATGAAATTATTGAATTTGCATGGAAATCAATCAATTTTTTTTTTATTTGACTTGGAACACAGATGATAATCTATTTCATTTAAAAATTTCTTTTTCCGTTAAAATGAGTTAAATAAAAAACAGAATTAATTTGAATACGAACCTAAGCAATGCAAATACCAATTTTACACCCGACCGTCCTATTTAGAATAAATATATTTAGTCAGAATTCGTATATAGCAAAATTAAATGTATTTTTTTCACTTTAGCTATTGTTAATGGCTTTTTGTTTTACGGTTATTTATATGGCCTAGAAATAATATTTTAAATGAGCTGTAACGCAAATTCGGGCCTAAAGCAAGACGCCCTTTGAATTAAAAAAATCCTTATATATTTCTTTTTCCGCGAATCTATCAATTCAATTTCTTCTATTAGGCCTCATTATTCTTTTTCTTTATTAGGCTGACCCCCCAGAACTGCACCATTGGCCTCCCTAGCGGGATGTGCCCCGGTCGGAGCCCCCTCGGAGGGGCTCGAACTGGCCGCTCTCCCCTACGATCCGACGAGCACACTACCACCACTCCGCCACATCGACTCATCATCCGTATCAACCGTATCGGCAAGTACAGACGGATGCGTGAAGCGGATGCTCCCGCTGCGACCTGAGCCCGAGCAGCCACCGTTGCTGAGTCGCATCGTCGGACTTCCCCCACCACCGCCACCCCGGTCACCTACACTTGTCCTACCTCAGCGCCGTCCCCTACCGCAACAGCGTCGCGACAACCTTGATAATAAGGGGTTTAATAAGGTTAACAAATTTCGATGGTTTTTTTGCCAGCTGCTGGAAAAATTCGGTTTGAGCATTATACTGAAAGTTCAAGACCCCGAAAATCGTTGCGCAGGACATTTAACTTGAAAATCGACTACACCTTTTAATATGATCACAAAACTATGAAATTTAACCAATTAGGCTATGAAAAATGAAAATTAATGAATTTCAGAATAAGCAAATTTCGGTGTAATGGATTTCATTTCATGATATTCTGCGTACTAGGTTTTCGAATATTGATTTTCGGTATAATTTCCACAATCTTTGAATATAGGCTGCCTTGCATGTTTCGTTAAAAACTTCATATGCTCTGACTTTCTCTCTCTCTCTCTCTCTTTCTCATCCCCTCTCTCTCTCCTTCTCCCTCGCCATCTCTGTCTCTCCCGCTGCTCGCCTGCTCTCTTTTCTCCGTAAATTATCAATTTCCCGCTGAGGAACGTCTCGAAAATCCATGACAGACACATTTAAAGGGATACCTTCCTAAAAAATTGCTTTACAAAATAACAGCCGACTGACTACACTAGGAATGCAACTATGACGCTCCAAACCCCATTTTATCGAGTTCCTTTCCCCACCACTTTCCCTTAAAAGAAGCAAGGATTAGGGTGTGTTTCTTCTGGCCCCTACCAGGGTAATCCTTTCAACCCCTACCACTCGAAAGACCAAAAACACTCTGCCGGACAATGAAAAATCTCGGTCTGCATTACGGAAATCAAAAAGAGCAGGACTAGGGGGAAACAACACAACAACATCAAAATCAAACTAATTCCATCTTTTTAGAGATCTCCACTAGAGAAAGCCCGACATCTCGACAACCTTCCCTCCTATCAGGTTTGTCATTTCAATCCGTTTATGGCTTCTCGTAGTGTGGATCATGTACTTGCGATTGGGTGATGAGAGTCAATTGGAGGGGGTTTCATTTGGAAGTGCAGACAAGAGGGGGGGGGGTACCATGGGGCTTTGGTAAGGGGACAAAAAACAGCAGAAAACTTGAAGCCTCGCAATGGGGCATCCCAGGAACAGCAGAATTTTATTATCGGTGCGCGATTATCGAGTGTAAGCCCGGATTTTGAGGGGGAGATTACTGATTTTGAGCGTCACTTTCTATCTAATTTTTTTATGACTAATGACCGTAGACTCCGATTTATGGTAATTCCGGAGATGCTCTTTCATGAATTCAAGGTCTTACTTTAGCAGCGAAAAGTCTTTTTGTTCCCTCCTATCTTTATTTTTCAAATTTCGTATAATTCAGTAAACCCTTATTTATAGACGGCGTTATTATGGAATCGTAGTAAAGTAACTAGTAACCTTAGTTTCTTTCAATTTAAATGTATAATCATAAAAATTGCCAAACTTTTATATTTAGTCCGCACGGGAGTTTATAATTTCTATTACAAGAGTTGTATAATTTTGAACGTTGGACTCCAGACCACCTAACGCCTGAAAAATTTCCGCAAAATCCGAAGCCCAAAGCCCCTAGCTCTAATGGCCCATGATTGCTGGCAAATGGCCAGAAGCAACCTTGCCCGCCGGGTGGGTCGAGCAGCCCTGCCAACCCGGGCCAACTTTAATCCAATCCCCTTCGCCTCACACATGCATAATTGTCTCCAAATCACACGAGACCCCCGGTGGCGTACACCAACCTCTTTCGGTTGGTCAGAGACCTAAGATTCGCTGGCTTGGCTAGTTGGTCTGTAAAAGTGTAATTTAATGACGATAGGGGTCAGAATTAAAGCTGCGATAGATCAAAAAAAAAGTGAATGCATTTAAGTGCTTTTGAAAGCAGCTTCGTTCTGTTTCCTAGGATATATTTCCCCTCTGTAAGTCCACAACGGGAGTAGTTTTCATTTATTTCAAAACATTTCCTTGCTCTTTTTGGCATTTGAAAATCGACCTAGAACCTCTCTAGACCACCCCCTACCCAAACTTACCGCTTCTCGATGCTCATTCCAAATGCAAATGCACGCGCATAGTAGCACTTCGCAAATGGCACGGCGCCGCACTGCAAGACCCAACTGGCGGGACAATGGCGATTTGGACCCACCCAGAAATCCGCAGATTTGCAACTGGGGGTTTTCTCATACCCAAGGGTATTAGATAATAGATGGTTCCAAATTAACAACTAATAACTTGCAAAGTTACGCCGACGTCCCCAGACGTCAATTTTGCACCGCCTTGCCGACCCCAGCAGGCTTGGGAACCTGGGAACGGCGTCTTATGCAAATGGCTTCACGGTTGGGTTGGCGGAAGTCGGTGGAGAGATTCGAAATGAGCACTTTTGGTCAGCCCATTGAGTGACCACTGATGAATATGGTATTGGGAGAATGGGCTGGAAAGTGGATTTAGTTAGCATAACATAGGTAAAAAAAATGCAGGATTGTGAATTATAAAGAAAGAAAAAATCACCATCCCGAAATTATTTGCAGATGAAAATTTCGTTTCCATTGGTG